>CM066163.1:105185357-105595357 GCA_033629205.1 Lithocarpus polystachyus
AGAGGGTACACAAACAAGAAATATCAATTTCTTAATTAACCCTTGAGTACATGTACAAACTAGCACATACTCATACAAAATCATAAATAGCTTAGCACTTATATAACACATACTTTTTATGTTTCTCCACAATATCAAGCATGTTCTAAATCAAGAGAGGGATATCATAATTCATGTAATCCTCAAGAAAAATAAAACTAGACACAAAATAAAATATTTTTGTCTTTTTGAAATTTTTCAATGTTTTTGGATTTTTTTTTAATAAAAAAAACAACCTAAAAAAAAAAAACAACCAAAAACAAAAACAAAACATGTCCACAAATAATTGAAAGAATTAAAACAAGGACAAGTCAGCAACACTCACCTTAAAGAATCTTTTCTCACCCATATAGCATGAGCCTTCGGCTTTGTAGGTGAAAATCCATGTGAAGCAGAGTGTATTTGAGGGTTTGCACCAATCTTCTGAGAAAGACTAAAATCCTACAAATTCCTTTCACAAGCCAACAAACTTAAATTTTTCAAAAGAATATGAAACAATTTATATGGACTTATGGCAGGAGAAATATCATCACATGTCCTAGACTGAAACACAGAATGCTTAAATTTCAATTTATGACAATTAGGATGAATGTGACCAGAGACATCACAATAGTGACAAACAGGAACAAATTTAGGAACATCAGTATTCCTAACAGCAAATCTAGTCTCAGATTTTGGTTTTTGCCTCAACAAAGCACAATTTGGTCTAATATGACCAACAGCACCACAAAGGTGACAAGTAGGCACAAAAACAGATTTATTATGCTCTCTAACAGTAGGTTTAGACTTAGGTGTAGAAACTTCAGCGTTTATATCAGAACTTTTACCTTTGTCTAACCTAGCAAAATAAGCCTTGTCTTTATTATTCCTCTTGAAAGGAGGGATATAAACTTTTTCAGCTTTAGGCTTAAGAGAAACAGAAACACTTCTGTTAACAACAGCAGGCTTGGTATTAGTCAAATTTTCAATTTTAGCTTTAGACTCAACTAACTCTTGTTCCAAACTTTTCATCTTCTCATCTTGAGAGGAAATTTGATTTCTCAAAAATTCATTCTTTTTATTAGATTCATCTAATCTCATTGTCAGTTCGTTTAGACCCATGTAAACTAGATTGTTTAACCTAATTAATTAACCAAGTAAATACTTAGGTTTATTATTCAGATCTAGGTTAAAACAATAACAATCATATCAAGTAAAGCAGCGGAAAAATAAATAACACAAAGATATGATGACCCAGGAAAACCAAACCGGTAAAAAACCTGGGGAGGATTTAACCTAGCTATCCTCAAGGTAAAACAGCAAATCCACTAGAAAGAATTGAAGTTTACACAATAGCGACTTAGACCACTAACATCCTATTGCTATCCAAGTGTAGGAAACTTACTACCACGACCCCATGATAGTTCCGAGATCCACGGACTCCTTCTTTCTTTAATCTTTGCAAAACACAAACACCACCGTTTGTGACTTTGAGATCTCACTCAAGGGTTTAACAACACAAACTCTCCTGTTTGTAACTCCAAGACCACCCTTGAAGGTTTAGATCATCAGCACCTTTAATGACTAGAGAAGGCAGCAACTTCAACAATACCGGATCTTGAGATTCTTCAAGGAACAACACCGGTAAAAGTTATAAGAGGGGTTTTAGGAACAAAACCCTAAATACAAAAGAGGCACACTCTTCTCTCTCTAAAAAGCCTTATAAAAAACGTGCTTAGGGTTTCCTTTATATAGTGGGAGAAGTAGATTTGAAACCCTAATCCTTAATGGGCTAGAACTGCTGTTTGGGCCAACTTAAAATTCTGCAAATACGATTCTCGATCGATCGAGCCTGTTTTTCGATCGATCGAACCAGGCAGATTCTGAAATCTTCTTTCTGCAGCTTGTATATTCTTGTGTGCTCACGATTTGCCAATTGTTCTAAACTTTTAGAACCTAACAATCTCCCCCTTTGGCAATTCGTGACAAAACTTTTCATACAAAATGAAATGTTAAAATACAAGATCAACCCAATACAATTAAATGCTCAATTACATCACAAATCCCAATCTAAGACTCATAACCTAGAAGTTGCCAAGAAGAGGTAGAAAGTCTTGATCAGAATGCACCTGTCTTTCCTGAAACACTCAACAAACACATCATCGCATGTGTGGAAAGAAAGACATATAAACAAAATGAAGCACAATATAAAAACAAAAGTAAACTAACTCTCCCCCTAAGTTAGATACATCAAAAAGTTTTTATATTCTCCCCCTAAACAAAACAAACAGGATTCCCACATTTCATCTATTTTTCCCCCTTTTTGTCACGTATTGACAAATACAACTCAAACAAAGAGTAAACATGAGAGAAAAAAGAGAACCAAGGGAACATAAAATAGATTAGCTCAAGAGAAAATAGAGAGAACTCCCCTTATAAAGAGCAACAACTCCCCCAATGAACAACAAAGTCAAAAAAAAACTTTTCTCCCCCTATAAAAATAGGAAAAAAAAAAAACAAGTTTGGGGAAAATTTAGGAGGTAGAGATAAATAAAAACACACAAACCTAAAAAAATAAGTTGAGGACACACATAAAAAAAATTCTCTCTTTCAATAAATGCAAACTTGACATAATGTGACCCATAAACAGTTGCATGAATAGAGAAAATATTTGCACATTGATTATCCACCATATCTCTTAAGAAAAATATTTTCAGCAATTCACACATCAAGAAAAATAGCATATACTAAAATATACAAATGACTCAAAAATTAATCAATCAATTTTTAATTCAAGTTGAGTACCCAATTTAGCAAAGTGTATGCATGTTATGTGTGAAAACAATGAGAGATATGACTGCAAAACTACAAGATGGATAAAAAAACAATGTAATTCATGTGAATCCTAACCATAAATGATGCATGAAAAGAAATTTGGTCAAAAACTCTAAAAACTGAAATTTTTTCAATTTCGATCGATCGAGCATCGATCGAATACCAATCGAGTCAGACAGAATCAAACCAAAAATTTTAATCGCAATTTCGATCGGTCGAGAGACAGTTTCGATCGGTCGAAATTCTGGAAAACTCAATTTTTTGAAAAACTGAGCAATTTAATGCTGTAACTCCTCAAAGCACAATATTTCATGAATGAAATGCATGAGTATGAGACTAAAAGTTTTTCAAAAATACATGAATTCAACCCAGATCTTCTAAAATTAAGATTTTCAATCAATTTGTCCTTAAAACTCCAATTTTGCATCAAAATCAAGGAATTTTTAATCTTGAATGGCCACAACAAAATCACACACAATAACATGTACAAAGTTTAGCAAAGAATAACTTGTGTAGTGTGTGCAATTAGCAAAAGCTTGAGAAACATGTGAGGTGATATGTGAATAGTAATCAATCACAAAGTCTACAAAATTCATCACATAAATTTGAAAGAGACTATCACCTAAAGAGTTACATCATATAACTCTCACATCTCCTAGATTAAAAGTTTGCAATCATGTAAGTTTCTTGATTTGCCTCATAATATACACACCAATTTTAATTGATTAGAAACTTATTAAAGTAGCCGGGATAATGTACACACCAGTTTTAGAATTTAAACCAAGGCTACACCATATGTTCTTTTTGTGCATGTGCTACACTTTCTCGAGCACAAAATCTTACAATATGCACTAAAGTGTTCATGATTGACTAATAAACAGTGGTGAGATGGTTATTTATGCCTTTCTCAATAAGACCAAGTCCGACAGTCAAAGGCATGTGACTTCAAGATCAAGATCATGTGACCAAAAACTATAAACATTTTCCCACTCAACATGCATTACAAAGCTCAAACTAGTAAAGTGCAATAAAAATAAGCTTATCCAAGCTAAACAAAGTACATAAACATGTTATGTAAAGATAATATGGCCAACCTTAATTATAAATCCAAGATATATAATACAAAACACATAAAAATATTTTTGGTTTTAAAAAATTTATGACCAAAAACAAAAAGCATACTTTATGCTAAATGAACAATGTAAAACTATGCATGATAGTGCTTAACTAAGTTATAGAGGGTACACAAACAAGAAATATCAATTTCTTAATTAACCCTTGAGTACATGTACAAACTAATACATACTAAAAAAAAATAAAAAAACAGCTTAGCACTTATAGAACACATACTATTCAAGTTTCTCCACAATGTCAAGCATGTTCTAAATCAAGAGAGATATCATAATTCATGTAATCCTCAAGAAAAATAAAACTAGACACAAAATAAAATATTTTTGTCTTTTTGAAAATTTTCAATGTTTTTGGATTTTTTTTTTAATAAAAACAACCTAAAAAAACAAAACAACCAAAAACAAAAACAAAACATGTCCACAAATAATTGAAAGAATTCAAACAGGGACAAGTCAGCAACACTCACCTTAAAGAATTTTTTCTCACCCATATAGCACGAGTTTTCGGCTTTGTAGGTGAAAATCCATGTGAAGCTGAGTGTATTTGAGGAATTATACCAATCTTCTGAGAAAGACTGAAATCCTGCAATTTCCTTTCACAAGCCAACAAGCTTAAATTTTTCAAAAGAATATGAAACAATTTATATGGACTTCTAGCAGGAGAAATATCATCACATATCCTAGATTGAAATACAGAATTTTTAAATTTCAATTTATGACAATTAGGACAAATGTGACCGGAGACACCACAAAAGTGACAAACAGGAACAAATTTAGGAACATCAGTATTCCTAACAGCAAATCTAGTCTCAGATTTTTGTTTTTGCCTCAACAAAGAACAGTTTGGTATAATATGACCAACAACGCCACAAAGGTGACAGGTAGGCACAAAAACAGATTTCTTATGCTCTCTAACAGTAGGTTTAGACTTAGGTGTAGAAACTTCAGCGTCTACATCAGAACTTTTACCTTTGTCTAACCTAGCAAAATAAGCCTTTTCTTTATTATTCCTCTTGAAATGAGGGATATAAACTTTTTCAGCTTTAGGCTTAAGAGAAACAGAAACACTTCTGTTATCAGCAGCAAGCTTGGTACTAGTCAAATTTTCAATTTTAGCATTAGACTCAACTAAATCTTGTTCCAAGCTTTTCATCTTCTCATCTTGAGAGGAAATTTGATTTCTCAAAAATTCATTCTTTTTATTAGATTCATCTAATCTCATTATCAATTTCTCTTTTTCAAGATTAGCCAATTTTAACTCTTCCTTGAATTTCTTAGCAATTCTCATAGTTTTCAATAATTCCTTACGAAGAGTTTCACAGGCATCAAAAAGATCAACAGAAACAACAGTGTCCTTCTTATTCAAATCATCACAATCAAAAACAGTAAGACACTTAAAATTATCCATGATAACAGGGATCAAGGATCAACTCTTAGATCAAAAGATCTAAAACAAAAGGGCTACCCGCTCTGATACCACTTGTCAGTTCGTTTAGACCCCTGTAAACTAGATTGTTTAACCTAATTAATTAACCAAGTAAATACTTAGGTTTATTATTCAGATCTAGGTTAAAACAATAACAATCATATCAAGTAAAGCAGCGGAAAAATAAATAACACAAAGATATGATGACCCAGGAAAACCAAACCGGTAAAAAACCTGGGGAGGATTTAACCTAGCTATCCTCAAGGTAAAACAACAAATCCACTAGAAAGAATTGAAGTTTACATAATAGTGACTTAGACCACTAACATCCTATTGCTACCCAAGGGTAGGAAACTTACTACCACGACCCCATGATAGCTCCGAGATCCACGGACTCCTTCTTTCTTTGATCTTTGCAAAACACAAACACCACCGTTTGTGACTTTGAGATCCCACTCAAGGGTTTAACAACACAAATGCTCCTGTTTGTGACTCCAAGACCACCCTTGAAGGTTTAGATCATCAGCACCTTTGATGACTAGAGAAGGCAGCAACTTCAACAATACCGGATCTTGAGATTCTTCAAGGAACAACACCGGTAGAAGTTATAAGAGAGGTTTTAGGAACAAAACCCTAAATACAAAAGAGGCACACTCTTCTCTCTCTAAAAAGCCTTATAAAAAACGTGCTTAGGGTTTCCTTTATATAGTGGGAGAAGTAGATCTGAAATCCTAATCCTTAATGGGCTAGAACTGATGTTTGGGCCAACTTAAAATTCTGCAGATACGATTCTCGATCTATCGAGCCTGTTTTTCGATCGATCGAACCAGGCAGATTCTGAAATCTTCTTTCTGCAGCTTGTATGTTCTTGTGTGCTCACGATTTGCCAATTGTTCTAAACTTTTAGAACCTAACACTCATTATCAATTCCTCTTTTTCAAGATTAGCCAATTTTAACTCTTCCTTGAATTTCTTAGCAATTTTCATAGATTTCAATAATTCCTAACGAAGAACTTCACAGGCATCAATAAAATCAACAGAAACAACAGTGTCCTTTTTATTCAAATCATCACAATCAAAAACAGTAAAACACTTAAAATTATCCATGAAAACAGGGATCAAGGATCAGCTCTTAGATCAAAAGATCTAAAACAAAAGAGCTACCCGCTCTGATACCACTTGTCAGTTCGTTTAGACCCCTGTAAACCTAGATTGTTTAACCTAATTAATTAACCAAGTGAATACTTAGGTTTATTATTCAGATCTAAGTTAAAACAATAACAATCATATCATGTAAAGCAGCGGAAATATAAAGAATACAATGATATGATGACCCAGGAAAACCAAACCGGCAGTAAAAAACCTGGGGAGGATTTAACTTAGATATCCTCAAGGTAAAATAGCAAATCCACTAGAAAGAATTGAAGTTTACACAATAGTGACTTAGACCACTAACATCCTATTGCTACCCAAGTGTAGGAAACTTACTACCATGACCCCATGATAGCTCCGAGATCCACGGACTCCTTCTTTCTTTGACCTTTGCAAAACACAAATACCATCGTTTGTGACTTTGGGATCCCACTCAAAGGTTCAGCAACATAAACTCTCCTGTTTGTGACTCCAAGACCACCCTTGAAGGTTTAGATCATTAGCTCCTTTGATGACTAGAGAAGGCAGCAACTTCAGCAATACCGGATCTTGAGATTCTTCAAGCAACAACACTGGTAGAAGTAATAAGAGAGGTTTTAGGAATAAAACCCTAAATATAAAAGAGGCACACTCTTTTCTCTCTAAAAAGCCTTATAAAAAATGTGCTTAGGGTTTCTTTTATATAGTGGGAGAAGTAGATCTGAAACCCTAATTCTTAATGGGCTAGAATTGCTGTTTGGGCCAACTTAAAATTCTGCAGATATGATTCTCGATCGATCGAGCTTGTCTTTCGATCGATCGAACCAGGCAGATTCTGAAATCTTCTTTCTGCAGCTTGTATGTTCTTGTGTGCTCACGATTTGCCAATTATTCTAAGCTTTTAGAACTTAACAAAAATGGTTAACCTAAAGACACTTCAATACCACGGCTTTAAGTCACGAGTACAACGCAACATTGTCATTCAAAAATGACTCAATAAAGAGTCGTTTAAACATAGCCAAAAAAGACTAAGTTGTTCAAACACAACTAATATTGTCATTTAAACATGACTCAATATAAAGCTGTTCGAACACAGCTAAAAAATACTAAGTTGTTCAAATACAACTAAAATTGTCATTCAAACATGACTCAATATAAAACTGTTCAAATACAGCTAAAAAATACTAAGTTATTCAAATACAACTAAAATCGTCATTCAAACATGACTCAATATAGAGCTGTTCAAACACAGCTAAGGTCCTCATTCAAACATAACTCGGCAGAAAGCTGTTCAAACACAGCTAAAAAATATATATATATATATATATATATACACTAAGTTGTTCAAACACAACTAATATCGTCATTCAAACATGATTCAATAAAAAGCTGTTCAAACACTGCCAAAAGATACTAAGTTGTTTAAACACAATTAAAATCTTCATTCAAACGTGACTCAATAAAAAGCTGCTTAAACACAACTAAAAAATAGTAAGTTGTTCAAACACGACTAAAATCGTCATTCAAATATGACTTAATAAAAACTATTCAAACGCAGCTAAGGTCGTCATTCAAACATGACTCGATAGAAAGTTGTTCAAACACAGCCAGAAGATATTAAGTTGTTTAAGCACAATTAAGGTTGTCATCCAAACATAACTTAATAGAAAGTTGTTCAAACATGGCTAAAATACTAAGTTGTTCAAATATAGTTAGAATTGTCATTCAAACATGATTGTTCCAACACAACTAGAGATCAAGAGCTATTCAAACATAAGCTAAGTATAAAAAGTTGCTTCAACACATTGTCATAAAAGGTTGTCTAAACACAACCAAGCATAAAAAGAGCTATTTACTGCAACTAAAAGCGTGAGGTCCCTACTCCTATCTATCATTGTCAAAAAGATTGTTTAATTGCCCAAAACAACGGGCCTAAATAAATTGTTCAAATGGTCCAAACAGAAATATTGTTCTTGCCTTGGAAAAAAAGGGAGAAAATAAAAACACAAAAACTACTACTCATCAGGGACAAGGTCTACAGGAGTTGTAATTGCGGCCTTTTCCATTACCTTAGCAACGCCTGTGGCTTCCTTCGTCACATTTTCTGCTGTAATCTCAGAGGAATGGTCAGCGAAAAGCTCCTTCTCAACCTCATCCATAACCAGACCAAAAAGCTCTAAGTTAGGATGATGCTTCGCCATCCACTTCCTAAGAAGGTCAAAGCCCTTAACGTAGTACCTACACAGCTTATCAGAATACTCGTCAGAGTCCTTGAACTCCTTCACCACCGTGGCCTTAGCCTTCTGCAACTTCAACTCCATATCACCAATCTTCTTGTCCTTTAGCTTGCAGAAGTCCTTCTTCACTTGTAGGCTTTTCTTTAATATTGCCCACACATTCCTTGTCATTTTCAGATTCAACAGTGAGAATGGCAACCTTGTTCTTGAACGTCTCATTCTCGGCAGATAGAGATTTGATCACAAGCTCAGATGTGGCCACCTTCTTTTCCAAGTCCAAGAGTTTTCCAGAGATTATCAAAGACTCCCCCAAAGCCTACGAAATATTTTACTTAAAAGAAGTAAAGAGAAGGAAAAGAAGAAGAAAAACAACCTACGGCACATACCTGCACAAGCTTTTGAATGTGTGACGACATCACCTCACTGGACGACTTTGCCATTAAAGGACTTAAGTCTTCCACATAACGCGCTTCATGAGCCTTCAAAGCCGCCGCGTCAGCATCATCCCAAAAGATAGGAAGAAAAGATCTACCACCAACTTTCTTCTTCTTCCTCGTCTCCACTAGAGGCGATCACCTCTAGTGATGAAGTAGGAGAGGCAGGGCGCTTGGCGGGCAAATGGGCAGGAGGAGGAATTACCACAGAGTCTCTATTGGAAGCATCACCTGTCTTTTTCTTGGACAGAAGAACACTGACGGAGCTGCCCTTGGCCTTCTTCTCTTGGGCCTTAGCTAACTTTTGCTTACTAAACCTAGTCGTCATTCTTGGAAAGAAGAAGACAGTATATATATATATATATATATATTTATATTTATATAAAGGAAGGAAAAAGAAAAAGAAATTGAAGCTCGATATTCCAAGGAAGATGAGAGCTCATTTTTTTCACAACTTCCAAATTTTTCCAAACCTTAGTAGATAGTTGCAGACCCAAAAAGTGAAGAAATAAAGATTGAGGAGAAACGAGCTCGTCAAAATCTTTGACGGACTCCAAGTACTCCTTCACACTTTCAGCTCGACGCTGATACCTTTTCTTCAGACGAGGATGCTGGGAAACTGCAAACAGAAACACAAGTAAGTCACCTATCATCATCACTCATAAAAGAAGGGAAAAGCAACTGAAAGACAAGAAAGACACACCAGACACGGGAACTCCCCAACTACAAAAAAAACTTAGGGGCTTCGTCCAAGTCCTCACCAAGGACGAACTCCTAGCCACTTCCAGAGATAAAAAAGAAATTTGGCTTCCAATTCAGAAAGATGATGGGTAATCGAGGATTAACCTAGAAGCCCTATCCCACGGCTTAAACTCATAATAGCCGGGGTCCTTTGATTTCCTCAAACGATAAAAATGGAGGAATTCGTCTCTCCTAATGACATCACCATCATTGGCAGACATCCATACCACCATGCAAGAGACGATGATCCGCCAAGAGTTAGGCACTGATTGTGCCAGAGCAAGATGCAAGTACGAAAAAAGTTCCCTAACAAAGGGATGAATAGGGAAATAAAGGCCATTAGTAAAATCGGCCTCGTAAAAACAAACCTCGTTAGCATACGAGTGACAAGCCCTCTTTTCGTCACTCGGGATCCTAATTTTTATTGAATCAAGGAACTGAAACCTATCCCTGATCCACTGCTCATCCTTTCTCGTAAGGGAACACGAGATGTTCCAGGCTTTATATGGGGTGGAAAGAGAAGTAGCCTTCGAGATCATGCAATCATCAGATGAAGATAACCCCGTCTACAGGTCACTAGACCTTACCTCAAACATCTTTAACAACCTGGCTACCCCAGCAGAATGGGAATAATGAAGAAAGGACAAAAGTGTATAGACAGTCCTCCCCTACGAAGAAACTAACCCTCTCGTGACACTTCCCCTATACAGACTCGAGTAAGCAACCTACATGAGCAAAACAGAAAGCTATCGAAGGACAATCTACCCTAACAGCAGAATAATCTACCATGGAAGAACCAAAAAAGAAGAAGGAACACAAAGAACTTACCAGGACATGCAGGACAGAGAAAGGAAGCTCGGAGGAGAAACGAACCCTAGAACAGAAACTAAATAAGTAAAAAACAAAGAAGAAAGGAAAGAGGAGGGAAAAATGCAAAACAAGTGGCCAAAACACGCGTGGGAAAATCGAGACATGTTCTCAGGACAAATGTATCCTGGTTGTACAAGTGGCATTCAATTGCTCAAACATCAAAACCTCATAAATGTGCAGTACACAGAATACGAAGCGTTAGACGAATTTGTTCTTATCTCGTCTAATAGATGAAAATTTGAACAAGGGGGCAGTTGATTAGTCAAAAATTTATGGTTGTCATTAAGCGGAGATCGTCATTAACTTAGAGAAGACATTACACATTTATTACGCTCATTGATGACCAAACGTAACAGACAGAGCAACGGTTATAGAATGAGCTGTAAACTTCAGAAAAAGATTTCATAATGCACTAGCCGTTGAGCATAAATGCAGCATATCATTGCCCATTAATGAGGCACACAACTATAAAAGAGAAGGTAACAGAAGTTAAAGGTACACACAAATACTCTACAAAATCACACTCTACTCATTTTCTCTCGAGAATCTTTCTCCCTTATTGACTTAAGTATCGGCTCCTTGCCTTTCTGATCCAAAGAATATAAACAAGGTAAAGTTTAGAATCTACTTGACAAGGAAGATGCAAGTAGTTATGGATGGTATCTACATAATATAATGTCTAAAAATTGAAGTGTAGCATTTATTGTTATTGTGCTTTGTTGAACTACATCAGTGTAACATTTTGATTTAATTTGGTCCATTTGGTCCACTTCAATCTACTTCGGTTTTTCTTTGGGATGAGAGATTTGTATAAAAAAATGAGCTGCTTCATTAACAATTATGTTACATTCTCAATGTAATTCAGTAGGTTGAAGTAGAGTGGGCAAAGTGCAGACAATGGTTTGTCTGCCAATAAAAAAATGGGTTAAATAAAGAACAAGTTCCCATCAAATTTAAGAAGTGCTTGACAGCAAGCTTTAAGTGGCTAACAATAAAGAACCTTTAGTGGTTGAGAGTAAAGCCAGGCAGTACATCATCTACAAAGAACTGAAGAAGACTCTAGAGGCAAAAATGCAGATACACAGCAACTGCAAAAACACACACACAGAGCGAGAGAGAGAGAGAGAGAGTGGTCGAGACATAGAAGAAGAGCGAAGAAGATGGCAATGCGATCTCAAGTCTGGTAGTCTCACGGTGGGTGGTTGAAGTTAAAGGCATGGCTGTAGGTAACAAAAAATTCTACTCTTGTAATTTTTTTTTTTAATTCACAAATGGTTGACTTCAAAAGGGCATTAACACGCCGTCACGTGCCCACGCGCCATACACTGCCTCGTCGCCACGTCAGCCCTAGTAACGTCAGCAGACGTTGACCGTTGACCGCCCATTGACCAAGGTCACAATTTTTCAAATTGGCCTGTCTTGCTAAGTTTTTTGCGTAGATTCCAATTTTGGGTTCCGTTTCTTCATTTGAGGTCTATAAATCCCACTTTTTGGTCATTTTCTTCATAATGGCTCAACAAAATGATTGAGATATCATACGTCCTATCACCATTATGTTAGATGGTCCTGCTAGCTATCATGCATGGCCTCAGAAAATGACTGGCTTTCTCAAGGGTCATAAACTATGGAGATATGTGATTGGTTCAATTCCTAAGCCAGTACCAAAACCTAAGTCCAAAGCCCCAGCTACTGAAGATGCCTCCAAGACTGCTATTACAACGGATGATTATGAAGAATGCCTAGAGGAATAGGAGAGTATTCAAAGTAAGATCTTGTCTTAGTTTATCAATACCTCTATTCCCTCCATTCATAATCTTCTTCCTCGTCTTGAGACTGCTGAGGCTGCTTGGAAATTTCTAGCCGATCGCTACAATTGTACTAATGACTCAAGCTTGGAGTTCCACATTGAGTCAAAGCTTTATCACATGCGCCAAGAGACAGGTTAGTCTTTCTGATTTTTATTTTTAAACTTGTACTATGTGGGAACAACTCTCTGTTGTAGATCCTGCACTAGTATGTTCTAAGGACATTGAGCTCTTTGTCAAATATCGGGATCACCATAAATTTATGCACTTCATGATGGGCTTACGTGAGGATTTTGAGCCTACTATGGCTTCTTTGCTTAGCCAGTCTCCTACTCCTTCTCTTAATACTGCAATCAAGGAGCTCATTTCTAAAGAGAACTATCGGCCCACTCATCACATGTCACCATCTGATCATGTATTGGCTACACCATCTCCATAGCCTCCCATTACTGCATTCACTGCTCCTCCACGAATAAACTCTGGGCGTCCCACCTCTCAATCCTCCAAAGGTACTCACTGCGAGTTTTGCTGTGGCAAAGGCCATGACATCTCCCTTTGTCGCAAACTGCAGAAATTTATGCAAGAGCAGAATAAAGCTTCTTTTTCTCGTGCATCTGTTGTATGTCCTTCAGATCCATCGGTTCCTCCAGGTCCATCTTTGGCCTCCTCACTTACTACGGTTGATATTGAGGCTGTAGTTCAACAGGTTTTATCCCGCACTTCCACTGCCCTTTCTGTCACCTCAGGTAAACAACCTTGATTTTTTGATACTGCATGTTGTAACCATATGACTCCTGATGAATCCCAATTTTCTGATAAGACACCCTTAAAACATTTAATCACCATTTACACTGCTGATGGAGCTCTTATGTCTATTAGTCATAAAGGAACAATCCCTTCTCCTTGTTTATCCCTTAGTAATACTTTTCATATTCCAAAGTTATCCCTCAATTTGCTTTCTGTTGGTCAACATTATGATTGGGCATAGATCTTCTTTTTACTAATCATGGTGTGGATGTGCGGGATCCCTGGATGGGTCAAGTGCTTGGGAAAGGCCGTAAAGTTGGTCGCATGTTTGAGATTCATGACTTAAAGATTCCTTCACAAGTTGTTTCTGCAGCTGCTACCACTGCCACCCCCTCAACTGATCTATGGCATGCTCGTCTTGGTCATCCATCCTTATCTCGTCTTCAGTTGTTAGCTTCTCAAGGTCATTTAGGTTCAGTTCAGTTTCAAAAATTTGATTGTACTTCCTGTCATTTTGGCAAACAAACAAAATTGCCCTTTAATAATAATGACTCTTTTTTTTTTTTTTTGCACCTTTTGATCTTATACATTCTGATATATGAGGTCCTGCACCTGTTCCCACTGAGGGGGGATCTAAATATTTTGTCATATTTGTGAATGATTTTTCTCGATATACCTGAATTTATCTGCTTCACCTTAGGTCTAAACTTGTGTCTATTTACCAAACATTTCATAAAATGATTGAAACACAGTTCAATCACATCGTCAAATTCTTTCGATCAGATAATGCTCAAGAATATAATGATAAATCTTTCCTATCCTTTTTAGACAGTCATGGTACCCTTCCTCAGCGGTCTTGTCCTTACACCTCTCAACAAAATGGTCGTGCAGAATGAAAAATCGTCACATTCTTGATGTTGTCCGCACCATTCTCATTTCTGCCTCTCTTCTTGAGCGCTTTTGGGGCGAGCCGCACTCACTGCTGTGTACACCATTAATCGTACTCCTTCACCAACTACACAGAACAAATCATCATTCGAGCTTCTCTATGGTCAAACTCCTAACTAATCTCTTCGGGTTTTTGGTTGTGCTTGCTTTGTCTCTCTTCTTCCTCATGAACAAACAAAGCTCCAGCCTCGTGCTCGTCTCTGTTGTTTCCTTGGTTATGGTGTATCTCAAAAGGGGCTTCGCTGCTATGATCCCATTTCTCATCGCCTTCGTGTCTCCCGTCATGTTGAATTTTGGGAACATCGTCCTTTCACGAGTCTTCAACAGTTTCCTGCATCCTCTTCCTCAAAGTCTCCCATTTTTACTGATCTTTTCCTCCATCTCTATCCTGAACTTGTGGAGGATTCTTCAATATCGGTTGCCTCTCCAAACAACTCATCTTCAGTTCTGTCCCCGGCATATGACCTGCCTGTCTTGGATCTTGTGACACCACCCTCTCCTGAGTCTCCTGTTGGTCCTGAACTTTGTCGTTCCACTCGGGTAAGCATTCCTCCCCCTTATCTCACTAATTATCATTGCTCTTTTGCTCTTGCCACCCTCTATGAACCTCACACCTATTGTGAGGCTCATACTAATCCTCTTTGGTAGCAAGCTATGAACGAAGAACTAGATGCCCTTCATAAGAAACACACTTGGGATATGGTTGATTTGCCTCTTGGTCAGTCTGTAGTAGGTTGTAGGTGGGTTTACAAGATCAAGACCAAGACTGATGGATCTTTTAAACGGTACAAGACTCGCCTAATTGCCAAGGGCTTTACTCAAGAGTATGACATTGACTATGAGGAGACATTTGCTCCTGTTGCTCACCTTACATCTGTCAGATGTCTCATTACTGTGGTTACTGTTCGCCATTGGCCTCTTTATCAAATGGATGTGAAGAATGCTTTCCTCAATGGAGACCTCTAAGAAGAAGTGTACATGCAGCCACCCCCTGGCTATCCATACTCAAGCTGTCAAGTTTGTCGCCTTCGTTGTGCTCTTTATGGCCTCAAACAGGCTCCTCGAGCTTGGTTTGAAAAGTTTAGCTCAGTTGTTGCTTAGCAGGGTTTCACTTCGAGTCCTCATCACACTGCTTTCTTTGTCCGAAGATCTTCTACTGGTATCACTCTTATTCTTCTTTATGTTGATTATATGATCATTACTAGAGATGATTCTGCAGGTATCTGCTCTCTTCAGCTCTTCCTTAGTCAGCATTTTGAGATGAAAGATATGGGCACTCTCAGCTATGTTCTTGGGCTTGAGGTTATCTCGTCCTCTGATAGATACTATCTTTCCCAGGCTAAATATGCTTCTGATCTTCTTTCCGAAGCCGTTATCACCAACAACAAGACTGTTTCCACTCCTTTGGAATACAATGCAAAGCTCACACCCTTAGATGCTAAACCTTTATTCGATACTACTCGCTATCGTCAGTTGGTTGGTAGTCTGATCTATCTCACTATTACTCGTCCGGATATTTCCCATGCTGTGGGTATGGTTAGTAAGTTCATGGATGCCCCTCGTTCTATTCACTATGCTGCCGTTCTTCGGATTCTCTGATATGTCAAAGGCACACTTTATCGTGGTCTCCACTACTCCTCTCGGTCTTTTCTCGAGCTTCATGCCTATTCAGATGCGGGCTGGGCAAGTGATCCGACTGATCGATGTTCTATCACAGGTTTCTGTTTCCTGCTGGGTACTTCTCTTGTCTCGTGGCATAGCAAGAAGCAGGATGTGGTTTCTCGTTCCAGTACTGAGGCCGAGTATCGTGCCCTTGCCGACACCACCTGTGAACTTGTCTGGCTTCGCTGGCCCTTGGCTGACATGGATGCTCCACAGCCCACTGCCATTCTGTGACAATCATAATGCTATCTACATTGCTCATAATGATGTCTTCCATGAACGCACCAAGCATATTAAGATTGATTGTCACATCACTTATTAGCATCTCAAGAAAGGCAATCTCAAGTTGTTCTCCATCTCCTCTACTGACTAGCTTGCTGAATCTTTACCAAGTCTTACCCGCCTAGTCGTCTTCAAGATCTTATATCCAAACTCAAGTTGGCTTCCTCCTTGCCACCTCGAGTTTGAGGGGGGATGTTAGTATATAGCTTAGACTAGATTAGCCCGTTGGGCTTGGTTCAGTATACTGTACTTGTAGTTTACTCATATTACTTATACTGTACACATACCTAGTCTATATAAGGCTCTCTATTGTACATTATTATACACACATCAATATACAGACTATTCAGTCTTTCTTTTCCACTTTATATTCTCAACAAATCCAATGGCTAAGAGATGCAGTGGTATTTGTCAGTTCGTTTAGACCCCTTAAACCCAACAGATCAACCTAGTGAATTAGCCAAGTGATTAACTTAGGTAATTTAATTAAAACTAGGTTAACACAAATATCAAAAACAACAAAGCAGCGGAAAATAAATAACACAAAGATATGATGACCCAGGAAACCACACCGGTAAAAACCTGGGGAGGATTTGACCTAGCTATCCTCAAGGTAAACTGAATCCACTATGAAAGAATTGAAGTTTACACAACAAGACTTAGACCACTAACATCTTATTGCTACCCAAGTGTAGGAAACTTACTACCATGACCCCATGATAGCTCCGAGATCCACGGACTCCTTCTTTCTTGAATTCTTCAGCAAATCCACAAGCGCACCTGCTTGTATATCTTTGTGCTCTTTGATTCTGCAACTGTATTGATCTACACAACTCTTGACATAAATCTCAAGTTTGTAAACCCTAAGTGTATGTGAAGGTAAACACCTCTAGATCTCACAGAGAGATTCACAAACACAGCAAAACAGAACCCAAAAAACTTGGCTAGGGTTTTCCCTTATATACTTAAGGCAAAACATAAAACCCTATACATTAAATGAGCTAGGGCTGAGTTGGAAAATTCTGCAGAAAAACGTTCTGCACGATTTTCGATCGATCGAGTCTAATTTTCGATCGATCGAGTCTTACAGAAAGTTAATAGTAATTCTGCATAAAAACTCGATTCCAACGTTACATTAAATCTCATACTTTGAGCAAGTCTAACACAAGACTAAACATTGTTTTGGTCATGGTTTGCCAACATACAAATTGAAGTTCTAAATACATTAGATCCTAATCCTTAGAACCTAACAAACTCCCCCTTTGGCAATCCGTGACAAAACACAGACTTAAAAAGCTCAAAGTTACAAATTGAAACAGCCCATTACAAAATAAATAGCCACTTAACAATTCAACCTAAACTACTATCTAACAGTTGCAAAGTAGACAGCAGCTTGACTGAAAGTAACCTGTATATTCCTGTAACACTTAACAAACACATAAACGCATGTGTGGAACAAAAACAGGAAATATATAAATAAAAATTTCTTAATTTCACATGACACAAAATAAAGACATATATCATGAATAACATCATAAATATAAATCAATAAGCAATGAAGTTTAGTGAAACAAGAAACATATACATAAAAATGTATCTCAACAAAAATATCTCCTAATCAAGAGCTAAAAATGTAAATACACAGTGAAGCACCTAGATACAATCTAATAACTCCACAAGCTCCGCAGTATCACTACCAAGTAAACAAAAAACTCCCCCTAAAATGTAAATCTCCACAAAAATCTCCTAGATACAATGAACTATGTACTCCCCCTTTTTGTGACGAATTGCCAAAGGGCACTCACTCATCATCAAAAGCGGGTGGAGGAGATCGACGAGAGCTCGCCAAATCCGCTCGTAACGCACGTAGCTCATCAAGGATGTCCACCAAAAACTGACCATGGCCGTCTGAACGGTCACGACAGTATCAAGAGTCCGACGAAGGTCAGAAACCTCATCAAACGGTGGAGGAACATCAGCAGCAGCAGCAACAGCAGGATCAGAAGACGTACCAGCTGCATGAGTATCTGTAGAAGAAAACGGGGGTGGAGTGACACCAGAAGGCTCTACCCTAGGACGCTTAGAGCTCATCAGTGACCAAGGCATACAAAAAGACACACCTCTCAAGAGGAATGGTGTGGACATGCGAAATAGGCCACAAAGAATGACACGCTATCCTAAAGAAAAGATAGTGCAGCTCAGACAGCTCAGCAGAAGTGATCCGAGGATCAGAACCCCACTGGATAGAAGACCCAGTAATGTATGACAGAACGTCATCAAGAGGTGGAGACTCCTCGTAAGGAAAAACGGGATGGTCCACAATGGGCACCCCAAGAGCATCAGACACTACCCGAGGGGTAATGCGATACTCCACACCACGTAACCACACCTTTACCAAGGTGTCGTTATCGTAGACATGAATAGAGAGGTTCGAATAGAACTCTCTAATCAAGGTGGCAGGAGGAGGAGAATGCTCATACTCGAGCAAAGGTAACCAACCCCGACGCTCAAAGTTACGTCATACCTCAGGATCCAACTCATCTAATAAGACCCTACGCTCAGCCCAAATAGGACGCCTAAGGTTCAGAGTCTCATAAGTGACTTGGTTTGACTCACTAGAGTCTCATAAGGGAACCGCTCAGTGTCAAAAGAAGGAGAAGGATCAGAAGTCCTATGGGCTCTAGTTTTCCTAGGCATAGTGCTAAGGAAAAGAGATAGACACATAAAGAGAAGAGCAAAAACCAAAAACCAAGGGCAGACTGCAAGTTAGCACAGCATAAAATATAGAAAATATCAAATCTATATGATGCATGAGCATGAATACCAAATGATGCATGTACTAATGCAGTGACAAGTTCAATTGTGATCCAAATTAACAAAATTGGCTTGAGCAATCAAAAATTATCAAAAATACCCAATTTGAAAAACCTAATTTTACAAAACACAACAAAGTGATAAATTGATCAATACAATAGATAATTAACACCATATAATGATCAAATTTACCAAACTAACAAGCCAATTTCATCAATTTCAATCAAATTGAACAAAAACCCCAAATTTTCTTAATTTCAAGCCCTAGAATTTCAAATTTTCCTCTAAACACCAAATAAACCAAATTAAACCACATGTAGAGCTTAGGTAAGGTGTCCCCACAAAAACCCATGAAAAATTTGAGAAAGAAACACTTAAAAACACTTCCTAATTTGCCACAACAATAATTCCGAAAATAACAACAAAAATGCATGAAAAATGCATGATTTTCGAAAATAAATGCAAAGGAAGGGGCATAAATGTCTTACCAGACTTGAAGAGGAGAGATTGTGCAAAAGAATTGGAAGAAAGCGACAAAAACTCCAAGATAGGTGCTGGACCGGTTGGTAGGGAGACAAAAACTTTTGAAAAAGGTTTGAAAAGTGTAAAGACACGTGATAAAGAGCTATTTTTAAAAACAGTCATCCCGATTTTCGATTGATCGAAAGATACATTCGATCGATCGAAAATACCTTCGATTGATCCAAAAACAAGCTTGGATCGATCGAGCCAACCAGAGAGTTTTCTGAGCATTTTAAAACATTTTCGATCAGTCGAAAAGCAGTTTCGATCGATCGAAATTCTGGAAAAATCATAGTTTTGAAAAACCAAACATGTTAGATCAAAAACTCCTCAAAGCATTAGATTTTATAAATAAAATGCATGAGTATGAGATGAAATGTTTTCCAAAAACACATGTATGCAACCCAGATTTCTTAAGCAAAAAAAAAAAAAAAATTTCTCTCAATATCCCCAAAGAAAACAACCATGTTTTGCATCAAATTCCAAAATTCTCAAACTTAGTTGGTCAGGCCAAAGACACACACAATATCATGTACACAGCTTAGCAAAGAATAACTTGTGTAGTGTGTGCAACTAGCATAAGCTTGAGAAACATGTGAGGTGATATACACATAGAAATCAATCACAATTTCTACAAAATCCATCACATGAATTTGAAAGAGACTATTACTTAAAGAGTTACATCCTATAACTCCCACATCTCCTAGAATAAAAGCTTGCAATCATGTAAGTTTCTTGATTTGCCTCATAATTCAATTTAATTGATTAGAAACTTAATAATATAGCCGGGATAATGTACACACCAATTTTATTTGAATTTGTGAGATTATTATAGCCCAATAATGTACACACCAATTTTAATAGAGGCTACACCTTATTTTCTTTTTGTGCATGTGCTACACTTTCTCGAGCACAAAATTTATGATATGCACTAAGGTGTTCATGATTGGCTAATAAACAGTGGTGAGATGGTTATTTATGCCTTTCTCAATAAGTTAAAGTCTGTCATTCAAAGACATACGACTTCAAAATCAAGATCATGTGATCAACAAATATAGCATCTTCCCACACAACATGCACAGCAAGACTTTAGCTAGTAAAGTGCAATTAAAAATAAGTGCATCAAAGCTAAACAAGGTACATACATATGACATGTAATATTTGATTGACTAACCTTGTCTTCAAATTCAAAAAAATAGCAAAACACAATTTGCAAATTTTTTTTTTTTTTTTTTTAACAAAGAAACAAACATCCTAGAATGAAATGCATGAATGTAATGCAATGCAAATCCTAGAAACAAAGGTCACAAAAGATTGAGCAATGAAGCACAGGGACCATGTTAGACAGACTCAATTAGATTGAGCCTTTTGCATCCAAAACTTTTTAGATGCAACTCTTGCATTGGAGTTATGATTCATATTAGAATTCTGAGCAACTCCAGGATTGGTATAAAGGTTTAACGCCTTTACCAATTCACCAATAAGTACCATAGGATCATGTGCTTGAGGCACATGTACTTTAGTTTTATTTGCTCGCTTTGCAGCTTGCAACTTAAAACAGTTTGGACGAATGTGTCCAGATTTTTCACAAAAATGACAAACCCAAGCAGGCTTATCATGCAATTTGCCCTTAGTAGAAGTAGAAGCTCTAGAATGAGAAGCTTGAAGATCAACCCTAATCTTCCTAGATGGAGTCACATTTATAGGTTTGACAGGTTCACTCACCAAGGGTTTGACAGTCTCACTCTTAGGAGGTTCAGAAGAAGGAACAAATTTAGTGGAAGAAGGTTCAGGCACAGAGATGCAATCCACAAAACCTAAACTAGTTTTATCAGAAGGAGACTTTTGAACACTCAGCATGTGATCAAGTTTGGAGCTTGCAGACCTATTAGTTTGTTCTCTAGCAACAGATAAATCAAGTTCCAAACATTCAACTTTATCAAGTAAGAGCATGTTCTCAGTTTTCACATTATTCAAAAGCTCATTTGTATCAAACAATTTAACAAGTAAATTTTTCTTTTCAAGTTCCAGAGATGCAATTTTCTTCAAGCCTAACTCAACATTCATGGCATCCTTTGCAGCAACCTTGCAAAGTTTATTGTAGGCTTCCTGTAAATCTGCATCCTCAGAGAGTTCCCCATCAGAAGGGTTCTCTTCAACAGATAAGCTTTCATTAACTACAGTAGTAGCAGTGAAAGCAATGAAGTTTCCATCCTCATCACTAGCGGATTCATTGTCGGAAACTTCATCATCACTAAGGGTTACAGCCATAGCTTTACCCTTAGACCTCAAATATGTAGGACATTCAAATTTTAAATGACCATACCCCTGACAACCATAACATTGTTGTCCCAAAGAATTATTAGAAGACTGTCCCACTTTCTCCTTAGGTTTTTCATTGTTATTGACTTTAATGGGATCATTCTTCCTAAAATTTCTAGGTTCAACAGTGTTCTTGCCTCTTGCCCTTCTGTTATTGTTCCTAAGAAAGTTTCTAAAGTTCTTGGCAAGATAGGCAATCTCTGTAGCAGAGAGTTCATCATCAAATCCACCATCCTCAACATCATCAACAGACTTAAGAGCCATTGATTTGGATTTGGTAGTCTTAGGGAGGTCTAACTCATAGGACTGAAGAGATCCTACAAGTTCTTTAACAGGGATGGAGTCCACATCCTTGCTCTCAGTGATGGCAGTCACTTTGGGTCTAAAGTCTTCAGTCAAAGATCTAAGAATCTTCCTAACAATTTTAGGTTGATCATAGATTTCACCCAAATTATAAGCAGAATTAACAATATCATTCAATTTAGCATAGAATTCATCAAAGGATTCATCATCATTCATTCTAATGCTTTCAAATCTAGAGGTTAATTGTTGCAACTTGTTAATTTTAACTGCCTTCATGCACAGTCTGGAGGATTTTCCAAGCAGTATGAGCAACCTCAACATTAGAGATTCTCTTAAATTCCTCCATGGAAACAGCATTAAAAATAGCATTCATAGCTTTGCTATTAAAAGCGGCTGCCTCCTTTTGAGAAGTTTGCCACTCACTCACAGGAGTAGTGGGCTTCTCCCATCCGTATTCAACGGAATTCCAAACTCTCTCATCAATGGATTTCAGGAATGCTTTCATCCTTACTTTCCAGTAAGCATAGTTGTTTCCATCAAAGTGAGGTGGAACAACAAGAGAGTGACCGTGTTCCATGACAACAGGGGTCAAGGATCAGCTAAAAGATCAAAGGATCAAAAACAAAAGCTACCCGCTCTGATACCACTTGTCAGTTCGTTTAGACCCCTTAAACCCAACAGATTAACTTAGTGAATTAGCCAAGTGATTAACTTAGGTAATTTAATTAAAACTAGGTTAACACAAATATCAAAAACAACAAAGCAGCGGAAAATAAATAACACAAAGATATGATGACCCTGGAAACCACACCGGTAAAAACCTGGGGAGGATTTGACCTAGCTATCCTCAAGGTAAACTGAATCCACTATGAAAGAATTGAAGTTTACACAACAAGACTTAGACCACTAACATCTTATTGCTACCCAAGTGTAGGAAACTTACTACCATGACCCCATGATAGCTCCGAGATCCACGGACTCCTTCTGTCTTGAATTCTTCAGCAAATCCACAAGCGCACCTGCTTGTATATCTTTGTGCTCTTTGATTTTGCAACTGTATTGATCTACACAACTCTTGACATAAATCTCAAGTTTGTAAACCCTAAGTGTATGTGAAGGTAAACACCTCTAGATCTCACAGAGAGATTCACAAACACAGCAAAACAGAACCCAAAAAACTTGGCTAGGGTTTTCCCTTATATACTTAGGGCAAAACATAAAACCCTATACATTAAATGAGCTAGGGCTGAGTTGGAAAATTCTGCAGAAAAACGTTCTGCACGATTTTCGATTGATCGAGTCTAATTTTCGATCGATCGAGTCTTACAGAAAGTTAATAGTAATTCTGCATAAAAACTCGATTCTAACGTTACATTAAATCCCATACTTTGAGCAAGTCTAACACAAGACTAAACATTGTTTTGATCATGGTTTGCCAACATACAAATTGAAGTTCTAAATACATTAGATCCTAATCCTTAGAACCTAACAGTATTGATCATCATGGCATTTCTTATCTACAATTTTTAGTGGCAAGCATTATTTACAATGTGGTCCCAAATACCCTATAGTAGTACGTATGATAAAATTGATTATACGTCACCACCATATCAGTCTCCCTCTTCTGTCGTGACACGTGGCTCCCATGGCAAAGAACCTTCGGTGAATTCTCCTCGAAAGTGTGTATGAAAGAAAGAGCTACAAAAACAAAAGATATATATCATAATTTTCTTAACACTATATATATATATATATATATATATATATATATATTATATACTATAAACTATATTCTAAACTCTTATATATTATTTATTTGGGAAACTCACCTAACAAGCCTATCCCCATCTTTCACTAGCTCTACCACTTCCAGCTCCAGCGTCTTGCTTGCTTATCTATCTCAATGGACTATTCTGAAAACCCTAATTCTAACCTTAGTAACACAAATCTCACTGGAAATAGTGACCCTCGGTCTTTGGATTTTGAGTTATCAGAGTATTTGATGCTTGAGGATCATCATCATCATGATGGTGTGGACCAAGATTCAACATCACAAAGCATGGCCTCATCAGAACAGGTTTTGGGGGGCTCTAGTGGGTCCACTGGTGCAACATTAAGAAACAGCAACATGCAAGTGATACAAATCTTTTTCTTTTTGTTTCAAAAAATTATTATCATGCTTATATTATGGTATCTGTTCACATAACCGCCCAACTTTCAGAAAGTAATTCTGATTGTTTAGATCTTCAATAAGTTGTGAAGCATACATGAAGGAAGGTTTCTTTTACATATATGGCATGTTCATTACATTGGAAAGTGGTGACTGCAAACATTCAAATCTTCATCTTATATTATGGTATTTGTTGAATGAGAATAATAATCTTTTATTTTTTGTTTTTTTTTTTTTTTTAATTTTTGTAGAAGATGCAAAGATGGGGTTAAGAAAAACAAGATGGAAGCGGGTCATAGGTTTGCATATAGAACAAAATCTGAGCTAGAGGTACCGGATGATGGATTTAAATGGAGGAAGTATGGGAAGAAGTCAGTGAAAAACAGCCCAAACCCAAGGTAATTATACTCTTGAATTTTCAAACTTTATGATTCATTATTATTATTTCTTATATATATAGTTGTACTTTTTATTATTATTTTGCTTAAAATGATGGAAGAATTGAATAAAGATGTGTTAATGTGCATAATAAATTGTATTTTTTCTCTCAACAAAAATGGTGGATTAATTTGATATATAAAGAGCTTCCCAACAGTAATGTATTGGAGCTGTGTAGATGCCATCTATTCTAATTGCATGGGATTATAACCAGTCGATCTCGTGGTTTAAATGCTTTCAATGGACCCCAGCTTCGATGTATGCATTTTTGGCTGATTAGGCGGCTCATCACTACCATGTCTCTCTCACACACATAATGAGCACTGGGTAGCTAATCAACTTTGAGATTGAAAAACCCATCTTTGTGTTTTCTTTTTGTTGATCAATGGGAGCCGTTCAACCTGACATTGCTTATCTCATAAGAATTTTGTTTGTTTATTTATCAATAAGTTAAGAATAGATCTGAAAATTGAAAAGAATTCTTCTTGGATTAAGCTAACATATAAGATATTGTTTCATATAATAACTTGTTAGATATAGTATTAGTACCATACTTTTGGATGTTGCCACTATATAAATATGGACTTAAGACACCCACATTCACTGTCTGACATACACTTTTCGCTGAGTAATTTCTTCTGCCTTTAATCTTCTTCTTCTTATGCTTGCCTCTATGACACATATGTACATACTCTTGCACTGGGGTCTTTATGTGTTTGTATTTGGTGTGTGATAGAAAGGAAGAACATCATACAGAAGAGGCAAAGAGGCTTGTATAATTATCATTATATCACTAAACATATGCTTCCAATACTGAAGGTAAGGAATATGAGTAGAGAGTAAAGGAAAAGATGCCTTTTATAAAATAATTGTCATGTGTCGAAAGACAATTGATTAAGAGTCTGAGACCACAATCGACATTCAAGCAAGTGGACAATCCTCTTATATAACAGCTTTAGGTACACTTCCTTAGCCAACAAAAAGATTTGCGTCTTATGCATATTAATTAGTACATGAGCTTAGATTTTGGATTACTTGACAGCAATAACTTTTGTGGTACAATGTATGCTTAAGATAATTAGGGGTATGATAGTGAATGTTTCATTAATTGTAGCCAGCCAACTTCACCTGAAGTTTTGGGTCTTCATAAACCCTACACTTTGAACTTGAGTTGATCATAATAATCATACACATCACTCTAGTTTGCATACCTTTTGCACCGTTCTAGTCCTATGCAAAAGCATGGTCGTCCAACTTTTTTAGTTCTATATTTATGCAAAGCATGGTAGCTTCAGGATAATGGTGAGTTATGCAGGATGTGCTATAGCTTTGTCAATTCTAGTTATACACATACACTACTGAAAAGAAATAATTATTAATATGCTTATGGAAAAATAGTTTCATAAATAGAGAGTAACATCCACTTGTCAATGAATTTTTGGTGTAATACCTGATTGATGTCAAAAATTTTCACTAATTTAGGTACAATTTCTTAGATTAATTGTACCTTCAATTCTCAAATTAAATTCAATCAACACTACTAAAAACGCGGGCCTTAGGTCCTGTTTTTTTGGGCCGCGTTTGCAAAAACGCGGCCCAAAACGGACTAAAGCCGCGTTTTTAAAAACACGGCTTAAGTTATTCATCGGGCCGCGTTTTAAACGCAAGGCCATAGTCCACGGGTCTAAAGCCGCGTTTTATTCAAGTAGCCGCGTTTAAAACGCGCGGCCTAAGGACCCGCGTGTTTCAATTTTTTGGCAAATTATTTTTTTTTGTTTTCCTTAACTAAGGCCGCATTTATAACATGCGGCTCCAGCATTCAAAATGCGCTTTTTATAGACATGGCTTTAAAACGCGCGTTTTGTCTAATGCATTGGACAAATCACTTGCAAGTGATTTGTCCAATGCACTACGACCATGTAGCTTAGTGACTTATCTGCCAATGGACTTATTTGTATATAATTACAACTTCCAAGTTTCAAGACCACACCCACATAGTAAATTTTAATTAGAAAAAAAAAAAAAAAACACCCTTAGATAACACCTTAAAAGTTGTACTTAAATTATACCAGTGGGTTTTTCATTCCTTTCTACAGTCATTTATAAGACTCAAGTGGAGTTTTCTTATAATTATTAGCTGCCTTGCATTGGTTAGTAGTTACCCACTTGCCCAGTGGGTTGGAACTTTCTGTTGGAAGAGTAGTTCAGGATATAGTGCTTCTCAAATTAATGGTGGGTCAATAATTGTTAATTATGATTCTTGAGTCCAGAGAGTAAGGAGGCTAAGCTTCCTGGATATATTAGCAACTAGAGTATATGTGCTTAAAGCTTTGTAAAAGAATGGGGTGAATTATAGGAGGAATTGGGAGGACTGAAAGAGAAGGAGAATGATGGTGAAGTGTTAGTCCAAAAGAAATTTCTTTGTGGAAGAATGTGGTCTATTTACATGGCCATTTGGAGCCTAATTAATTGGACAGCAAGACAGGTGTACAAACACTACCCAACCATCTTTTCAATTTTCAAATACAAATTTTGCAGCTGGACCACGTATAAGAGACATTGATTATATGAGTCCACTTAGAATTTCAGTGGTTTCAGATGATAGAAGTCCACAGTTTTCAAATCAAATCAACAATACGTTGTTACTCTTGAATGTTTAAACTCAAGATTTACCTTATACTAAAACCGTGATCACTAAATAATGACTTTATGTTACTTTTGAATGTTCAAACTCACAACTTGTCATATACTAAGACTATAACTCTTAGGAAACTACCTTGGAAGTAGTGGGTGGTGGTAATGAATTGACATAAGAATACTAAAAACTACTACATAGATAGTCCAATTGAAGGGCAAGCAATATGATTAAGCCCTTTTATTAGCCTTATTCTTGACTATGTTTTTTTTTGGAATATATTTGGCTCTCATGCACTTGGTACTTCTACTTGAAATTTTACTATGTTTATCTTTTGAGATAGAAAATTCTAATTGATATTTTCTTTTTTAAAATTAAAGGAATTATTACAGATGTTCAAGTGAAGGATGTAACGTGAAGAAGAGGATCGAAAGGGACAGAAATGACTCAAGCTATGTGATAACAACATATGAAGGAACACACAACCATGAAAGCCCTTGTATGGTCTATTATAATCAGATGCCTTACATGATTCCTAAAGGTTGGACATCACAAGCTTCATCCCACTGTTCTACGCCATGAAAAACACACACTTTTTTTTCTTAGTTACTATTCTAGACAAGGTGTTTGTACTGCACCAGAGTCAAAGAGTGTGACAGAAATGACATTTTGTGAATAATTTATAATGTGGAAAGAGAATAGTAGTAGGGACCTTCCTCCTGCTGGTTGTTGGCTGCTTGTTAGGCTGCAGTTTGGGAGTTTTTCGAGCCTACTATGGTTGGTTCAGTTAATAATATTCTCCCCTCCCTCTCTAAACCAAACTGTGCCCAATCCAATCTTTGACCTTAGATATCCTATTTTTGGGGTTGGAACTGGCTTTGTGAAAGATTAACTGATAAGCATCATGCAGTTTATTATCATCACTTGGTATTTTCCACTGCGTTGAGTTTGTTTTCTTTTAAAATTAGAATTTTATGTGTCCTTTGGTCATTGCTCTTTTTTCTTTCAAGAATATTTTTTTGAATTTCTATCATCATATTTCTTTATAATTTTAAAATGGATGGAAAACTTACTCAATTAATTTAGGGATACTTGGTAAATCTCACGTGCTTGTTCAATATATATCTTCTCAATCTTTTCTTTTCCTTTTTTTTGGGGATCATTTCTGTATAGGAAGTATAAATTTTCTTGATTTTTTTTTTTTTTTGTGCAGATGATAATGGTGAAAAACAAATATCATCAGAGCCTCATAGTATGGTGTTTAACGTTGAACCAGATAAGATGACTATTTCAAGTGAACAAAAGAAAATTGAAATTGGAGAAATTGGGAATTTAGCTTCACAAGAAAGACAACCAGAGCGTATACAGGTTGAGGAAATGCAACCACAAGCATTAAGTACTCAAGGAGTGGTGTTTGATGATGGAGCAGTTAAGATCCTTAAATCTAATGGGCAGATGGAATCTCAGATTGAAAACATTGAGATGGACCCTGAAGCCAGTGAGAAATGTGGATTATTTCTCATGCAGGGTGGTTTAGGATTAACTAAGCCGCCAAAGGATGATGATTGGAAGAATGCCAAAGAGATTTACTTGATGGACAATGAGTTGTCCATCTTACCTGAGAATCCAAGGTGCCCCAATCTGTCAGCTTTGTTCCTTCCAAGAAACTACAAATTGAGAACGATTCCTCCGTCATTTTTTGATTACATGCCAGCCCTTCAAATCCTGAACTTGTCCAGGACTGGTATCAAGTCTTTGCCTGATTCCCTTATCAGATTGGTAAGCCTCAAAAGACTGCTTCTAAATGATTGTCATCGCCTCATGACGTTGTCACCAAAGGTTGGAAATCTCAAGCTGCTTGAGGTTCTTGATCTTGAAGGGGCAAAGATTTTGGATTTACCTATGGAGATTAAGGAGTTAACTAATCTGAAATGCTTGGAGGTTTCATTTTATGGATATATGAGTAATGGTAGGAGAGCCATGCAATCAAATGCAGTGGTTCCTTGTGGGGTAATTTCAGCATTGTCTCAGTTAGAGGAGTTGAATATTGATGTAAATCCAGATGACGAGCGGTGGGATGCATGTGTGGAAGATATTGTTACTGAAGTGTGTACCTTAACGAGGTTGGAAACTCTTAAATTCTATTTTCCAAGAGTGGAACTTTTGAGGCACTTTCACTGTAATAGGCCATTGCTGTCTCATTTCAGATTTACTGTTGGTCGCCATGTCAAGCGCATTATGTCTCGAGTCCCTCGTGATGTTGAGTTTGAGCTAGAACAATGGGAGAGATGCTTGAGATACATAAATGGTGTGGGTGTCCCTAGGGATATTAAGAATGTACTCCAACATGTGACCGCATTTTTCTTAGACAGGCATGTAACTGTTAAGAAGCTATCTGATTTTGGGACTAGAAATATGAAGCAACTAAAATGTTGTGTCGTGGGGGAATGTAATGAGGTTCAAGTGATTATAGATGCACAAGATGCTTATGGGGAAGATGGTATCAGTGAAATAGTATCTGAGTCATATGATGCTGAAAAAATCGTTCTTGGATCACTTGAATACCTGTATATATATTATATGAAGAGTTTAAGAAGCATATGGAAGGGGTCAGTACAGAAAAATTCTTTACTCCTTCTCAAGTCCCTGACATTGCGCACATGTCCTCAGTTGACCACTATTTTCACACAAGGGTTGCTTGCTAACCTATTTAACTTAGAAGAGATTAAAGTTGAAGATTGCCCCTCCATCAAAAGCATAGTAAGCTGCGAAATCTCTGCTGAGCATAGAAGCTCTTATTTTCTCCCAAATTTGAAGAAGATTACACTTCATTACATGCCTGGATTAATTAGCATCTCTAGTGGTTTACAAATTGCACCAAAGTTAGAATGGTTGAGTTTTTATAATTGCCCAAATCTTAAGAATCCATTACTTGATGAAATCTCTAGTCAAGATTTGAAGAAGATAAAGGGTGAGAGGAGTTGGTGGGAAGCGTTGGAGTGGAGCAGCAGTTGTCCAAGTTATTTGGAAGAAATTTTTGTTCCAATTGACATACAGGATTGCTGAGTACTTGAAATATTCCCTGGTCAAAATTAGTGTGTGCAAGCTCATTAATTCAATGTCGATTATGGTGTATATATAATTGTAAGCTGAGGCATCCTTGGACCACTTTCTGTTTGCTATATATGTTTATACTCTTGTAGCTGCTATGGCGATGAGATCCTATTTACATTGAATATAGTCTCTCTAGCCCGATGTGTCTTTCTAATGTTATTTGTGAAAACAAATGTATACCGTTCGCTCAGGTTTAAGATCCTCGGAACACAAAATGCTAACGAAATCCAAGTTTATGAACATGTGGGAAATTCGTTCCTGGTTTCTTACAAAGTGCATATTATAAAGTTCTAGACTAATATAGTCCTTTTGTGATGGTTGTCTATCTGTGATTGTGCGCTTTTTAATTTGGAAACCAGAATTCTATCCGGGTTGCATAGCCAAAACTATTGTATATACTAAAGTAACCACCTAACATTATTAAACTTTTCCCATCAATTGATTTTATGGATGATAGACGGCTCTGTTTGTTGCATGGACCTCGGATGTTAGTTTTTTAAATGTCACTAGGCCTTTCACCGAAAACTATCTTATGAGCTCCGCAGATATATATGCTAGTTTCTTGGATTTCACTAGATCTTAAGGTTTTCAGCGTAATACGCAAACCAATACCATAGGAAGCTTGACCTTGGTCACTACTCATTACTCACTATGCGAATACTATTTTTGAGTTCACCTCAAATCATTATTTTTAACAAAAAGTAAAAGAAATTAAAAGAATCACCTAGGGTATATGCTTAGTCTTCCTAACGCAAATCATAATTAGTGAAACACACTTTGATGCTTATTATTTCTAAAAACCCTAATATCTCCCTCAAAAGTTCTCATGCTTAGTTAAACATGCCTGTTCTTAACTAATTGTTACTGTTAGAAAAAGTTTATTTGCCATAAGCTGATTTTATTTTGTTTTGTCTTCGGCTTCTATTGTCATATTTTATACGCTATACATCTACATTTATATAATTAATATCTAAAAGCTAACATAGAATTTATTTATTTTTACTTATTACACTCCTGTTGAGCTATATTAACATAGCATTTTCATTTAGATTCATTCGGTCCATTCTGTCCAGTTCAATACATTTGGTCCACTTTGGAGATGCTTTGAGAGGAGAGATTTGTATAGAAAAAAGGAGATGTTTCATTGACCATTATGCATGGTTTTAAAAACTAAAATGGTCAAATAACTGGAAAAGAGACCGAATCCGGATTTTTTTTTTTTTTTTTTTTTTTTTGGTGCTAGTTTGGGGGGGTTTTACGGGACCAGATTGGTGTCTGGATCTAATTATATTTAAAAAACTATGCAATTATGTCACATTCTTAGCATAATGTTGGTAAATTCTTGATATAATTACATTTTTCTTATGTTATTAAAATTTGGTACTCTTTTATAATATAAGTGATTGATTTAGTTCTGTCTACTTCCTCTTTAGATTATATATTTAAGACGTATAGAGAACGAATCATTTGTAAGGACTACTAAAAATAAATTCTAACTACACGTTACATTATTTACAAAATATCTCTCTTATATAATAATCAATAAATTCTAACTACATGTGTTTGGCTCTAAATTAAAAAGCCTGCTTATTTTATTATTCAGCTTAATTTTGCTATTATTTATGGGCCTCACTGCACTTTTTGGCACATTTATAAGTCCTATTATACTATTTCAATTAATTTTTACCTTTATCCATAGTACTTTCAGCAAAAAGTTTTCAATTTCAACAAAATAAGCGAATCCCAAACAGACACATTACATTTTTCTTATACACACACACACACACACACAAAGATCTCATGCAGGAGTGTATGAGGTCTTGCCATGTGGTGCTGTAATTTTGCATTTATCCTTTTTATACCTCTTTTCATTAAGTTTATTTTACTGTTACCCAAAATATCACATTAACTTTTTTTTTTCATTAATTGTTTGAGCTTACACCACACCTTTCTCTCTTCTTCATATCTTTTAGCATACCCACCATTTAAGTATTAAAAACAAAAGCAAAAAATAAATTAATTAATTAAGGACTAATATAACTAACTAGATAAGGGACTAGGGAGAGATAGAGAGACACAAAAATATTATAGATTGTTAATTAATGAAACGCACTGGTTCACTATTACCAAAATAAAATATCTAAGATTTACAAAGCATTTGTAAGAGATAGAAAGAGTGAAATCTGAGGGGCTGTCACTATTGTCATGTTGGCCTCTCACTACCACCAAGTTGCCAAAACCCATGTGGGTATTTTTTTTTTTTTTTTTTTTTCCTTCTTAAGATGAACTCATTACTAACAAAGTTCCATAACAATTATGCTATAATATATGTACAACATTCTCCAAGCCATCTTACATAAAACATTATAATATTATCCGTGCATCACACAAGCAACTTACTAGTTGAATGTAAAAAAAACATATATATATATATATATATATATATAAACATTACCAAATTTAAAACACTTTTAAACAAAAAATATTGAAGTCATGGATAATAAACATTTTTTTTTTTATGGGAAATTCTTGAACTTTATTTGAAAAAAAATCAGGAATAAAACATAGCATCTTGAATCGCCAAAGATTCAAGGAATGGTGGACAATCTTCCACCCAAACTACAAGAGAATCAATGTCACGTGCATATGCTGCAAGAGCATGTGCGGACTTATTGGCCTGCCTTCTCACATGTGAAGTTTCAAAGGTCCTAAACTCATGCAACCTAAAACGTGTCCCTGACACTATAAAAGAGATAGATATTGGAGCATTGGTGGGGTCCGCAAGTGCATGGTATACAATACGTGAATCTAATTAAAAAATGACGTCCTATACTCCAATGTCTCTAGCAAACATAGTAGCTTCATCCAGAGCCTTTGCTTCGACTTCCAATGGACATAAAGGGAGTGGCATGCGTTTACTCATGGCAGCCACCACAAAACCTCCATGATCACGGATAATAACTCTGACCCCTATCATGCCAAGGCGAGGGAAGACAGCAACGTCCACGTTTGTCTTATACCATGGGAAATTAGGTGGGGTCCAACGACTATCAGCAACTTCTTTGAACTTGGAGGGCCATTGGTGAGCAAGCTGGTAGTCTCCAAGAATAGCTCGAGCACGTACTAGGATATCACGGGGTGACTGGCGGGCAGCTCCAAACCTAGTTTTGTTCTGATCAAACCAAATGCACCATGCCGTCGTAATGGTGAGCTCAAGAATCTCGTTGCCGACGTGTTGGGTGAAGAGCAGGTCCCACAAGAAGTCCATGAAATCTCTATATCTAATCCCAGTTCTATCAAAAGGCAAATCAACTAAGGTCCAGACTTCTTTAGCTAGGTGGCAGTCCTAGAACAAGTGTCCAGTAGTTTCCGGGTCGAGGTTGCATGCATCACACGTGGAGTTATCCAAGACATGTGGGTGGTAGAGATTAGCTTTTGTAGGGAGGATATTTTTGCACGCCTTCCAGGTGAAAAGCTTTATCTCGTTTGGAATGTGGAGATTCCAAACCTGCTTCCAGAAACGAGTATGAGGCTTACCATAGGAGACTTTTGCAGCCGAGTTTCCTTGAGTCATGGACATGGCCACTTTGTATGCACTGTTCACCATGAACTTTCCTTTGGAGTATATGCCCATACTATACGGTCTCTTGGCTTGTGTTCGCTTAGTGGAATACCAAGAATAAATGTGGCGTCATCCGGAGAAAAAATTTGGCTAATGAGACTTACATTCCACTCCCCACTGTTTGAATCAATTAAAGAGCTTACTTTGGTGTCTTCTGGAAGAAAGGCTGGTGAGATAACACCCTGAAGGTGGAAGGTCGCAGTAACCAACGATTTATCCAAATACCTATATTTTCACCATTTCCCACCTACCAACGGTAACCTGCCTTCAGGACTAGCTGGGCCGAGAGGATGCTCCTCCATGCATATGATGGCTTCGTACCCAGCTCAGCATGCAAAAAATCTGTGTTAGGAAAATACTGAGCTTTTAGAACCTTATGGACCAAGGAGTGGGGGTTATTTTGCAAGCGCCATTCTTGTTTGGCTAAGAGAGCTAAATTAAACATTTTTAGATCTCGAAAACTGAGCCCACCTTTCTCCTTAGGAGCACACATTTTTTCCAAGCTAAGCCATGCCATTTTGTTTTACCATCCTTCTAGCCCCACCAAAATCTGCGTATCATTCCAGTCATGTCATCACAAAGAGAGTCAGGAAGCTTAAAGACACTCATGGTATAGGTTGGTATGGCTTGTGCAACTGCCTTGATAAGTACTTCTCTGTGCCTGCTTGAGAAAGTAATTTCTCTTTCCATCCCGATAACTTGTTATCAAGCTTCTCCTTCAAAGCCCTGAATGTGTTCTGTTCTGGTCTGGTCTCCCTACCAGAGAAGGAAGTCCCAAGTAAGTCTCATGTTGGTGAATAACCTCTGCCCCAAAACTGTCATTGATTTCAACCTGCATGTCCTGTGGAGTGTTTCTACTAAAGAAGAGGGCAGTCTTTTCTTTATTTAGTAGTTGGCTTGAAGCATGTTCATAGATTGTCAAAAGATTCTCAAGATGGCTGCATTGTTCCGGAGTGGCTTGGCAGAAAATGATACGGTCATCTGCAAAGAATAAATGGGAGATCTGTGGGCCATAGGGACAAGCCGATACACCTCTAAGAATTCCAGTTGATGTGGCCTGGTTTAGAAGTGCTAATAGACCCTCTGCACAGAAAAGAAACAAGAAAGGAGAGATGGGATCCCTTTGTCTCAAGCCCCTAGAAGGGGTTATGTGACCTCGGGATTTTCCATTAATTCTGACAGAGTATGTAATCGTGGTTATGCATTGCATCATAAGATTCACCCATTTGTCATTGAAGCCATTTTTTCCATAATTTTTCCTAGGCAATTCCATTCAACACAATCAAAAGCCTTACTCGTTTCAAGTTTTAAGGCCATCTCACCAATCTTACCTTTAGTTTTTTTGCTGAGGTAGTGCATAGTTTTAAAAGCAACAATGACATTATCAGTGATGAGGCGGTCAAATATGAAGGCACTCTGGTTTTCACTAATAATACATGGCAGGAAATTTTTTAGTCTATTGGCAATGACTTTGGATGTGAGCCTAGAAAGCACATTACATAAACTTATGGGCCTATACTGGGTTATTTTTGTGGGATTTTTTACCTTGGGGATGAGGACAATGTGTGTTTCATTGAAATTTGGAGGTACAATACTGTGGTTCAGAAAATCAAGAACAGTTTTGGTGACACACTCACTTGTAAGAGACCAAAAATGCTGATAAAAGAGAGGAGGCATACCAACGGGGCCAGGAGATTTTTTGGGATGCATCTGCTTGAGGGCTTTGTGGACTTCATCTTCCGTGAAAGTTCAAGTCAAAAAAGTGTTCATCTCTTCTGTAACTACTGGTTTGACCGCATCAATGAGCACTGAAGTATCTGCATGTCCATTCGAACAAAAAATATTTTCAAAATACTCCGAGATGATGGTCTCAGTAGTGTGGTCATCCTTCTGCCACTGTCCCTTCGAGTCACAACTTCCTATAATGAAGTTTCTTTCCTTGCGGTTTGAAGCTTTTTGGTGGAAGAAAGTAGTGTTTCGGTCACCATTCGTAATCCATAAATTCCTCGAACGTTGGTGCCACATGGTATTTTCAGCATCGAGCCATCATTTCAGGGCAGTTCGTACCTCATGAATCTCGGCACTATTTTGGATGGGGTGGTTTTCCAAAATTTGAAGTTTACGTTCAAATTTCTTAATTTGCTTCCCAACATGGCCGTACTCATTTTTATTCCACGTTGACAGGCGATCACGACAACTTGCATGGCAGTTTATGATAGAGACCCCCTCGGTTTTATGAAGTCCTTCACTCTAGGCCTCCTGGACTACTTCTTCGCACCGTGGGTCTTAGAGCCACATGGCCTCAAAGCGAAATAAAGGTCGAAAGCGAGGTCTCCGAGGAGGATTGAGCTGTTGCATGCGGATGGAAAGCAGTGAATGGTCTAATGATGACATGGGAATGTGGTGAACTGTGGATCCTGGGAAAAGCAACTTTCATGCATTGTTCGCAAGGGCCCTATCCAGGCGAATGTATATTCTGCCTTCAATAGGGTGGTTGCGAGACCAAGTGAAGGGTGAGCCATGGTATCCCAGGTCAATGAAGTTACACACGTGGATAGTGTTTCGAAAGCGATCCATCTACCGAGCTGGTCTTAAACACCCTCCCACTTTCTTAGCTTGGCTTGTGATCTAGTTGAAGTCTCCCACACAGAGTCATGGAAGATGATTGGACCGCCCAAGGGATTGATGGAGTGCCCAAGTCTCATCTCGTTTACTGGTATCAGGGTGTCCATAAAAGCCTATTAATCTCCAACAATGTCCTGTGGTACACAACATATAAGCATCAATAAACCATCGGGAGAAATTTTTAACGTGTACCTGAGTTCCTAGTTTCCACAAAAGAGCTAAGCTACCACTTTGGCCATCACTAGAGACCACCAGTCCTTGATTATAATCCCAATGTTGTTTTTTGGTGTTTAATTGATCCGTAGAGAGTTTTGTCTTCATTAAGAAGACACAAATGGGAGCTTCCTTTTTCCATGCTCTTTTAAGAACATTAACTGTTTGGGGGTTCCCAAGCCCCCGACAGTTCCAACTTAAAATACTCATTGTACCCGACGGTGCTACCAAGCAGCCACCGCCGATTCCATATTGCCTTAGTTCATGTCATTGCACTGTCTTCTTCAGCTAGCTTCTGTTTCTTTTCCAGAGTTATGTCATCTGACTTACCTATTTCCTCAGGCTTACGCTTCAACCTAGCATATGGTAAAAAGCTTCCTGGTCCGTAGTTTTATTTTTGGGAGGCCTAAGCCTTTTCCAAGTTCCTTGTATTGGGTCCATTAGCCTTTTCGGCCCAATCATGCTCTTAATGTCCAGCACGTGCGCTACAGGAACATCAACAAGGTAAGTATCATGTAATCCAAGATCTGAGGAGACAGCTTGTTGCAGGTTGGAAGGATCACTCTCAAGTGGGTCCACCGATTCTAAACATTCCTTTTGGGTAACGGTCGATTGTGGCGTTGAAGGAAAGTTATTTATTGCGTTATCAATTTCCGCAGTATGTGCGTGGAAGAGATTCGGGTCTGACAGGATCTCCTTATTTGTCAGCGCATTCTACATGGCCGTTTTCGGAATTGTGGGGGGTGATGGATCGAGATGTTTGAACTACCATACTGGGTTTGCAGTGGACGTTGTTGCGGACGCGCCATTCGTGTGTGTCGATGGCATCGGATGAGGGGGGCGTGGTGGAGCACGGGGTTGGCTGGGTTTTGGCGTGGCTGTCTTGTTTGCTACTTGGGGTTGTTGGAGGTTGTTCAAAGGAGCACGTAACTAGGCTCCGTACTATTGCTCTTCAGCATTCAAAGTACCGCCACTGTCAATCCAGAGTGCGCAATCTTTTTCGTCATGGTTGAGAACGCTGCACTAGTAACAGAAGATCGGTAGCTTTTCGTATTGGAACGCCACCCATTGCAGTTCTGCCTCCTTGGAGTTTACCATCCTACCTCGACAGAAGGGCGGGGTAATGTTTATTTGGACACGAACTCGTAAGTAGCGACCTTGGCACTCCCCTATAGTAGAGATATCAACTTGCTCAACGGTGCCTATAGTCCTGCCAATAGCTTTAGCGGTCACCTTGTTCATCCGTCGGAAGGGAAGGTTATGGATTTAAACCCAGAAGGAAGCGTAGTCAAAAGTGGCATCGTCCACCAACTCTTCACCCACCGGTTTGTATAGACCGATCAAGTACTTGTCAAAAGTCCACAGTCCCTGCGTTATTATCTTCTGTGGATCGGCGTTGAAGTTGAAAATAATAAGCACCATGTTAGAACCTAAATCCCGTACTTCAAAGTTCATCACAGACCGCCACATAATCCTCAAGGTTTGTGTGAGTGCTTCCAAGTTGACTATCCGTATAGTGAAGAGTTTTGCGACGAGGACATGACTGTTATTTTCTATTGTGGGTGGAAGGTCAATGGTGTGGTTTTCTTTTGCTCTGAGTGACAGTCGAGCCCATTGGTTTGCAAGGTCTTTCATGGCAGCAAAAGGTAGGAGGATTTTAGTGGTGGGAGGGCTATAGAATGAGTATATGGGAGGAAGCAAACGGGTTTGGATAAAAAGAATAATAAGAGGTTTCCACCAGCGGGGAAAAAACTCTATTCGGCGAATAGAGATGAGTTTCATCAACGTAGGTTCTCCGAGGGGGACCTACATGAGAAAAAATATGTATATTACCACTATTTGGATTGCATTTGATTCCATTTGGGTTTTACTATTTTTTGCAAATAAGTTTTTAGGCTCTAGGGATTGTTTTTTCTATTAATAACGTAGTCCTATTTGGTAAGTGCATTGCTTGTATTAATTTCTCAAAAAATAGTTTTGTTAACTCTCACAATTAGTCTCAAATGAGACTCAAATCATAACTCTAGAGTCTAGTCATACCATACTAAACCACATCCATTATAGCAAAGGAGGCACAGAAGGTATATAGAGTCAATTCTCTTAAGAGTATGGATAATACATAGTTGTAGTGCATGATTTGAATATAATCTGATCACAACATATCATGAATAGAATACACATCCTACTCACATAATCATGACGCCACATTTGAGGAGACATTGTTGAAATCTTTTTTCATTTTTGTATGATACCTAAGATTGTACCATGTGTAATTAATTGGAAAAATAAATGAATTTAATAGAACATTAAAATGTTATACCCATTATTTGAATTTAAAACCTGATTCTTCAAAAGAATAATACATTGAAGAAATTGAAAAGCATCTCCCAAAGAGATCCACGTTACTGCTTCTAAAAACCTCAATAAGGAAAATGGCCAATTAACATTTTTTATTCGTACCCTGTTTGGGTTGCTTATATATTTTTTCAACAATAATCTATTAGTCTATTTTGATCTTCAAAGTATCCAAAAGAGACTGGAACTCACTTAAGGACTTTGATTCCATTCGCCTGTGTTTTAATCGGACACCATAAATAGATACCTACACATCAATTTCGCCAAATACCATTAAAAAAAAAAAAAACTAACTAACTCAAATACCTTAATTAGAAATATAACCCAAAAATCCAAATAAAAAAAAATCCAGCCAAATTATAAAAACTTGATCATATTTAATGCACAAACTGAAAAGCAAAAAACCAACCGGTAGCAGTTCTAAAGGGGCGGTAGACGTTGGGAGGAGGTAGGCCTTTATGTGAAGTCTAATCTTCATTTTAGTGCAACTAAGATGAAGAATTTTTTTTTTTTTTTGGGAGAAAATAATTGAGAGACGTTCTCTTTTTTCTTGATTTTTTTTTTTTTTTTTTGGTAGGAAAGGATTAGAACTTAGATTAGCAGTTAACATGCCAGTTACAAAATGTATTAGCCGTATCATAGGCCAATAATCTACCCACCACATGCGGTGGTTCAACAAAAACAACAAAGGAGGTAAGAACACTCAACCCCATTCTAGCTAACTCATCTTTTTTCTTGATTACAAACTATGGATATATGACAATGGAATTTTTGTTTTTCATTTTTTCTTTATATCAGGTTGATTGGGATTTAAGCGGGGTCTTTAGACTAATACACTGGTCCTTAAAAACAGTAAGAAGGTGACCCAAACCAACTGGTCAATCGCTGATGTGCCAAAATTTTAATTTATTTTGTTTCCTATAGGTAGCATCACATGAGACATTATAGGAGTTAACTTTTTCTCAGTTTCTGCTGCTATATATAGTATGTGAAGTATATAATATGAAATAAAATGATAGTGATTTTAAGCTAAGGCATCCTTTGACCACTTTCTGTTTGCTATGCTTATACTCTTAGAGCAAATTAGGCATTAAGACCCTACTTACATTGAATACAATCCCTCAAAAGCTTATGAAACATAAAGAATTGCAATTTAAATCTTCTATGTATTAATTTTATCAAAGTACCTAAATCGCATATAATGTAACTTGTAGGGTTGATAGGCCCAGTGGTATATATCTATGTATATATAATGGGCCGGGGGCCCAATCCGAAAACATGAAGTAGTTCGAAGACGGGTAAACACTATCATGGGGGTCCTTGTTAGTGAGTGAGGAGGCAAGTCTTGGTCATAAGAGTCCAATAGGGTGGTCCGAGGATGAATGCCTCCTCGGCTTAGCAAAGCCAATGTCCATCCAGGGCAACGTTCCAGGAGATTCTATTGATAAGGATAAACATCACAGAAGCGCAAGATAGTGTGAAGTCCTGAAATATCTAAGAGAAAGCTACTACCACTGCATTGAATGCTCTGTAGCTAACTACCAGAGACTTTACAGCTACTACCAGAGACTTTAGGAAGGTGCTGATGGGATAAGGATCAACACCAGCAATCTACTCTACACGTGAAGAGTGGAGATGAAGGAAGGAAGATAATATAAAACAGAAAGAAGACCCTGAAAAAAAAGGGATCAGAAATTTGAGAGAAAAACATTGTACCAACAAGAACTAAACTTGTAATCAAATTCAAAGAAAGATATACTAGAACTAGTCTCCTCGGACTGTGCTGAGGACGATTTTCTTTGGATAAAACCAGTCTATCTTTACTTTCTTATCATCTAGATCCATTATATTTGTTGTCTAATGCATTAGAGCTCAGTTTTTCAACCTACTCTCTATAAATTCATTGTATTAGGCTTTTTGGGCCTAAACTCATCCATCCCTTGGGCTAGGAACCCAAATCGTGTCCTTACATAACCCATGCACTATTTTTCAAATGAATGCATAATGTCCAATGTTCATACAATCTCATTAGATTAATAACTCTCTACAAATTCATTGTATTGGGCTTTTTGGGCCTAAATTCATCCATCCCTTGGGCTAGGAACCCAAATCGTGTCCTTACATAACCCATGCACTATTTTTCAAATGAATGCATAATGTCCAATGTTCATACAATCTCATTAGATTAAATATTTTTATTAATAAAATAATCATACAAATTAGATTTTATGGAACAAATCACAACAATATAACCATGAAGGGTGTAATCCCAAGTACATTATTACTACAATGGGTGTAATTGAGGTGAATTATAATTGTGAGGGGTGTTATTTGGAGTAAATAATAACCACAGAGGAGGGTGTGATTCGAAATTTCTTGTTAGGAAAGATTTTTCGTGTTGAAACAGCCTAGATTTTGGAAGTGGAAAGTTGTTCTAGGGATGATTAAATGTGTTGAAACAACCTAAATTTCAGAAAAAATGCTGTACTTGGGAAGATTTTACCTGTTGAAAATACCTAAACTTTAGAAATGAAATGTCGTTTGTGATAGGAGGAATGGTGGAGACTTCAATCAATTCCATGGATTTAGGATGGGGACTTGTTTATCCTATGGATTTTGAAAGAATTGTGGAGATTCTAGTCGATTACAAGAATGATATAACTCAAAAAAAAAAAAATGTGAGTGCTCCCATGTGAAGCACAACACATGTCACTAATTCAAGGGATTAGGGCTGAGATCTGGAGACAATTATGTTTGTTAGATATATTGTGACACAAGTGGCATAAACCAATTGTAGACTTATGCACTTGTAAAACAAGCAACTTAACATTGTGTTAGTCTAGGATTAGTCAAGTATTATTTGGCATATAAATCTTATATTGGGTTCATTATAGCATAAATTCTTAATATCAATATTTAATCATCAAGAGCTTTCTCACCATGGACATAAGTACATTAACAACATTTTTAGAAAATCAAAATGGGGTTACTTTATAAACTCCAAAGGATCCCTTTTAGATTCTAAATATTTAGGATAAATGTTTAGATTCTAAATTTATGATGTTAGCAAACCGAAAACAAAAACACGTCTAGATTAGGTGTTAAACACTGCTCAAGTTTGTTCAAGTCAAGATTCAAGAACAGTTAAGCTGTAAAAAGAAGAGTTCAAATTCTGTGAAACTCAACCGATCAAAAGAAAGGCTCGACTGATCGAACTTGTATTCTACAGATTTTAAATCAAGTCTAAAGCCTGTGAAAATGTTTAAAGTTTCAGTTTAACACTACTAGGTATAAAAGGAAAACCATAAATAAGTTTCAAAAGTTCTTGGAAGTCTTGTGAGTTACTCCTATGAGATATGTGAAGTTTCTGTAGCCTTCTAACTCAACAAGCATCTATCGGAACGAGATTTACAATCAAGAACTGGTGGAAACAAGTTGCTGCATAAAGATCTACTATTGATGGTGATCTAAAACTTTTAAATGAGATCTCAAAGTCACAAATGTTGGTATTTGTACACAGCAAATTCAAATAGAAGAGTCCATAGAGTCGGAGCTGCACCTGGTTGTGCGAGTAAGTTCTTCATGAGGTAGTTTTAAATTTTAGGGAGAAAATATATTGTAAACTTTCATTCTATCATAGTGAATTTGTTTACCTTGAGAATAGATAGGTTAAATTCTCTCCAAGTTTTTACCTTGAAACTGTTAGTTTCATTAGTTTTCCTAGGTCGTCCTATTACTGTCTCCTTTACTTTTTTGCACTAAGTAATATGATTGCATGAGTTTAACCTAAATCTAAAAAATCAACCTAAGTAACTACTTAGTTAATTAATTAGGTTAAATGAATCTAATTTATAAGGGTCTAAACGAACAAACAATCCCCATTCTATGAAATCTCACCTTATTAAGCAATAAAAGAGAGAAATTGACATAAAGTAACTCCAAAATAAATTTCTTAGAATCTTTACACTGCAATGATAAATGAGTAATGCTACAGATACAAACTATTTTACAACACTTTTATAAACTACTAATGAGCCTTTAGCATTTTCTAAATAATTATTAGTAAATAAAAAGATAATGTTAGTGATGGATCCTGATTAGAACTAGTAAGAATTTGTTACTATAATAGTTTTTGTAAAAATGTAAAACAATTTGTGACTGTAGCATTATTTATGTTAAATAAGTGGTATAAATTTTTGTCCACATCATTATTTAAATAGTAGATATTAAAAATGTATTAGTCAGTTAATATTTAAATGCAGGTGATATGATTAACAATAAATGAGATTTTGAGAACTCTAGATAAAAAATAGAATGACTTTTTTGAATGGGCAAATTCACTTTGTTTCTTTTTTCTTTTTTTCTTTTTTTTTGGTCCCCGCTTGTATGACATAATCCTTAACTTTTTTATTCCCTCTTTTCCGCGAACATTTGTATGAGTAGTGGTCATTTTTAAATGTTCCTTTTTTTTTTTTTTTTTTTTTTGGTAAACACATTTTAAATGTTCTGCTGTCATACATTTTACTCTTCAAAATTAACGAAGAATTTAGTTTTCTTATTAAGAAGTACGAAAACGCAAGGGAAATAATAATAATAATAATAATAATAATAATAATAATAATAATAATAATAATAATAATAATAACAACAACTAGCCTTTGGGCACACACGCACGTGCGTGCTCAGATGCTTTTTTATTTTTTGGATAAAAATTAATAATTTACATTTATTATAATTTAATATTTCTATTTTTTTCAATCACAAAAAAAAAAAAAAAAAAAAAACACGTGGGTGAGTTTTGTAGATTAGATGAGTTTTAAAACTAACAAAAGAGTGATCCTATTTTGTAGGGAGTTAGTGAGCAGAGTAGGAATTTAAATCAACATAAAAGTAGGAGTTTATTAGAAGTATAAAGGCATTTCAACGTAGATTTATTATTTTTGTAAATTTACTATTTTAACTCTATTTTTAATTTTTAAGTAGGGGTATTTTTGACAGTAAAAAAAACAATAACTAACTTTTTTTTGCTAATTTTCTATTTTAACCCTATTTTTAAGTTATTGGTTAATTAATTTAGGGGTATTTTTGATAGAAAAAAAAAAAAGCAATAACTAACTTTCTTAATTCTCTTAATAATAATAATAATAATAATAATAATAATAATAATAAGAGAAAGTAGCCTCTTTCTAAAAAATTAGTGCAATTACTTTAAAAGTTTTGGCATGGAGCTTCCTTGTTCACTAGATTCTAAACTTTACCATTGTCTGTTTTCTTTGGATCAGAAAGGTGAGGAGGTAACATGGATTTTGCTTCATCTGTGAGGTAGGGATAAATGAGGGAGGGAACGAAAAAGGAAGGGTGTACATAGGTCTATTAACAAATTGTAACCTTTAATTGACAGATCTCAAATTGTTGGAGATTGAAATTTTAAGCATGTCGGTCATTAGCCATTATCATTCATATTCACAAATGGTTCTCGAAGCAATATTTTACGAATGGAGTCAAAATTTCCTGTTATTCACATTATCATTATTACTAAGAAGTTAAACAAACACAAATACACAAAACACCTATACATCGACAAAGCGTAGTTTACCACCTTTGTTCACAATCTCTAATAAACACAACTTTTCATGCCTCAATTTTGGATAAGTCAGGGTCATATGTTATTCTCATAATGTATCGAACAAGACAAAGTTTTGGGAAGGATGATCATGAGGCAAACTGGACGACCATTTCCAATCAAACAATTATAAGCTGGAGGTATGTGAAAAGGGTAGATTTGACTCAAATGAATTTGCAAGAAATTGCATCTCAAACAGTATTAACTTCATTAGAAATTTTAGAAAATCATAACCAACTATATAAAAGGGTTTCAGACTAATATTTATTTAAATTACAAACACTAAACAATCACATCACATGTGTCAATATAGTAGTCTTAGTAGATGCTCACATCACATTCATATGTCATTTTAAAAAGTAGAAAAACATGAAAGTTCTAAATCTTACAAACCAAAAGTTGGGAGCAGACCCTTGACCACTTCCATACACAGGACTGCTGTCAGGTTCCAGCCCAATATTCTCAGACACTGTAGTTCTCTCTTCAATTTCAGGACACTCATCAACTTCGAACTGTTGAAGTTTAGAGAGTTCTTTAATCATGCCACTAGAGAATATCATCTTCAAGTTCAAAACATTTGCATAACATTAAAGTTGTTAGCTGAGATAGGCTTCCATAATGTACCGGACTTTCCCAAATGGTTTTTAAATTTGGAACATTATTTATGAGCATCTTTTCCAAGCATATTAACGCACTTCCTGTTATGCTATTGCCATCAACAATCGTTTAAATTTCATTGCACCCTTCAATCAAACAACCTCGCATCTTGTTGATACTTTCGACACCAAAATCTGATAGATTTGAAGCTCCCTTGTGCCCAATCAAATCAAATGCAGGAGTTTTCAAAAGTACATCTGAAATGGTTAAGGGATATTTTGGTCATTTTAGAGATGGTGGGGGTATTTTACTCATTTTAGAGCTTTTGAGGGTATTTTGGTCATTTTAGTAGTTTTGAGCATATTTGGTGATTTTAGAGATATCAGGATATTTTGGTCATTTTAGAGATTTCATGAGTATTTTGCTCATTTAAGTAATTTTTTAGCATATTTGGTGATTTTAGAGATATTGAGGGTATGTTGGTCATTTTAGAAGTTTTATGAGTATTTTGCTCATTTTAGAGAATTTGGGGACAATTTTGGATGTCCAAGAGTATATTGGTAATTTTGAAAGTATAGGGGTATTTGGGTCATTTTAGGTATTTAATAGTATTTTGGTAATTTTGGAAGTTAAGAGAGTATTCAAGTAATTTTAGAGGTATTTAGATCATAATGGGTTAAATGGGTGGATTATTAATTAAATAGGTTGGGTGAGTAATAAGTAATTAATTAATATATAAACGAGTCATAAATAGATAAATAGGTAAATACACACCCAACTTATTTATGACCCAACTGCCCATTTGTCACCCCTTGCTATACCTAAAAGAATCTTACACAAAAAAACCCCGTAGTTTTTATACAATTAAATGCAATAGCCACAGAGATGACTTTGAAGATTTGACACCCAATGCCAAATATTTAAAGCCTAAACTTATCATAAAATTCCTTGGATATTTAGATAGTCTCATTATTGACCAAAAATATTCACATAAAAATATTATAATTTCATATAAAGAATAATTTGAAGAAAGAAAAGATTTTTTAGGCTCTTACTCAAGTCTGCCTTCAGCCTTTCTCTGCTTAAAAGTGTTCCTTCAAAAATATGCTGACTTAACAATGGTTATCTGAATGGTTCCTATCTCCAAGATATATATAATCATCTTTAAGTGAATATGTAAATTATTATTTTATTTAGTTTTTCAATGATATGATGGGTTATAATATCTACTACCTACTGAAGTACATTGACTGTGAACAGAGAGGGTAGGCGTGGAGTTGAGTCAGCCGAAAGCTCTAATATCAAATTGCTGAATAAAAGACTAAACGAAAAGCTTTTATTTAAAAGGGAAATGTTAACGAGTGCTGTACAGTACTCATTATGAAAAATTTTAAGTATAACTTTTTATGAAAAATTTTAAATATTATTTAAACTCTATTCAATTATTGATTAACATGGAAAAAGAATTGTCAAAACTTTTCAGATGGTGTGGCATATGGATAGTGATAAGTAAAAGGAATAATGCTAGAAATACAAATTATTTTACAAAATTTTTTATAAATTGCTGAAGTGGTGAATAATTATTGATAAATAAAAAAGTGATATTAATGGTAAGTTTAGATGAAAACCAATAAAAGGTTAATCATATTAATATTTTGTAAAAATGTTGTAAAATAGTTTGTGTTTATAGCATTACTCAAGTAAAAATATGATGTTAGTGCTGGACTTAGATGAGAACTGGTCAAAGTTTGTCAACTTAAGTGTTGTGAAAAATTTATGCAGTGTTTTGGTTCCAAAAAAAAAAAAATTGTTGGGAAATTTTTTGTGTATTACTTTTTATTTATTTATTTTTACAAATGCTACATTAATAACATTTTCATAACAAATCATAGGCATTAAGTTGTTACTCGTTCTAATTTAAACCCAACACCGAAATTACTTTTCTATCCACCAATTAAAGTCAGTAAAAACATATCACTTAAGATTTGTTGTGAAAGTGTTGTAAAAAATGTTGTGGATATTGCATTTCTTTCTCTTTTTTTTCATTTGATAAAAAAATATTAATTTATTTATTATCTAATATTTGAGGCCTTTTGAGAGGGGCTTTTTACAATGAAAGAAATAATTCTAATAGTTAAAATTTAGGGGCTTTTTCTACTTAGGAGCCTTAGATGACTATCTCATTTGCCTATACTATAGAGCCTCTCCTGTGTGTCAAAAGTTTAAACCATTAGAAAATGTTGAATTTAAGTGGGGCTTCACTCATTGGAATTTTGTTCTAATACCATAATAAATTATGGATCGTCTTAAAAGCTTGAACAACTAGAAACCAGTGAATTTAATTATTTAATCTAACAATTCACACATGTGATATGATCTTAAAATTGTTAACTACACTTTTTAAAGTGGCACAAATCATATTAGGGTAAATTGCATTACTCTTTTTTCTTTTTTAATAATTTTATAGTCACAAGACTCACAATAATTTCACAAAATATTTCACCAATGTCGATGTGGTAAGTTGTGAATTGCAGATGATTAAGTGATGTCTAGTTTAGATGAGAACCAATAAAAACGAGACAACTCAACTGTTGTGAATAATTTTAAGCATGTAACATTACCCTTTCTTTTTTGGCTAACGTAGGCGTCCAAGGTTTTAGTGCAGCTCCCAAAGTGACCTTGTCCTACACACGGCAGATAAATACCGGGTGAATTACATTTATCCTATATATAAGTATACTTCACTCATGCCTCCTGGGCATGAGGATGAATTGCTTAGTCAAGGGTTAAAAGCTCTTGGATTACCTGGTAACCGGTTCTGGCGGTGGAGTCAGTTGCCTATAGGAGTTTGCTGAACAATGCGGTGTGTGTTTGGAATTTTCGAATGCTCGCTTAGAATTGGCTCATGCCATTGTTTTAGTTTATAGATACAGCAGCATCAGAAGGAGATCGTTCATTCTTTTTATCACTTTTTGAGCAGCAAACTGTTTTTCTGAAAATGTTTATGGCATGCCTTTGGCATCATAAAAGCCATCATCTAAAATGGTCCTAGCTACTGGCTACACTACACTTGTTGCTATTTGACATATGCATTGATTCTAAAACATGTGTACTAAATTCCCCTTCCTGTTATAGTTTGATGCTTACACACAGCCAACATATGATTTGAATGCTGGATGTATTAAACAGTCTGATATTGTCATTTATTTATTTTTACCAAACTCTGATCCAACTTCTTATTATTATTGTTGTTTCAGTATGTGGAATGTATTAAAGATTGTGATAAGGCTGTTGAAAGTGGAAGAAAGCTGAGATCAGACTCTAAGATGATAGCAATAGCTCTGACCAGGAAGGGAGCTGCAATGGTGAAAATGGGAAAATGCTCTAAGGACTATGAACCTGCTATTGAGATTTCCAGAAAGCTCTTACAGAGCATCACAACCCTGACACATTGAAGAAGCTAGATGATGCTGTAAAAGCAAAGAGGGATCTAGAGCTACAACTAGAATCCTTTGATCCAAAATTAGCTGATGAGGAACATAAGAAAGGTATTCCCTCCCAAGAACACTTAACCCTTTGTTTTATTTTCCTTTTGCGTAGGGACAGAATCAGAATTTTGATTTAGGGGGCCAAAGTATAAACAATTTTTTTAATGCAAACTAAACAAATTATCAAAAAAAGAAAATGCTAAAGTCGCTACTAATTTTACTAAAAACTTACCAATTGATGTGGCAATGAACGTAATTAGTGCCACGTTAATAACATAATAAATAAATAATACCAAAACTGATGCAGGGTTATGAGGTGAATTGTTTGAGTTTGAGAGGGGTTTAGGAAAATAGAGTTGTAAACCAAATTCAAGGCAATGAGAAGCTTTCTTAAGAGAAATCCATCTCTCAAAAATAGCTCTAGGCTAACCTCTCAATTTAATTATCAAAAATAGATTTAGAATTTACAAAAGCCAAGCTTTTATATTACACAAACTTTGACCTGTTCTCATTTGATTGGCCCATGGTAATGCCTTCTAATTGGTTAGCAATTAACTAATCAATAGCCTCACTAAGTGGTTATAAAGAGCTATCAATCTTGCGTTGTTACAAAAGACTTAACAACTAACTAGTTACATAAAGGACATTAAGCAACCTATTACAAAAATTACAAAACAGTATTTCACAATTACAAGTTTAGATGTTCCTGCATCAAAAACTATTATCAACTTTATTGCAAAATGTTTACAGTTTACAAACTGACATGGCAATTTGTGACTCAGCTGGTTAAGTGGGGTCACAAGTCAAGTGTGATATACGTGTGTTACTTTTTTGTTATTTTAACACTAACACAGACAGCAGAACATTGTAGCAATGTTCTAAATTTTGGTTGGGGGGGGGGGGCGGTGGGGGTGGGTCAATAATGAATTTCGAAAGTTTGGAGGACATTGTAATAGAGTAAAAGATTAGGATGGAACAGTGTAATTTATCCTTAAAAAAAAAAAAAAAATCTTTTCAAAGCTCACCCATAAAATTCCCACTCATTATCTTTGTTGCTTAAAGCTTTGCCCTCCTTCGCTACTAATCCTTTTCAGAGCTACTCGGTCCCAACACTAGCATTAATAATCAAAGATTTTCCAGGATGGATTCATCAAAGGCATCTCATTCTGATAAGAAATACCAGGCTACTGAGCCTTCCATTGTTGTTGCTAATCCTTTCAATTCCAATGATGGATACAACTGGCATAAATATGGGCCGATGCAGGTTAAGGGCAGTGAATATCCACAAAGCTACTCAAATGTACATGTGTGGGTTGTAATTTCAGAAAGTGGGTTGAGCAATCTCCTGCAGGAAAAATAACTGAAATTATGTACGAAGGCAAACATAATCATGAAATGCCTCAAATCAATAAGCTTGCAAAAGAAGTTAGTGATCTAAGTGGAAATATAAATTCTCAAGCTAAGCCAGATCTGGTTTTGCAAAGTCTGTCTGGAAATATGAACATTCTAAGTGAATTTGCACCAGCTTATTCAGTTCCTGAGAAGAATCAAGAATCCACAGTATCCACTCAGACAAAGAGGGACAGAGAGGAGGAAGGTGTTGCAGAAACAAGAGAATAGGTCTCTCATTCTGATAGGACATTCCTTCCTACTATTGCCATTGATACTACCAATGATGGCTACAGGTGGCATAAATATGGAAAGAAGGTTAATGGCAGTGAATATCCACGAAGCAACTACAGATGTGCATATCCAAGTTGTCCTGCCATAAAAAAGGCTGAGTGTTCACTTGCAGGACATGTAAGTGAAATTGTCTACAGAGGCGTTCACAATCATTCAAAGCATCAATACAGAATTAAGCGTGAAAAAGAAGGTATTGATCTAAGTGGAAATATAAATTCTCAAGCTAAGCCAGATCTGGGTTTGCAAAGCCAGGCTGGAAATTGGAGCAAGTCAAGTCAAGTGGTACGAGCTTATTCAGTTCCTGAGAGGGATCAAGAATCTACCCAAACAGCACTCACTCAGTTAACTGGATCAAGAGACAGTGAGGGGGAAGGTGATGCAGAAACAATAGAAGCAGGGGATGAGCCAAATCCAAAGAGAAGGCATGTTCCAACTTATTATTATACATATTCATCCTTTTACTCTTTTTTTGTGATTTAAAAAAAAAAAAAATATATATATATATATATATATATTTACCTTGGAGTACAGGATGACAGATGCTGGAACATCTGAGGTACCTTTGTCACACAAGACTGTAACAGAACCAAATATCATCATGCAAACAAGAAGTGAAGTTGATCTTTTAGATGATGGGCAAAAGGTGGACAAAGGCAATTCTCATCAAGGTGGTAACTTCATCTGTTTCTATATATATATATATATATATATATATATATGTTGGTGTTTTGTTCCAATGATTGAATGGTGCAATTGGATTCTAAGAATAGATCACTATCTTTCTGACATGAATTTAAAAATCTTATAAATTGAGTGACAGAGTTGCATCAACTTTGACCCAAGTAAAATGGTTTCTTGTATAAATAAATTACCTCTAAGACGAAGTTTAAGGGTTTATATAATTTGAAGTGTGGTGAGCTTTTGATTTTGATTGCATGATCTAATCTGCAATCAACTTTAAAAAATGATTTATTTATAATTTGTCTCCATATTTTTTTTTTTTTAATATTTATTAAATGGACTGAAGCTTACAATCCTAAAATATAATTAAATATGTCAGTGAGGCTGTCTCTTAAAGTTGTTTTTTTTTTTTTTTTTTTTTGGATAGGTAACTGTGCATTTTTATTGATCAATAAAAATATATACTATGAGTTTACGATGATGAACATAAACGAACAAGGAATACATAAATACAAACAATCAAATGATGGGTCTAAGAGAAGCTAGGAAATCAAGAATGGATGAGCAATCTGAGGCCCAACACCTTGACCAATCAAAGGGAGTGCGCTGGCACAAAGATTTGAGTTGTTCCAATGAGTTTTTTTTCGGTGTCCTCAAATAAGCGACAATTCCACTCCTTCCATAAAATCCACATCAAACAACCTGGAACCATGTTCCAAATATCTGAGCCATGCTTCCCGTGTCAACTCCCCCAACAAAACAATAAACTCACAATAAATTCTAGCATGACCCAATAAATCTCAAATATCTTCAACATATTCACTTACAAAGTATGGGCAACATCACAATGAAGTAAGAGATGATCCACTGATTCCTTAGTACTTCAACACATACAACACCAATTCACTAGTGGCAATCTCCTCCTCATAAGATTATCCAAAGTAAGGATCTGACATAAAGCTGTTGTCCGCATAAAGAAAGCTACCCTTTTAGGAACCTTAACTTTCCAAGTCCCCTTAAATGGAAATGGAGAATTAGTAGCACCCCGAATCTCTTGATAGAAAGACCTAGTTTCAAACTTGCCACTCCCTATAAGGCACCAACGCAACCTATTGGTTATCACTCCCGTCACTGCTTGGAACCCGAGAGTATATATGATTAGGAAAAGAGAAAAATTTCTTTAATTCTCAATCATGAAAATCTTTGTGAAATTCCAAGTTCCAAGTCCTATCTTCCCCATCTACATGGTGGACTAAAACATTAGAGATAAAAGCTTCCTTATCACATGAACACTTAAAAAGATCTAGGTAAACAGTCTTAAGAGAAGTGTCCCCAGACCAGCGACCATGCCAAAAAAGAATACGATTACCCTCTCTAGCTTCGAAAGCCAGATGTTGAGAAAAACTATCCCAACCTGCTTGTATACTATGCCATAAACCACACCCATGAGCCCCCGACTAACTTTAGTACTCCACCCCCCTCCATCCTTCCCATATATGGTGGCAATAACCCATCTCCATAAATGAGAAACTTCTTGCCTAAACCTCTATAACCATTTTCCTAGCAATGCTTGATTAAAATAAACAATCATCTTGACCCCAAACAACACACCTCAATGTGAGAAAAAACCTTGTCTCATGCCACCAAGGGGTATTTGAAGCCCTTTAAATACCCCAAGAAGAATTTCTCTGAATCCTTTCCAATTTGTTGGCCACAAATTTAGGGATGGTAAACAAAGAAAAATAGTATGTTGGAAGGCTTGACAGAGAGTTCAACAAAGTGAGTCTACCTCCCTTTGATATGATAAGTAGAGTCACTTCGAACTCAAAAGTTTCTTTTCCATCTTCTCCAAAATGGGATTCCAAATAGAAGTTGCCTTAAATTGTGAACCCAAAGGCATTCCCAAATTGTTCATTGGCAAACTTTCTACCCTGCACCGAAGTATACCAGCTAAATCATACAAGTTACTTACCTCCCTAATAGGGACAATTTTACTTTTCCCCACATCAACTTTCTATCCAATAATTTCTTGGAAACTTATGAGAGTCATTCTGATGTAAAACAATTGTTCCCTAGAAGCATCACAAAATAAGATAGTGTCATTAGCAAAAAGATGTGAGATACACACTCCATCTGAGTTATTAAGCCTCACTTGAAAGCCATGTATTAAACCACTCTCCTCAGTTTTCTTCAATATTCTGCACAAAACCTCTATGTTCAGATGAAACAAAAGAGGTGACAAAGGATCTCCTTGTCTCAAACTCTGCGTGCTTCCAAAGAACCCAACAGGGGAGCCATTAACCAATACTAAGAAACGAACAGTGGTGACACAAGCCTTAATCCACCACCTCCTCCTCTCCCCAAAACCCATTTTGCTCAAAAGATTAAATAGAGAATCCCAATTCACATGATCATAGGCTTTTCCTATGTCAAGCTTGCAGCTCACACCCAGGATACCGACTTGTCAATTTTCTATCTAGGCACTCATTAGCAATGAGTACTTAATCTAAAATCTGCCTACCTCCTCTAAAAAAAACATCCATACTAGGTGCTCAACAATCTCAACCAAGTATCAATCACAACTAAAGCATCCACTTTTATATCACAAATTTTGCCATAGAGGAAATTATGCCAATACGCATGCCATGAAAAAATTCACAAAAATAGAAATTAATTGATATTTTGAGAGAGAGAGAGAGAGAGAGAGAGAGAGAGAGAGAGAGAGAGAGAGAGAGAGGTTGTTTGGGTTGGGAGTGACAGTGGGGCAGGGTGGGTTAATGGGTTGGTTGCTGTGGGGGATGGGGTTGGGTCAATGGATTGGGAATGAAAAACAGCAAAAATAATAATAAAAAAATGTTCGCTGTGGCTTATTTTGGCTAAAACCTGTGGATTGCCGATCTAATCTGTTGTGTCGGAAGAGCTTAGTTGGTGGGCTGGTTTCTCTTATGGTTTGGTGTGGTTGGCTAGGGGGAGGGAGTTGGCTACTTTCGCACGGGTTGGAGGGTGTTGTGTTGTGCTTCCTGAAAATGTTTTATGCATTGAGGCTAGGCGTAAAACATTTTAGGCCTCTGTCAATTGTGTTTTCCTAGTCAACCTAAAATATTTTCAGGAAAACCAAGATTTCAGCCTGCACCAAATACACAAAAACAATTAATACATTTTTGGAAAAAGACAATCTTTTGCGGTGCTATCAAATTATATAAGGCTTCGCAACCTATTCCTTGGTGGGCAAAATATACAACATTATTTCTTTGGCAAGCAATACCAATTACTTTTTTTTACGAGGAATAAAAACCTTCCTTACACACCTAGAAAACTCAAATAGGTAACCAAGTCAAAATAAAAATTTGAGGCAATTTCCTAGATTTGTTTATGAGATAATATTAATATGGTTCTTTAAAACAATTTTTTTTTTTATATAGAGAATTTTTTTAAAAGAGGGGGGGTGGGTTAACGTTGTGGGAGGAGTGTTATATACAGCAGATTAGACTACTGAGTTGAATCCTGCTATTAACTTCAATAACCTGCCTCCTGCCAGTTGTTGGCTGGTTGTTTGGTGGTAGTTTGGGAGTTTTTCAGAAAATTAACTGATAAGTGTCATATTTTTGGGGTTGGAACAGTGACCAATCCAATCTTTGACCTAAGTTACCCTATTTTTGGGGTTGGAACTGGCGTTGTAAAAGATTAATTTATAAGCATCATGCGGGTGCTGTTTATTATCATCACTTGTATTTTCCGTTCATTGAGTTTGTTTTCTTTTAAAATTAGAATTTCATGTGTCCTTTTGTCATTGCTTTTTTTCTTTGAGGAAAATTTCTTTGAATTTTACTATCATATTTCTTTATAATTTTAAAATGGACGGAAAAATAACACAATTAATTTAGGGATACTTGTTGAATCTCACATGTGCTTGTTCAATATATATCTTCTCAATCTTTTCTTTTCCTTTTTTTTAATCAGATGAAAAAGGTGAAAAACAAATAGCATCAGAACCTCATGGTATGGTGTTTGATGTTGAACCAGTTAAGATGACTGATTCAAGTGATCAAAAGAAATTTGAAATTGAAGAAATTGGAAATTTAGCTTCACAAGCAAGACAACTACAGGGTCTACAGATTGAGGAAATGCAACCACAAGCATTAAGTACTCAAGAAGAGGTGTTTGATGTTGGCGCAGTTACTATCCTTAAATCCAGTGGGCATATGGAATCTCAGATTGAAGACGTTGAGATGGAACCTGAAGCCAGTGAGCAATGTGGATTTTTTCTCATGCAGGGTGGTTTAGGGTTAACTAAGCCACCAAAGGATGAAGATTGGAAGAACGCCAAAGAGATTTACTTGATGGACAATGAGTTGTCTTTCTTACCTGAGAATCCAATGTGCCCCAATCTGTCAGCTTTGTTCCTTCTAAGAAATTACAAATTGAGAATGATTCCTCCTTCATTTTTTGAGTACATGCCAGTCCTTCAAATCTTGAACTTGTCCAGGACTGGTATCAAGTCTTTGCCTGACTCCCTTATCAGATTGGTAAGCCTCAAAAGACTGTTTCTATATGATTGTCATCGTCTCATGATGCTTTCACCAAAAGTTGGAGATCTCAAGTTGCTTGAGGTTCTTGATCTTGAAGGGGCAAAGATTATGGATTTACCTATGGAGATTAAGGAGTTAACTAATCTAACATGCTTCGAAGTTTCATTTTATGGATATATGAATAATGCTAGGAGAGCCATGCAATCAGATGCAGTGGTTCCTTGTGGGGTAATTTCTGCATTGTCTCAGTTAGAGGAGTTGAATATTGATGCGAATCCAGATGATGAGCGGTGGGATGCATGTGTGAAAGATATTGTTAATGAAGTATGTACCTTAAAGAGGTTGGAAACTCTTAAATTCTATTTTCCAAGGGTAGAACTTTTGAGTCACTTTCAGTTGAGAAGCCCTTTGCTGTCTCATTTCAGATTTACTGTTGGTCGCCATGTTAAGCGCATTATGTCTCGAGTCCCACTTGATGTTGAGTTTGAGCTAGAACGATGTGAGAGATGCTTGAAAAACATAAACGGTGTTGGTGTCCCGAGAGATATTACAAGGGTTCTCCAAAATGCCACAGCATTTTTCTTGGACAGGCATGCAACTACTAAGAAGCTATCCAATTTTGGGATTCGAAATATGGAGAAACTAAAATGCATAGTTATGAGGGAATGTAATGAGGTTCAAGTGATTATAGATGAAGCAGATGTTTATGAAGCAGATGATAGCAACGAAAATGTATCTGAATCTTATGATACTGAAAAAAATGTTCTTGGATCACTTGATCAATACCTGTATATATATTATATGAAGAGTTTAAGGAGCATATGGTACAGCAAAATTCTTTGTTTCTTCTCAAGTCCTTGACATTGCGCACATGTCCCCAGTTGACCACTATTTTCACACAAGGGTCTTTTGATAACCTATGCAACTTAGAAGAGCTTAAAGTTGAAGACTACCCCTCTATCAAAAGCATAGTATGTTGCGACATTCCTGCTGAGCATAAAACCTCTTTTCTCCCAAAATTGAAGAAGATTTCACTTCATTACATGCCTGGATTAGTTAGCATCTCTAGTGGTTTACGCATTGCACCAAAGTTAGAATGGTTGAGTTTTTATAATTGCCCAAATCTTAAGAATCCATTAATTGACGAAGTATTTATTAGTCAAGATTTGAAAAAGATAAAGGGTGAGAGGAGTTGGTGGGAAGCATTGGAGTGGGGCAATGGTCGTCCAGGTTATTTGGGTGAAATTTTTGTTCCAATTGACTTATGAAATTGCTGAACTATTGAAATATTCCCCAATCAAATTTCGTCTATGCATTGACTTGGGCAAGATCATTGGTTCAATGTCAATGATAGTATATAACTGATTATCAAAAAAAAAAAGATAGTATAACTGAGGCATCCATGGACCGCATTGTATTTGCTCTGCTCATGTATTCCTTTAGTCCTGTCGCAGCTATGGCGTTTAGACCCTACTTACATTGAATATAGTCCCTCTAGCCTGATTTTTCTCATGATATTTGTGAAAAAATATGTATTGTGTGTTTAGGTTTATGATTCTCCTTACACAAAATGATAACGAAATCCAAGTTCATGAATATGTAGGAAATTCTTTACTGGAATGCTGCAATGTACGTACTGTAAGCCTAAGTTTATGGATGTGGGCTTAACGTTTGCAACCAAACACATACATGGACCAAAGGTTTTTGTCTTTTTGTTTTTAAAGTGTACACATATATCAAGCGTAGGTGCCTTGACCTTTGGAAAATCATGATGCAGATAATATTCAAAAAAAAATTTCTTCAAACCGGTTTAGAGGATTCATTATTTTAACGATTCATTTAACAATCAATGTGTAATTATTTTTTTAAAAGTTAAACCATCCATGTGTAATTTAAATTACATGATTTATTAAACTATTCAAACAAGTCACATATTCATTAAACATGAGTAGTCGTTTGAATTGTTGCTTTGAGTGGGAGTAGATATGAGCTACACAGCCATAGTTGAATTGGATGACATCTCGTAATGTTTCTAGTAATGAAATTCAGAGTTTAAATTCACACTTCTCCATTGTAACTATCGAGTTATCAAAAAATAAAATAAAAAAGAGGCCGGCAGGATTTCAACAAAATAAAGCTCTGGCGTGCCTGCTGCAATGCGATCACAACTAAAATGAACTGGAAGAAAGGGGGGCTACCTGTAGGTAGGACTAGCTTAATATGCCAGCAGATGGCAGACTATGACTCACATTCTTTGGGCGTGCCTTTTAGTTCAAAATGTTTGGGCTTCATCCAAAGAAAAACTCCAGAATCTACCTTCAATAAATGAAGAGAATTTCTTCAGCTTAGCAAGAGGGATACTCGAATCCTGCAATACTCAGGGAAGCCAATTCATGAACAACTATTTTGCAGCCAAGAACCACCACAAAGTGGCTTCTACCTAAACTGGGCTTCTTCAAGATTAACATAGCAGGGGAACTAAGCTCACATAGGCAATGAAGTGTGGGAATATGTCTCCGAAACTCACGAGGAGAAACGTTGTTATTTAACTTTTGCAAATTGATTTTTTTTTTTTCATTATTTAGGAAGGCACACCTACAATATTAGTAGGAGTGTCCACATGTCGGTCTAGGTTGGGTTTGTGTCCAACCCGAACTCAACCCTACCACTTTGGGAGGGGAGATCAAGACTCGTAGTCAATCATCAATAGACGTCAAATTGAAGCGATTTGGCCTCATTTGATATCGGGTGGGTGTTAGTCGGAGTTGGGTTTGTGGTAGGGAGTACATTAATCTAGATTTGGCCGAGATTTCACCAAATCTGGCTCAAATCTCCTTATATTGGCAGAGAGAGAGAGAGAGAGTTAGATTTTACCAGATTTCAATAAAAATTAACTACTAGTGACAGAAAACTTGCAAGAAAAATGGTGGAATATCAAATGGTTGAGTCCTTCAAGTTACGACCTCGCTCATTAGTCACTCAAACCAATTTCGTCAAATCTAGACGTTCCAGAACCCTGATGAACGCGATGCCCATCGGATTAGTCGAAGTTCGGTTCGATTGATGGAGGGTTAGTCGGTTTCATTAAGTTTGGTTGATCTTGGACACTTCTAAATAGGGGATATTTGCCATCTAGCATAATTTTTAGAGACTATTTTGTTAGTAAGCACAGATTTGAAATCATTTAGGAAACTAGCATCTCAAGTCTGTGAAGCTTGAGTTCGATGACAAACTCAAGCCCCAAAGACTCGAGTTTGGACTGTTGAGGTGGAAGAATTTATCCACGTGGAACTCGAGTTTCTTAGACTCGAGTTCCATAAAACCAGCAGCAGAAAAGCCAGATACGAAGAAGAACAGAGGAAGAAGATGATCTGCCGATTTAAAGAAGAACAGAGGAAGAGGAAAACGATTTGGAGCTCTGAAAAAAGAGAAGACGATTTGGTTGGAGAAAAACAGACGCTAGGTGGACGATTTGGTCTTCAGATCTACAGCTCCAAAGAAGAACAAAGGAAGACGATCTCCTTGGAGAAGAACGGACGCTGGGGAAATAAAACGTTGAAACTCAAGTCTTAAAAACTCAAGTTCCACGTGGATTTTTTTCCACATCAGATGCCACCACTTACAAATTGAGACTTAGAAACTTGAGTTCTATCTTGGAACTCGAGTTTTAGACACTCGATACTAGTTTGCTTAATAGTTTTGTATGCTAGACAACTAACTAAAATATTATAAAAATAATGCTAAATGCAAAAAAAAAAAAAAAAAAAAAAAAAAAAAAAAAAAATTCTCCCTAAATATTAGTTAGGTTTTGATATCATTTTAATGACTATTAAATTTTGACAAATTATACTTTATATATATATATATATATATATATATATAGGTTCAAGTTACACATTTTTTAAACCATTGAATTTAAGTAGATTTAACGGTTAAAAAAAGACCCTCATTGTTACAAATATTTTTATTAGAATCTCATTAATTACCCTCATTTATTACATTTTAAACCTATCTCTAAACCCAACAAAATTTGACATCTCTCTCTCTCTCTCTCTCTCCGTTTGTCTCTTTCTCTCCGTTTGTCTCTCCGTTTCTCTTTGAAATATTATGTTATGTTTGATTGCAATTTTTGCCTTTTGATGTGATTTCTTTTGGGATTGTATGTAATTTATGGATTCATTTGCCGGGTTCTGTTTTGGACACTAGAGGAAATTAAAGCAATTTAATGGGTCTGTGTCTTTGAGCAAAATTCAGACACCATGGGAAGTAAGGCACCTGGCTAGGGTGAGCAATGGAGCGCAGAAGGTTATGGTGGCAATGATGATGATGACAAGCTCATGAACAAGGTAGGAAACAGCAGTGGTAGCAAGATGGGAGATGTGAAAGCAGCAGCAACGGCAGGATTCGGCAAGGCCAAGGCAGCTGCGTCAGTGAGCGCCCAAAAGGTTAAGAACGGAACCTTGGTGGGAATCAAATGGGTCAAGAATTAGTACCAGAAATAGGTCTCTAAATGAACAAAGATTTTCTCCTTCGATTGGATGAATAAAAATTTGTATTTGTTCCAAAAAAAAAACCAAGAACATTTTACATAAAACTTTATGCATACAAGATGGACAATGTGAACAGCTCTCTTTGTTGGCTTGGTAGTCAGTTGCTCACTTTTCTTATCCTAAGCTCGCAGGTGGACAATTGGATTTAGTTTTGCTGTTCCTCACCCTCTATAATATATTAATATTGTTGTTCTTTATGATGTACATTCTGAAGATTTTGTAAAATCCTTTTAGTGACATAATTCCATGGCAATGCTAGCAAGCTCTACCATAGTAGTAGATAGCTCCCACAAGACAGCGATGGTAGAATAAAGACTATGATCTTAGTTTCAACTTAAAATTTCAATCGCAGATGACTAATTTTGTCTCCCAGAATGGTCTGTATAACAGCCGAGTCTATAAATTTATTGGAACTTTTTGTAATAATCTCACAGGAAAACACTTTTTAGTTTTTAATAGTAAGAGTTATCATTAAACCATAGAAAAATAGAAAACAATACACATTACAACACCTCTAAAACATGAGAAAATCACTAAGCTAAGAATTGTTGTCAAATCTTCTAGGGGGTCTGGGAACTACGTTTGTGAAGTTCATTTGCTTCTCACGCAAATGTGAAGACAGATTTTGCAATAGTAAAACAACCACGCTTGACAAGTACATTTGCTTCTCACGCAAATCTGCTTCCCACGCAAGCCAGTTATGCAAAGGATCAGGCCTTCCCACTCAACTTCACAATATTGATACATGTATTAATATCACCTCCAAATAGACATGCAAATCCACATGTTTAAGTGTTAAGTTGTAACTGACGTGCTTAATTTTTTTATTCATCAAGGACTCATGGTGGTCCCAAGTATAATTGCTTAAAATCTAATCCTAGGATAACACTGAAGCATATTGTGAAGTTGAGTGTGAATGTGTCAATAAGCAGACTAGTCACTGACCACAGCTTGTAAAATTCTATCATTAGATGTGCCATTATTTATTAACGATGCCAATTACAATTTCTGCACCAGGTCCAACTTCTAAAACTATTATCTCAAACTAGACGACTAGATGGAGGCCATCCTTTACCAGTGGCGGTCAAGAAACCAGTCCATGTGCCATTATCATCCCTGTTTTGCTTTCAACCCTCTACCTCTATCAATTGATTCAATACCTCCTCCCACCTCCCCTTTTTTTTCCCACATACCCATCGGTGTTGAGCTTATGCCAACCCCAGAACTCTAAAATACAAAGTCAAGCGCGCACAAATCCATAGAGCTGCACAAAAAATTCATTTACTTAAAATAGTCATTCACCCTAATCATAAAAGAGGTAGTCAAACTAGCAAAAGTAACATTGATCCAAACCATTTGGAATTTAAAAAGAACATAATACAAAACAGTTGACGAACTAAAAAATATAGTCATTGATCCAAACCATAGTGTACTGTCTAGAACATCAATCTAATGAACTACAGAGAATTTACATCTAATCTAATTCCATCATTTTCTTAGTTTTATTTGCAACTCCTATTCATATAGATGCAGCTTAATCACGATTCAGCAAATCCCAAAGGTGTTCTCGCCACTGTAGGTCATATACAGGAAACCATCTTCTTTCTTATTTTCCTCATAAATTGCAGACATCATAGCCGCTGCAATAAATTGAAACCATCTTCTTCCTTTTTTTTCTGCCGGCAACCTGTGGAGGTGGAACAATGGTGGAGGAGCATTGGAGGAGGAGATAGAGAGAGAGAAACGTAGGTTTAGAATGTAGAGAGAGAGAGAGGGAGAGAGAGAGAGAGAGAGAAATGGAGAGACAAACGTGGAGAGAGAGTCAAACATCAAATTTTGTTGGATTTAAAGATAGGTTTAAAATGTAATAAACGAGGGTAATTAATGAGATTCTAATAAAAATATTTGTAATAATGAGAGTTTTTTTTAACTGTTAGATCTACATAAATCTAATAGTTTAAAAGGGGTACAACTCTAAAGAATTACACCAGATGTAACTTGAATCTATCTCTTTTATATATATATACTAGAAGATCAATTATGTCTGTTGGCCTTGATGTATGGTTAAAAGAATTAACACTAGACATTATGTCTGTTGGCCTTGATGTATGGTTAAAAGAATTAACACTAGACTTGGAAGCTGTATTCAAAAATGATTTCATTCATCAATTCATTTTCTAACCTTTACCTTAAAAAAATAAATAAATACAATTTTTTTAATATAACTACCAAACAAGCTCTAAAAAAAATCCCAAAAAAAGCTCAAAAATTTATAGATTTGAAATTAATATAATTTAATCAATTGATTTAAAATTCAAATATAAAAAAGAATAAAAATCCATATCTATGAATCCAACCTAATCCATTAATTTAAAATTCAAATCTAAGAATCCAACCTAATCCATTAATTTAAAATTCAAATCTAGATCCAAATCTGTCCAACATAAATAATTGACTTAAAATTCAAATTTAGATCTAAGTAGTATTAATATCCAACCTAAATCATTTTGATTTGAAATCTAAATCCAAGTTTTTGCCGAGAAAGGAGTGGAATGGGTGCGAACAAGATTGAGCAGGGACAAGGTTATAAGTTCCCAAGAGGCGGAAATGTCAGACACGACTCTACTAAGAGGGTTTCTGATGATGAAGAAGATGGAAAAGTAGAAGTAGTCACAAGGCTTAGCAGTACTACTGGTGGCCCAGTTGAAAGCGATGCTGCTGACGTTGGCAATGTCAATACCAATGGCCTTCGTGGCTGGCAAAAGTCTTCCGGAATCATTATGGGTTCTCGGGCCTCACCTAGCAAGGATCGCCACAGAAAGGTCTGGACATCCAAGGGTTTAAGAGACCGCAGGGTTACGTTGTCTGTTCATACTGCCATTCAGTTTTATGACGTTCAAGATCGGCTTGGCTATGATCGACCTAGCAAAGCTGTGGAGTGGCTAATCAAAGCAGCTGATGGTGTCATTGCTGAGCCTCCTTCATTGAAGAGTCCTTTTCCTGATACCCAATTGGGTGATGGTGTGGAGTTAGCTACTCATTTTCAGCAGAATCAAAGCCAGCGTCTTTCTTTGTCTACGTTCGCTTGCAGCAGTACCTCCGAGACCAGTTTAGACTCCGGTTTGTTTCTTTTAGCTACACACTTCCCTCCTCTTAACCAATCGAATATTTGTTGTTGTTATAAAAAGTGAAAAAAAAAAAAAAAAAGAACTTTATCTGCCATTATCTAACCAATAATTTATAACAATGTCAATACTTATGTTAGTAAGCTTTTTTGCTATTGAGATTAGCAACTCATCCAAAGAGGTATTTCACATTGAGTAATTCTATAGTTAAAAATTATTTTACAGTATTTTTACAAATTATTAATGTGACAAATTCTTACTAGTTCTAATTTGAGCCCATCATTAACATAACATTTTTATTTATAATAATTATTTAGAAAACGCTAGAGTCATATCAGCAGTTTATAAAATAGTTTGTATTTATAGCATTACTCTTTTAGATTATATAAAATGTTATAGTTAAAAACCATTTTACAGTATTTTTACGAATTATTAATGTGACAAATTCTTACTAGTTCTAATTTGCTATGAATCTTCTTAAAAAATTGCTATGAAAAAGTGGACATTAAAATTATAACCAATAATAACTTATCACTTATGGTTTGTTGTGAAAAATGTTGTAGAGATAACACTTTTAAAAAAATTATATTCCACATATCTTTGAAAAATGTTATGTCAATGACATTTTCGCAAAACATTCACAACAAATTATATGTGGTGAGCTGTTACTAGTGGACAAGAAAGTAATTTCAATTATGGATTCAAATTAAAAACTCATACTAATTAGGAATTATTGTAAAAATATTATAAAAATGTTGTAGATGTAAAAATTCTCTTTATCTATATGCCTGTTTGTTTGCACTTTCAGATGGCAAAAAGCACTTTTAACTTCAAAGTTCAAAATGCTAGGTGTTTGATGGGTATTAAAAAGCTACTTTAGCAAGAAAATTGTTTATTCAAAAAGTGTAAGAGCCCCAAAAAACCAAAGGACCTTCGGCCAACTTTTGCAAAAAAACCACTTCAACTTACAGGAATTGTTGGTTCAATTACCAAATTGCCCACTTGTTTTATTAAAAACCCAGCTTTACCCTTTGAAACCCCTTCAGACTATCATGCCAGAACAGATAACACCATATTCAATAAGACAAAAGCATTATTAAAATAGTGATGTTGATATTATTAAAAATAGATAACATTATTAAAGTAAGATAGATAACATACTTGGTTCAACATTTTTAGAATAACAAATAATTGATGCTAAAAAAAACTAACATTATTAAAATAATACCAATAATAGCAATAGTAATAACAAATAATTATGACAATAATAATAATAATAATAATAATAATAATAATAATAATAATAATAATAATAATAATATTATTATTATTATTATTATTATTAAGTAGCTTTTTTTTTTAGTAAGTATTATGAAGTAGTTGATTTAAAAATGAAATAAACTCCCTTATATATACATTGTTATTTTTTGTAATTTACCACTCAAACCACCACTTTTAATAGTGCTTTGCCAAATACTCAGCTTTTTCAAAAAGCACATTTTAACAGCTTTTACCAAACATTCCGTTTTTTCAAAAAACCCAGTTTCATACTACACTTTTTGAAAACTCTACTTTTTCAAAAAGTTGAACCAAACTCACCCTATATAGTATTCGTTTGAGAATAAATTATTTAGCTGAAATTTAAAATTTTTTACTAAAAGTACTATAAATAAAGCTAAAAGCTAGTTAAAATAGTGTAGTGAATCCTATAAATAGTGCGAAAAAGTGCAATAGGACTCATGAATAGTAGCAAAAATAAGCTAAATAGTAGCAAAAATAAACTAAATAGTAAAAAAAATAAGCATATTTAAGCAAATGTCAAACACAGCCATAGTCTCATTTTTTAAAAAAAAAAAATAAATAAATAAACACCACAATCATGATACTAGTCTTGGATCCTTTGTGCATGATAATATTTTTAGGATGGTCTAATTAATATTTTTTTCTTTTCAATTTGTACTAATTTAATAAATAGTAATTCAATTCTTAATCATATTTCCATTTATTATAGGAACAATCACAATATGTAATATATATAACTTTTGTTGTACCAAAATCAAAACAATACAACTTTTTTCTCAAGAATTCAAAGGTAAGTTAGTGAAAATATTAATTTGTTAATACAATTTATTTATAATATTTTGTATATCATTAAAAAGTATATATAATTTGGAAATTATTCTTTTAGTTTTAAACATACTTTTTCTAACCCAATTTTTCTATCACACAATCAAAAACACCAAGAAACGTATCTAAAAAAAACATTAAAAAAGCTCAACAAAACTACAATTCAAAATAAATAAATAAATAAAAGAAAAAAAACTGCAATTCTTTTTCCTTTTAAAAAAACCAAGGGTTCAATTCCAAAGGGGAAAAAAGTAAAGATTTTTTTTTTTTTTTTGAAAAAGAAGAAGAATTGTGTTAATACTATCATATAATCTAATATTACATCTAATCCAACATGTGAAAAATAAATAGATAAATAAATAATTTTAACCACAAAATTGAATTTGTTTTCTTAAAAATCTCAAAGAATACACTAATAAGATAACGAAGATGAAGAAAAATATAAAATATTCATAAATGCTTAAAGCAATTACTCAAGCATCTAAGAACATCATATAACAAAGACATAACAATTCACTACTAATTTTTTAAACAAAATATTTACAAACAGTGCAAGTAAACTGCACAAAAATCATTGTCTTCAATTGTACTAATTTTTCTTCATTAGCTTGTCCAGATATTTTGTTGTTTTTCAAATAAATTAATACCTGAAAACAACACAAAATTTGACATATTATTATATGATTTTCCTCAAATTAGATCAACGACAAAGACCATTCATTAAAAGTATTTAGTGTTGTAAAGCAAATGATTAAAAAAAATACAATAATATTCATCAATCTAAGGTAGAGATGCAAGAAAAATAAAAAATTTCAACAAAAAAATGAAAAAAAAAAATAGAGAGAGAGAGAGAGAATCTTTTCTGCATTGGAAAAATATGCATAGAATAGAGGAGAGTGACAAATTTATAGATTAGGAATAAGAAAAGTCAAAATAAAGGAAGGTAAATGAACAAAATAATATTTAAAGTTAAAACCACCCAAGAGGAATATATATATATATATATATATATATATATATAGACAACATTTTTGTTTTGATTTTTCATTGATTTATTATTTAGTTGTAAGATTTAAATTAATGTAGATGAATATCTAAAGTTAAAGCCGCCTAAAATAAATTTGTAAAGCTAATATTATTATATATTTAATATTGTAAAAAAAATTAGAGGTAAAAATAAATATGAAAAAGACTAATAGTGTGATCAATGATGTGGCGGATTAGGTGACTTAACAGGAATATAGCAAGAATAAATGCTATGCTTCAGTTTTTAGATATATATAGATAGATATAGATGACTACCCATTATATAATATGATGTGTATAAAATCTAAATCATCTAAACCAATTCTTATGCAGAAATTATCAAAGAAAAAAAAAAATCTTATGTAGAAAATGCAGAATACATATAGTAATAATTTCAACTAGTATGCCTTAGAGGTGTTAAGCTTTAACATCCCTATGGCTAGGTTAAGCTTAACACATAGTACTTCCAAGGATAATTTCAACTAGTATGCCTCTGAGGATTTAAATATAAAACTTGAAATTGATTCTATTTAAGTGCAGGGCTGGAGCCAAAAATATTTGCTTTTGGGGAAGGGGGAATTTTAATATCAAAATATTGTAGTATTATATATGGTTCATGTTTCACGAGAAAAGAGTAAACTAACACTATACAAGAAGATTCTTGATTCAATGATATCTTTTTAATTTCCCCATTTGATATTATATATGTATCATGCATTATGAGAAAATGAGCCAGCGCCTTCTCTAGTGCGGCTAGGGACTGGGCATGGCCCTCGACTACGGACCTAATTAACAACAAGGCTCTCATATCCGGTTTAGCTCTTGCAGTTACAGAGCATCGCAACCCAGACTCATTGAAGCAACTATATATTAAAGGTGCAAAAGCAACTAAGGATATAGACCAACTACAACATTTTGATACAAAATTAGCCAATGAGCAAGGTATACAGGTAGTTTCTTCCTATATATATATATATATATATATATATATATATATAACTTTAAGTAATGTTCTAATATTGCTCGATACGGTAATGATAAATACACAACTCAATATTTTTTTATTGAATGCAATTTCAAGATGGTTAAAGATCATTAGCTACGTCATTGATCAAATTTTAAAATTTAAAATTTATGTAGTTTAAAATTATGCATAAAGAAACAAGTTTATGAATTTGATTAGCACGAAATTTGTAAATATGTTAAAAACAAATAGAACATGTAATTCAAATGTGACCTTTTCAAACTATGATATTAGTAAAAGGTTATTAAGTGGTGAAACATTTTTTATAGTTATTTTAGGTGTAATTTGAACCCTATGTGTGTGTGTGTGTATATATATATATATTTTCCTCATATTTTAGAAATACTAGTCGCTAACCCGTGCGATGCACGGGATAGTTAAATAAAAATTAAAAGTACTTATTTTACTTAAAGGTATATGACTTAAATTTTAAAAATGTATAATTTGAAAATGAATGAAAATAACTAATTTCTTCAATATAATGATTTAGAAAAATTCTTTTTTTTTCATATCATTGGTTTCACATAACACATTTCGATGTGAGCTATTCTATGGTGATAACTTTGCATAATATTCAACTGCAATTATAACTACTATTCACTACCAATCTAATCTATGTTATCTTGATAGTAGATCTATAAATTGCATTCTCGTATTCTTAGAGTTTGACACATTATTGTTATTATCTATATATAATATAAAACTGAAAATTTTAACTTTTTGAAAGACTTATATTAGAATTATGATTAAAAAATAATTTTTTTTAAATTAGAACTCACGTTAGTTTTTTTTTTTTAAAGGGCTCACTTTAGATTAAAAAAAAAATGACTCACATGAAAAAAAAAAAAAAAAAAACTCCTATTAGGATTAAGGAAAAAGAGAGAGACTCCTATTAGGACTCTCTCACTATTTAGTTTAACAGATTAAAATTTTTTATAAATTAAAATGATGAGGAAAAAAGAGGGAGAGAGACTCCTGTTAGGACTTTCTCACTATTTAGTTTTAAAAATTAAAAAAATTATAAATTAAAATGATGATGTGAAAAATTGTGGGAGCTTCAGAGGCTTCGGTTTTTAATATATATATATAGACTAGTTGGTGACAGACTGACAGATGAGCGTTGGTTCTCACTAGCACTCCTTATATTTTTGAAATGCCATTCTTGGGAAAATTTTACAAATAATATTATTTTAATCATTATTATTTAAATTTACAATGTTTTGAAACTAGTTAAGAATCTAGGACACCCCCCCCCCCCCCCCCCCCCCCCTTTTTGAGAAACACAATCTTATAAGACACTTAAATCGTGTTTTCACTTAAAATTTAACCAAGTCAGCTGAAGTCTTGATTTGAAAATACCATTTTAAAGAAAAGGGCTACATCCCGGATAACTTCAAAATAGCACCACTTTTAATAATTAATATTAAAAATATATCATTTTACAACTTTGTTAGCTCTTTTATGTGGCCCCATATGATTTGCGTATTCCACTGTGTCTTAGATAAAAGATATTAGGTTACAACTTACAAGGCTGTTATTGTGAAGCTCTAGCATGATGGTACCTGCCCTCCTCCTGAACATTAAAACGTGAAAGATGCGCTAGTGCCCTATATATATATATATATATATATATATATATATATATATATATATATATTTAGTGTAGTAGGTCATCCTATCATTTGTCCAAGAAAGAAAATTCAAACAAGTTCTAGAGAAATTAAATCAATATTTTAATATTTTCAGCTTGTTTTCTAGAGCCACTGAGTTCCGACTCAAATGGCACTTCTTTTTCTCATTAGTCAATAGAATGAGTGGAGGGTGAGTTTGTGAGTTAATAACCCATGGGGGTAAATGTAACTTATCAATTTTAAAAAATAACTCTACTAAGAATTACATGAGCATTTCAAATTTTTAAAAGCAATCTTCTGTACAAAATTCTTGAATTATATCATTTGGATGATTGCAAAATTCTTATACTTAATGACATGGAAGGTCAGGTTTATTAACAATTCTGACAAACTAACAAATACATCGCACATTACTTTATACAATGAAAGGCATGAAGGACGTCCATGAGGCCCTGAAATCTGTCTTAGCCAACACACAATCTATGGCTGCTTCCCAGTCCCATGCCACACCATTACCTCCGAACAATCCCTTTGAAGATGTGTTGTCCTGGCCCAAAATGTGGGCCAAGCTTACTGCCAATCCAGCCACCCGGACCGACCTTCAAAACAAGGATTTTGTGAGGATAATGCATGAGCTCCATAATATCTATCTCAAGGACAAGAGGGTTATACAAGCGCTTGGGGTTTTGTTGAACATCAGCTTCTGGATGCCTACTTCTGTAGACACAGAGATGCCTGAGTCTTCGTCTTTGCTGTCGCTGCCACTGGAGTGGAAGAAACGCAAGGAGGCTAAGCCAGCAAAGGAACTGGATCTGATGGAGTTGAAAGCAGAGGAGGGGATGGAGAAGGAGTCGCAGGCATATAAGGAACAGGAATTGGGCAATGCAGCGTACGATAAGAATGATCTCGATGCTGTAATTGCACATTACACTAAGGTGATGGAGTTGGGTGATGGGGACATTTCATGTCTCATAAATCGGGCTATTGCTTATCTGGCAATGGGACAGGTATGGCAAATCTGGTTTACAAAATTTTATTGAAACGAATGGTTTATCTTTTATTCCGATTGTAATTATCATTACCTTTTGTTACAATTGAGATTATATATACTCATTGTTATTATTTTACTTGTAATCATGTCTGCATATTGGTTACAACTTAGTTTATGTAGGTGTTCTTTACTGGTTGGATTAATATATATGTTTGCTTTGAACTTTGTTGTTTCTTAGGAGGGAATGTGCAGGATAACATTAGTGTGGAAAAGAATATAATAAGTTGACATGGGTGAGGATGAATACTGCAAACTAGCATCTCGAGTTTTAGAGGGTCGATTTCAATTTAAATATCGAGTTACAAATACTCGAATTCTACTTGCTGATCTGGGCAGGATTTGCCAGATAGATCTCGAGTCTTAGAGACTCGAGTTCTAAAAAGCAATATCGAGTCTCTAAGACTCGATTTTGGAGAAGAACACCGAGAAAGATCTGAAGAACGAACAGAGGAAGAATAGATCTGAAGACGCACGATCTGCTCTGAAGAACTTGGCACGATCTGAAGAGGCACGATCTGGGTGAGCCGATCTGGGGGAGCAGATCTGTAGCGCCGAAGAACAAAGGAAGAGGCACGATCTGGGTGAGTCGATCTGCAACGTCGAAGACCGAAGAAGAAGAAGAAGAACGCGCAGAGCAAGAAGGAAAAAAACAAAACGCACGCAAGGAAGAAGAACGCATAGAGGAAGAAGGAAAAAATAAAACAGTGAAACTCGAGTCTTAAAAACTCGAGTTCCACGTGGACATCTTTTTCACGTCAGACTCAACCACTTACAAATCGATATTTAGAAACTCAAATTTTATCTTGGAACTCGAGTTTTAGACACTTGAGATGCTAGTTTCCCACATTATTTTAAAACGTGACAACTAACGAGATGGTTTGATATTTAAGTTTATTTGGAAAAAAAATTCCTTCCTTAGTGTCAAAAAAAGCTCAAAAATGAAGATTGGTGGAGTCATTTAGGTTCATTTACTAAGACAAGATGGCTTTGATTTGGAATAGGACTAATTGGAGAGTCTAATCTGTTGTTACACTTGGCTTTTGTTGATAATGTTGTTTTAGACGAGCAAATCTGAAGCTTTTATGTTGATGACTTGTGTGGCAGCTTAGTGGATAGGTTGACCACGGTCGCTCTCTCTTAGATTATGTTGTGTTACCCTACGGGTTGGGTTTGCACGCTTTGTGTTTAGAAATTATAAATGTCAATGTGTGCAGCTGTTATCAAGACTGGAAAATGGAAAAGGTTAAAACTTGCAATATATTGCTGCTACCATATTGGTTCTTCAGTTTAAGGAGTTGGAGTTCGTGTGGCTATGGTCATTGAGGCTTATTATATGATTTCCATTAAGGTTCTATCAATTATTTCTTTGTCGCAATGTCATTGGATAAAATTAGATTGTTTAACCTAATTAATTAACCAAGTGAATACTTAGGTTTATTATTCAGATCTAGGTTAAAACAATAACAATCATATCATGCAAAGTGCGGGAAATAAAAAACACATGATATGATAACTCAAGAAAACCAAACCGGTAAAAAACATGGAGGGGATTTAACCTAGCTATCCTCAAGGTAAAACAGAATTCACTACGAAAGAATTGAAGTTTACACAATAGCGACTTAAACCACTAACATCCTATTGCTACCTCGAGTAGGAAACTTACTACTACGACCACGTGACAGCTCCGAGTCCACGGACTACTTCTTTCTTGAATTCACAGCAAGCACAAGCACTCCTGCTTGTATATCTTTAAGTTCTTGAATCTGCAACTGAATGATCACCAAGCTCTTGACATCAATCTTAAGTTTGTAAAGACAAACACTTCTAGATCTCACAATAAGATTCACACACACAACATTTAGAACACTAAAAACATGGTTAGGATTTTCCCTTTTATACTTAGGACAAAACATAAAACCCTACACTTCAAATGAGCTTGGGCTGAGTTGGAAATTCTGCAAAAAAAACAATCTGTACGACTTTTGATAGTCGAGTCTAATTTTTGATCGATCGAGCCTGGCAGATTTGCACAGTAACTTTTGCAGTTACTCGATTCCAACTTTACATAAAAAGCACATACTTTGAGCAAGTTTTAACAAGACTAAAACCATTTTGATCATGATTTGCCAACATTACAAAATGAAGTTTTAATACATTAGTTCCTAATTCCTTAAAACCTAACATGATTCATCAATTCATTGAAACAAAGTAAACTCTGATTTGGATATTCTGATTGTCGATTGCCTTTTATTTTATTCACTACTGACAAAATGATAGAGGTTGGATACCAATAAATGAAGATTGTTTTATTCTCCAGCCTGAACGACCTTTCTTATTCTGACCTAACCCAAGCTATGGCAAGTCGTGACTACCTTGAATCAGATGAGGATTGTTATTTTTAGAAGTTCTTAGTTCAGTTTTAATAAAGTTTAACTATTTGGCAATTTCCATATTTTCTGGAATGGGTTGTTCTGGAAGCCCGTGATTCTTTATTTATTTTAACGTTTTGAGTCCTTTTCTATTTGTTCTAGAAGTTTTTAATCAATCTTCATTATTATTACGAGTTCTACTCTTTCTAGGAGTTGTACAGGCAATGGCCTATAAAAGAATTTTGTGTATTCAATAAATAAATAAAAAAATAGTGAGATTGATTCTAATTACTTATAGCAGCTTATGTCAAGCTTTTTGGGTGTGATTGCCTATTATCTTTCTTTGTTACTTTGTTCTATTCAATGTTTTTTTTTTTTTGGATAAATAATAAACTTCATTGAAATTGAAAAAGGACAAAAAGATAAAAACAAGGCACACAGGCAGTGTGCCAAGAGACAACAAAGAAAAAACTAAATAGTTATGAAGGTACAAAAATCAAGCATGTCAGGAAGAGACATGAAGTTCTATTCAATGTTTTAACACCAAACAACCATCTAACTCATTTAACATAAAACCCTATTCAAGAATTCCAAAGTTCATTTAGTCATGGATAGTCATGTAGATCAGTGGAGTTAATTCCGTACCGTACCGGCCGGTACGACCGGAATTTATTGTACCGGCAGGTGAGCCGGTACAGAAACACCTATGATTCGTACCGCTTAAAATACCGGTCCTTACCGGACTATACCGGACGTACCGCCAAATACTGGACATCTCGGCCGGAAAATGGAAACCGGGCGGTACTAAAAACTTGAAGAAAATGGAAAAAGTTAGCAGTAGAATGCTCAAAATGCCGTCCTCACTGTTGTTGTCGGCCACTCCCCCAGCCTCCTTCTTCTTCTTCTTCTTCTTCTTCTTCTTCTTCAGTTTTGGTCGGACTGGACCTCTCTTCTTGTGCCTTCTGTTTTAGTTGTGTGTGTGTGTGTGTCTCTCTTCTTCAGTTTTGGCTGGACTGGATTTCTCTTATTGTGCCTTTCGTTTTAGTTGTGCGTGTGTGTGGCTCTAGTTTTATTATTTTGTGTGAGTTATAGACGTGTGTGTGGCTCTTGTTTAGTTGGTTTGTGTGAGGTCTGAGTCTTCTGACAGCCCACGTGAACTCTAATGAGTTCAAATTTCAAACATACTTTTTTTTTTTTTTTCAAACATTGACTTTTGGGTTGGCTGCCAATCTAATAATTTTTTTTTTAATAATTAATATCACCTTTTTATCTTTTTATTATTATTACAATATAGTATGTCAGGTTATATTAATGGGTTGATATTTGAGCAAGAAATAATTATATTAAAAATAAGTAACTAATTTAGAGAAATATGTTATTATAAATTTAAGGATTTTTATATAGATTTATAAATAATTCTAAATAAATAATAAGTATGTCTACATATATATATATATATATATATAAAATAATTGCGATAAATCCGAAACGGTACACTGGTATTGACCGGTACCCGAAATATATCGTACCGCTGATCAAACCGGTACAGCTTCCGGTACGGTATTGACTTCCTTGATATAGATGGGGTGAGGAAAAGCTAGAACATGAGATTCTATAGAGGTTTTAATGATTGTGAATTAGAATTAATGAACTCACTTCTAGACCGTTTATACTCAAATACCCCTAGAAGGGGAGGAGATACGATGAGATGAAGATTGAAAGGAAGTGGCTACTTTGATGTTTGCTCTTATTATGAGGCTATCCGTGCTATAAAGGGTAACTCTTTCCCTTGGTGAGCATTTGATGTGTTAAGGCCCCAAGGAAGGTATCCCTCATTTGGATAGTTGCTTAGGGGAAGAAATGTATCTCATTAGTTAGTTGGTGTTGCATGTAATAGTGTAAAGGGGAGACGGTGGAATTTGTTGATCCATTGTGATGTGGTTTACACTTTGTGGATTGTAGCCTTTAGAGCATTTGGGATTCAATGGATGTCACCAAGAAGAGTTGATGATCTTTTGTTCAAATAGAGGAATTGGTTTGTAAAGCACTCATTGGATATTTGTAACTACGTCTTGTTACGTTTGATGCGGTTAATGTGGAAAGTGCAAAATAGTTGTATTTTTGATGATATATTTGTAGTTTGTTTGATTGGCTCGAATTCAGGGTCTTACTTGTAGTTTTTTAGATTCACTTCACTCTTGTGTGTGTGTGTGTGTGTGTAATTCTTTGAGGTTACAATGTGTTAATCATCATGAACATGAAATAAGCTCTTCTTTTAATAAAATATAAGTACTTATAAAATAAAAAAATAAAGAAAAGAACCCTTCAAGAACTTATTAAGAACCCTAATTTAGTGTTGAATTCTTGAAGATCCTACATCAAAATTGGTATATGAGCCCATTCAAGCTTTTCTCTTTTGGCATGTTAGGTGGGTTGGGGATAATCCTCTTAAGATCCTTTATCCCAATTTAAATGAGTGCTTAGGTGGTAAGGAAGCTTGTATTTCAGATATTATGAGTCATTAGGCGGTTGGAAATGATAGAATTTGAAACTTGAGATTTTGTAGGGATTTCCATGATTGGGAGCTAGAGGCAATTTTCTCTTTTTCTTGACTTTATTCAATCTCAGATTCTTGGGGGTGTGGGGAGTGCCAGTTTACTTTGGTGCCTTAAAGGAAGAGGTACGTTTGATACTTGGTCTTTTTACCATGATATTCGGGATGCTCCTAATTCTATCTTTCCTTGGAAGGGTGTTTAGATGGTAAAGGTTCCTAAAATGGTTGCTGTCTTTATGTGGACAACAGCTATATGTCGAATTCTTACTTTGGATAACCTTATAAGTAGGGGTCTCCCTTTGGTGAATTGGTGCTGTATGTGCCGTTGTAATGGGGAATTTGTGGATCATCTCCGTTCATTGTCTTTGTGGGTGCATATGCTTTAGATTTTTGGGATTCTATGGGTCATGCTAGGCTCTATTGCAAGTTTATTATTTTGTTAGAGACATTGGCTTGGGAAATATAAATCACATTTTTGGAATTTGATTCCAGCCTATTTGATATGGATTATTTGGACGAAATGGAATCCTCACTCCTCTGAGGATGCTGAGAAATTGTTGGATCAATTAAAAGATTTGTGCCAGCAAACTCTTTTTGATTGGTCTCGAAGTTGGGGTTCCTCAGATTGTTCTTCCATCATAGAGTTCCTTTTTTCTCTTAGAATAGTCTCTTGATCTCTTTGTCTCTTTGTTTTTTGTTGTAGCTGATTTTCTTTTGTATTCATCATCATGAACATCTTGTATTTTTATTTTTCTTTTTATCAATAATATTACTCTAATTACCCATCCAAAGAAAAATTTGCACACACACACACACACACACACATATTTCAACTACCCTCTTATCCAACTTCTAATTTTTTTTTTTTTTTTTCAGTATGAGGAATGTATTAATGATTGTGACAAGGCTGTTGAAAGGGGAAGACAGCTTAAATCAGACTCTAAGATGATAGAAATAGCTTTGACTACAAAGGGAACTGCCTTGGTGAAAATGGCAAAACTCTCAAAGGATTATGTACCTACTAATAAGACTTACCAGAAGGCTCTCACAAAGCATCGCTACCTAGACACATTGAAGAAGCAAAATGATGCTAAAGAAGTAAAGAGGGAACTAGAGCAACAGGAATACTTAGATACAAAATTAGCTGATGAGGAACATGAGAAAGGTATTCCTTGTTGAATACTTAACCTATTGTTTTTTTTTTTTTTTTTTTGTCTTATGCATGATGTTGTGGTTGGTTTCTCTTGATATAGTCTACATCCCTACAAGCAGGTTCTTCCTCTATACTTTGTGTCCTCTTATTGACTTATTTCATTCATATTTACATTTTTTTCCTTGTTATATTCATTCAGATTTATTTGCAACCATTTATAATGGTCTTATCCACTACATGAGGCTTTCACTTTTGTGGGGTTTGGGAGAGTTGGTAGATAGGTAGCCTTACTCCAAATTGTAGCAAGATTGATCCATGAACTCAAAACTACAGCATATTATTTGGGCAAGAGAATATAGATTTTCAAAATTTTTTGATCTATGCCCATGTACATATTGTGTTGTGTCCGTATTTTGTATAGGGTATTTGAGAGTTTGAGAGAGTAATGTAGGACAAATAGGGGAATTTGTTTACGTGCAATTGTGTTGGGTTAAGGTTTAGGAAGATTTATGGAAATAGGAGCTAGAGTTTTTGAAGAAGGGGTTATGGGGTTGTGTTAGGAATTAAAAGGTGGTTTGATGAGTTATTCGATGGCTATTTGGTAGAAGAAAGTATTTGAGGCGGCTTAGTGTTTTGATAGGTAAAAAGAAGGGCTTGGCTTTGATAGATAATAGAGGGGATTTTATGGTGTTTTGGGGTTGTATTGAACAATATCATAAGGGAGAAAAAACATACAAAGGTCTAGATGCCTCTATGCTTAAAACATTCAATAATCTTTTTAATCAACTCCATTTCTTTTGAACACATTGAGCACAAATATATGTAAAGACACTTTCTTGTACTTGTAGCATTAGGGCCTAGTATTAGGACTACTAATTTGACTAGTAAACTAAAACCTAATAAAATACTAACTTGGCCCAAAGAAAATAAACCTAAGATACTTAGGATCTCCTAGAAGATTCTAAACTCAACTAAATTACCAAAATATCCTTTATTCGTAGAAATTGCAAAAATTGCATATTTGCCAATGGATACAAAATTAACCATAACTAATGAACTAAAATGCCAAATAAGAAATTGTTTTAACCCTAAAAGACTCAAACTTAGACATATAAAACCTCACGACTTTTGCTTCAATTGAACTTCACACATGGACCCCATAAAATAATTCTTGAATAGGCAAATTTGCAAAATAATAGCAAACCCATCTTCCATGGCTGCATGAGAGGGAGAGATGGGTCGTTTGGAGAGGTAATTGCAATAGGGTGGGGTGGGTTGATGGGTTGGTCACTATGGGGAATGGGGGTGGGAATGAAAAACAACAAAAATATTTTCAGTTTGACCAGGATTTTACACCGCGCCAAATACGCAAAAACAATGTAAACATTTTAAAAAAAAAATACAAAACCTTTTGCAGCACTATCTATATATAAAGCTTCATGATCTATTCCTTGGTAGGCGAAAAAATGCAACAATACTTCCTTGACAAGCAATACCAATTACTTTTTGACTAGGAATAAAAACTTTCGTTACACACCAAGAAAACTCAAATAGGTAACCGAGCCAAAATACAAATTTGGGGGCAATTCTTTATTACAAGAGAATGTTAATATGGTTCTTTAAAACATTATCTATTATTTGTTAATATGACAACCAGCTGGCGGTTTGGGATTTTTTCCAACCTTGGTTCGGTTAGAAATATTCTCCCCTTCCTCTCCGAACTGACATGTGCTCAATCCAATCTTTGACCTTAGTTATCTTAATTTTGGGGTTGGAACTGGCTTTGTGAAAAATTAACTTCTAAGCATGATGCGGGTGCAGTTAGTTATCATCACTTGGTATTTTCCACTGCATTGAGTTTATTTCTTTTAAATCATAATTTAATGTGTCCTTGGTGATTGGTCTTTGAGGAAAATACTTCGAATTCTATTATCGTATTTCTTTATAGTTTTAAAATTGACAGAAAACTTAATCTATTAATTTTGGGATATTTGATGAATCTCATTTCTCACATGTACTTATTTGGTGGGGGGTTTCATTTCTGCACAGGAAGTATAAATTAACTTGAATTTTTTTTTTTTTTTTTTTTGTGTGCAAAAGATAAAAGTGAAAAAAAAATAGTGTCAAAACCTTATGTTATGGTGTTTGATGTAGAAGCAGATAAAATGGCTGGTTCAAGTGAACAAAAGAAATTTAAAATTGAAGAAATTGGGAACAAAGCCTCACAAACTAGACAACCAGAGGGTATGCAAGTAGAGGAAATGCAACCGCAAGCATTACGTACTCTGCAACCGCAAGGAGTGGTATTTAAACTTGAAGCAGTTAAAATCGTTAAACCTAGTGGACAGATGGAGTTTCAGATTGAAGACGTTCAGATGGAACCTGAAGTAAGTGAACACAGATTATTTCTCATGCAGGGTGGTTTAGGATTAACTAAGCCGCCAAAGGATGAGGATTGGAAGAATGTCAAAGAGATTGACTTGATGGACAAGTTGCCATTCTACCTCATCGGGGGCCTCCTGCAACCCTCCATGGTGTTTCACCAAAATATTAAAATTACATCTTCGAGAAGAAATGTTAAGTGCCATAGTTCGTATTACTTTGTTCATCCTCACATGATTCATCTTTTCACTCTTCTCTAGCAAAGACACGCTGATAAGTTCCTTCAATATTGAATGCCCTATCGCACGTGCAACTCTCAACTCACTTGCATCATGAATGAAACCTTCAACTGTCCAGCATTCCAATAGAGGATCTGTATAAATTTCATAGTCTTCAGTATATAATGCACAATAGAGAAAGCAATCCTTTTGAACCTCATCTTTCAAATTTTCATAACAAAACTCCAAGCACTCAATCAATTCACCAATGCCTTGGATCCTCATATTAGGCCATCTCCGCAAACTTCTTAATCCATCCCTCCATAGGTGAATATTATCCCTTCTTCTAAAATTACTTGCTACCTTGTCTATCAAGAGTGGCAAACCAGCACACTCGATAACAACTTCCTTGGCTATTGGTTCAACATTTAGAATATTGAAATTTCGACCCACCTTTACCTTGAACATATTCCATGCATCAGCTTCAGACAATCGTGGCACATTTAATTCCAAATGAGTATCCATATCGGAACAAACATGAAGATATCTAGTTGCCAATACCACCTTGCTATCCATTTCACTTTCATACATTCCCATTAGAGACAGATCAAGAAAGTCCCAAACTTCATCCAAAAGAAGTAGATACCTTTTGCTTTTTAACTCTCTCCATATTTGTTGTGCAATTTCAGGCTCAGTGATGCCTTCCATATTCAATTTTAACCGATCTGCAATTTTGTGTTGCAACTTTTCTAAACTCAAATCCTTTGATACAGTTACCCAAATAACAATATCAAACATTTTAGCAATATCTTCATAGTTATTTAAGCTCTTCATTATGGTTGTTTTCCCGATTCCCGGCATTCCCCAAAGTCCAATTCTTTTTACATTCTTATCTCTTAGATGGCCCAGTATTTCTTCAACAGTTGAGTGGAGAAATGGCTTGTCTTCTGGTTTGGGTCCATGCATAATTATCACACGCTCAGGCAATTTCTCAACTAGTATTCCTATCTTAGACTTTTCCTCTAACCAAAGATTATGCAGTTCATCACACTTCTCTGCCATGATTTTGCTAAGATCTGTGCGTGACTTGCTTAACCCATGCTGACTCCGTCTCTTTTTATTACTTTTTTCATCATTGTACTTGATTTCTAGTTCTCGCACCTCTTCTTCACTCTTCATGACCCTAGAAATCCAAGCTTCACATACTTGATTGACTAGCTTTGTCTTTGTTTGAGCCAATATATCATCCCTTCTGGCATACAGCTTCTTTGCTTCTTCTTTTAACCTTTTATGGTTGTCTTCTAGATCATTATCAGCTTCATTATCAGGTTTGCGCCTCATGTTATTGACAATATTTTTCCCATAGTTGTAGACCTCCTCCCCTGCTGCAGTACCCACAGCAGAAGCTGCAGCCAAACCTAAACCAGAAGCTGCTGCCTCAAACATATCTGTGTTACAACAAAAAGGAATTCAAGATGCTAACAAAACTCAAAATGCGGGATGAAGACTTTTCAGTTTAGACAAGTAATAATAAATAAAATATACAACAACACAAACAAGGATGTGGTTTGTCAAAAGATGTTGAGTGGATTTAGCAATCATGTTAGTAGATGACTTTCACGTGGTTAAATTATAGAATCAAAGCACAGTTCTCACATTCTCATGAAGCATCGTTAGACAAGGAGCCTATTTTTAATCATTGACAACCAAGCCTTAGTCCCAAATTTTTGGCGTTAGCCACATGTATTTTTTTTTTTGTCATTTATTCCATTCAAAATCATACTTTCTATTACTTAATTGACAAGTTATTTTTTACCCACGTACTTCTATTCATTTTTTTTTTCATCACACTTGAATCAACTCACTCTTTCTCATTAGTGCATTAATCACTTTGCTCTAATCATAACCAAACATTCTCAAGTAACAATTTTAATCAATGAAGAATTATTCTTCAACGGCTCTTTATTTATTTTTATTTTTTAATTTAATCTTCTCTTTTTATTTTTTTGAAAATTTCACCACAAGAGGATAGATGGGGCTAGGGGTGTCCATGCAAACCGAAGACCTGCCAGAACCAACCAACCTGACCGGAACCGACCTGTCACCGCCAGACTGACACCTTCGATGGGTCGATGACGGGTCTCAACCCTCAGAACCCGACTCCGGCGGGTCGAGTGGCGGGTTTTGTCCTCAAAAACCCGAGCCACCTAACAAAAACTCAAAGAAGGCCGAAAATTACCTAGATCCGACGACGATCTGGTGCTTCTCAGCTCCGATCTGGCCACGTTTGGCCTTCCTTTACTCAGATCCGCTCAAATCCAGCCAAGATCTACTCTCTTCCTCACTCAGATATGCTTAAATCCGACGAATCTAGCCCATATTTACTCAAACTCGGCCAAAACTCCAATAAGCCTGGCTCTAACTTGGCCAAATCTCGTTAGATCTCGGCCAGATTTTCATAGATCCAAAGGAATATTGGCCAAATCTCGTTAAATCTGGCTAGATTTGACAAGATCCGACCAGATTTTAGCCAAAATTTGGCGATATCGGAAAACCCGAAACCGACCTATTCACACCTAAAAACCGATACGACCCGACCCGGTTGATCTGAAACTTCATTCGGGTCGGTTGTGGGTTGAAATCTTCCCCACCCGATAATGTTGGGTTGAGTCCAAGTTGGGCACAAACCTGACGTGGCCTGACCCATGGACAGCCCTAGATGGGGCGATTCAGGTGAGATCTAATGTAGATTCAACTTTTTATTCAATTGTGGGATCCAGGCAGTTTGGGGGGACCACCATGGCTCCTCTCTTCTTGAGAATCCATACATAAAATAAATTTCTTGTTAAGTTATGAACTTATTTAAAAATGAATAAACCAACAATTTCAAGAAATTATATCTTCTACCAAAATTTAATATTAATATACATACTTCGCTCATGGAGCATTTTCAGTCATAATTTATTTTTGCGCTAATGTTTTAAATATTATGGCCCTTTTTTTCCTATGGATTTAATTGGCTCAAGTATGCATTCCACATCAAGTTGGCATATAAATCAATAACCCATTAGAAATATATATATATATATATATATATATATATTATACGTCACAGTACGATTTTGACATCAAGTCACCATGCAAAAATTTATCTCTTCTAATTGAAGCAAGAGGTTTTTATAGAAAGAGTAACATAAGCAACAGGGGCATTATAGAAAGGGGCTTTAATTGTTTCACATCTAAGAGTGTCCACACTCTTTCACATCCTGTCCAAAGTATTTCATATCATGTGAAAAATGTGGACGTTTGGTAGAAAAGTGTGAACATTATTAGAAACATTTTATATCAAGGAGTGCAAAACAATAATTAGCCTATGCGTGGTGTCGGGTACCACCAATTTTACTGAAAATTTTCACAAATAGAGGTAGCATTAGCAATCTATGTGGAATGTGCCACATCAAACACCATTTTCTTAATTTGTTTTTCTTTACTGGCTTAAAATAAAATAAAACCCACTCATGACTATCAAGGCTTGGCCAAAAGTAACTATCCAATCAATCTCCAAAAGTGGTGGCAGGTTCATTATTAAGATTTTGCCACCAATAGTTTTGGCAATATGAATTGCCGCTCAAAGAAGACCTCTTTGACAAGGCATCCAACATGATCTCACAAGAAATTGTTAGGTAGAGGCAGTGGTGACGCCACTTGCAACTCAGGGTGTTCCTAGGAACACCCTGACTTGAAAAAATTCCTGAAATTTTTTTTTTTTTTTAATTTTTTATATTTACCCTATAATAGGAACACCCTCAACCATAGAATTAGGAACACCCTCAAATTAAAAAAAAAAAAAAAAAAATTTAGATGTTCTACGAATCTACTTTCAAGCCAAAAAAAAAAAAAAAAAAAAAAAAGCCCAAAAAAAAATTTGAACTAAAATCTGAAACAAAAAAAAAAAAATTTTTTTGTAACATAGCCAAGCCCACAGCAAGCCCATCAGAGAAACAAATTTTCCAAACCCACGGATTCTCCCAAAAAAAAAAAAAAAAAAAAAAAAACAAAGCAACCATCACTCAGTCCCTAAGTCTAAATCAGATATCACTAAACACGGCAAAGGCTTTATCAAAAAACAAAAGAAAAAAAAAACCACAAAAAAAGCCTAAAGCAAACCTAAACTCAGTCCCAACGGACCCAACGCCGCTTGACTCAAGCCAACAAACACGACGCCAGACGGAGATTGAATCGGTCACAGACAGCTCACTCGTTGGAGATCGGGTCGGTCATAGCTCGTCGGACTCGGAGATCGTCATTCTGCGTCACATCGGATCGGTCTCGCCCTCCGCCGCTTTGCCTTCGCGTCGTCGTCGACTGGTCGTTGACAGCTCGCCTCCTCCCTGCTCGGCTACTCCGGTCAGTCCGGTGCTTCCTCCCTCAAGCTCAAGGTATTTCTTTTTTTTAAGCTACTTTCTCCTTCTCCTTCTCTCTTTTTCTCTGACTCTCTCAGTCTCTCACTCACTCTCTCTCTCTCTCTCTCTGAACTTAAAAGTCTTAAAATGAAATGAATGGAACTCTCTCTCTCTTGAGTCTTTTTATTCTTTAATAGGACTATCTCTCTCTCTCTCTCTCTTGAACTGAGCCCAGCTAGCCGGCTGTGATTGGCTGAACTTTATTATTTTATTAAAAAAGTTTGTGACTTTTGTCTGTTCTTGAGTTTTGAATTTGGCTTTTACTGTTTTATTTTATCTGTTGGTGTTGGTGTGTGTAGCGTGTTGGTGTTGTCAGTTGTAATATTAATTGTTTTTTAGTGTAAATGTGATTGTATGATTGTGAAATTTTCTGATTGGCAGGGACATAATGAGGTATGCTCAGCTTGTGTGTTGTGTGGGGTGGGGTAGATGGGCACAACCACACATGGGGGGGCTGCACATTGCACTACTTTAGTGCTATGTGTGCTTTAATTATTTTGCATTTATGCCCCACATGAGATGTGTTGTGCACATCAGCACATCAGTGGTGGCTTTTTTAGTGTAATATGCACATAAAGCTAAACAAATAAATATAATAAATGAAAGCAATATAATTAATAACAAATAAATTAAAGAAATATAGTTTATTATTAGGCTAAACAACAATAATTAAAGCTGTATAATTAAATAATACATTATAAAAGACAAACAAATTAAGTTATGTTAAGCTAAATAATAATTAATAATTAATGAAACAACAATATAACAAATTATAGTTTATAAAACACAAACAAATTAATGAAACAATTAAGCAACAATAATTAATAATTTTATTAATATTTCAAATGAACTTATAGTTTATTGTTTATCTTTTTGCTAGAATTATGGACAAATATTTGATAAGAAAACCACGTATCCAAGATTCATCTCCTGTACAAGATTCATCTCCTGTGCAAGATTCATCTTCATCTTCTAAGCGAATTCGTGTTGACTTTAACTTAGAAAATCTTCCTTCTGATCCTGGGCTACGACAAAAGATATCATCTTATCATCCTAATAATCATGATGAAATAAGAAGATATTATTTAGCAAAAGGCCCTTGTCAACCTGTTCATGATTACCCTATATCACATTTTTCTGGAAAGCCTCGTCGATTTAGATCTGAATGGTATGTAGGTAGAAATTGGTTGGAATATAGTATAGACAAGGATGCGGTATTTTGTTTTTATTGCTATCTATTTGGGCAAGATGTTGGTAAGTAAGGAGGAGGTGATACTTTTGTAACAAAGGGATTCAAACTTTGGAATCAGCTTGCGAAATTAGATTCCCATGTTGGAGGAGTTAATAGTGCTCATAACCATGCTGTCAAGAAGAGTGAAGATCTACTGAAGGAAAAGCAACACATTCAAAGTGTTTTGGTTAAGCAATCAAATCAAGATAAACTTGACTATCGGGTTCAATTAGATGCAATAGTTGATTGCATAAGGTTCCTTCTATGCCGGGGATTAGCTTTTCGTGGTCACGATGAATCTCAAGGTTCAAGTGATAAAGGAAATTTCCTTGAGCTTCTACAATTTTTGGGGGATCACAATGAATCTATTAATGAAGTGTTGTAAAGAGTTCCGAAAAATTGCAAGCTTACCCACTCTAATATTCAAAAAGACATTATGAATGCAATTGCATGTGAAACATCCAAAGTCATCATCAAGGATCTTGACAATGGATTCTTTTCAATATTAGTTGATGAGTCACGTGATATCTCAGTGAAAGAACAAATGTCCCTCGTTCTTCGTTATGTGAACAAAAAGGGAATTATTATAGAGCGGTTCCTTGGTGTTGTACATGTAGCAAGTACCACCGCTTTGTCACTCAAAAATGCTATTGAATGTTTACTTTGTGAGCATAATTTGAGTTTATCGAACCTACGTGGGCAAGGTTATGACGGGGCTAGTTAAATGCAAGGTGATGTCAATGGTCTCAAAACTTTAATCTTGAAAGAGAATAATTCAACATTTTATGTCCATTGTTTTGCTCATCAACTTCAATTGACACTTGTTGCCGTTGCTAAAAATCACATTACTATTGCTGAATTTTTTTATGTGGTTAGTAATTTAGTAACTGTTGTTGGAGACTCTTGTAAGAGACGAGATGCTCTTCGAGATGCACAATTTGCTAAAATTAGAGAAGATTTAGAGAATGGTGTACGTAGAAGTGGGCAATGTTTGAATCAAGAGACAAATCTTAAACGCCCTGGTGATACACGTTGGGGATCATATTATGGGACTATTCTCAACTTGATTTTGATGTTCTCTGCTATTGTTGATGTACTTGAGATTATTGAAGAAGATGGCCTCTCCGACCAAAAAGTTGAAGCTCGATCTATTATGAGGTCAATTCTATCTTTTGAATTTGTCTTTGCTCTACACTTGATGAAAAACATTTTAGGGATCACAAATGAGTTGTCGATAGCATTGCAAAAAAAAAAAAAAAAAAAGATATACTAAATGCTATGGATCTTGTTAAAGTGTCTAAGCAACGATTGAAAGTGATGAGAGATGATGAGTGGAAATCTTTATTAACTGAAGTGTCTTTATTTTGTACCACACATGATATGTCTATTTTGAACATGGATGAAATATTTGTAGTTAGTGGGAGGCCGCGACGCAACACTCAACAAAATACAAATTTACATCATTATCGTGCTGAGCTATTCTACACAGTCATAGATATGCAACTTCAAGAGCTTAACAACCGTTTTTCTGAGGCGAATACCGATTTGCTACGTTGTATGGCTTGCTTGAATCCAAGTAATTCATTTGTGGCTTTCGATAAGGAAAAGTTGATACGTCTAGCTAAGTTCTATCCCTTTGATTTTCTTGGGATAGATATTTTGACACTTGACTCTCAACTTCAGAACTACATTTTTGATATGCGCAGCAATGACTTATTTTCAGAGCTTCAAGGGGTTAGTGAACTTGCTGAAAAGTTAGTGAGCACAAGGAAGCATGAGACTTATCCTTTAGTCTATTTGCTTGTGAAGTTAGCTTTGACCCTTCCAGTTGCTACTGCAACAGTAGAAAGAAGTTTTTCAGCAATGAAATATGTAAAGAATGAATTGCGCAATCGAATGGGAGATCGGTTCATGAATGATTGCTTAGTTGTGTATATTGAAAAAGATGTAGCTTGTAGCGTTGATAACGAGACTATCATGCAACGATTTCAAGATATGAAAACTCGTAGAAAACAATTGTAAATTTTATGTATTTGCGTGTTTTTTTATTGTTGTTGTTGTCAATATATAAAATTTTCTTTTTATTAGATTGTATAATTTGTGCTTGTTGAGGAAACACCCTGAAAAAATTTTCTGGAGTCGCCACTGGGTAGAGGAGACCTCAATCACAACGTCAACACCTAGATCGTAGCTTCAACCCAGACGAAACAATACCCAAACCTGAATCACATAACTTAATTCCCACCACACACACGAGAACAAAGCTAAAACTAAAGCATCAAAAAAAATTTAGCAACATAAGGCAAAGGGGAACAGTCCAAATCAAATTTAGAAGTTCTGGACAGCTAGAATTTTTAAGAATTAGGGTTAGGTTTTTGTAGAAAAAAAAAAGCTGGAAAAATTGTAAGGAATATAGGGTTTCTAACAAGGATAAAGTAATGGTCTTGGAAGAAATAAAGGGAAAACTTAAGGTTTGTGATGCTATTACAGGGCTGTGAATAGCAACCCGAGCACAGTACTTGAATGTTTGGGGGTTATTTGGGTCTCTATTTCATGTATGCGTGGTTTAGGGTTTGAGGTATTTGGTTGTAGGGATTTATAGGTGACAAATTATTATGAATGTGTTTGCAAGGTTTCTAGTTGAAAATTTAGGGAGCGGTTTACGTCCAGTGTCCAGTATCCATTTTTGGACACGTGTCACTATATTTACAGGTCCAGTGCACTGGATGCATTGGACGTAATCCGCACCCGAAAATTTAAGGATGGATAAAAAAATAGACATAAAAAACAAAAATACATTCTAAGTATGATTCTAGCATTTCCTGGCATCATACCTTAGAGAAAGTCATATCACATGAACCTCAAATTAAGTTTCACAGCTTCTGAAATAGATGATTAATACCTATTCGTAATGGAATTTGGACTTTTTCAAACCCTATATAGAGGGATTTTTTTTTTTCTCAAGTAATTTTCTTAAAAAAGAAAAGGAAGGGTCACATACAAATTCCTTTCCAAAAAGTACAATCACAGAGACAAAAAAAATCTACAAAATTAATGAAAGACAATGAGGGGATGGTACCTAAGGCAGTCATCTAATCATACAGGGGCCTCAAAAGAAACTTTGATGACAAAATTAGATTGATCACCACCATCAAGAGTTCTCATATTTCTTTCACACCAAAAATTCCACATAACAGTTAAGGCTTGACACGGCAATGGGATTGTCCTTGCCAACTTTCCAAGAGCTCAATCACAGATTTTGGCATCACCCAAGGTCCTAAACTATCCCAAACTATGCAAAAATAAATGACCAAATATTTGTTGTGAAAGAGCAATGGAGCAGCAAATGATTAATTAATTCTCCACTCCTTTTACGCATACAACACCAATCAACCATCAATCAGAGCCTGTTACGGAGATTATCAAATGTCAAATTTTTTCCTATAGTTGCAATCCACAAAAAAAGACACGGGTGAGGCTTAGGTCCAGTGCACCACATGCATTGGACCCGTTAAGATGGTGACATGTGTTTAAAAGTGGACACATATTATAATCTCAACAGGTCCAATGCAAATGGACACTGGACCCAAACCTCACCCAAAAAACACCATCTTTCAAGGGATCCTAGCACCCCAAATGCTCTTTCATGGAAAAGAGTGGCATGTGTAACCCCTAAGGACATTATGATAGGAACAAACCTTAAATATCCTACTCTTTGTTGGCATCCACAAAACTCAATCTCCACCATGAGATGAAGGCTAGTGTTTATAGAGCATCTCAAAAAAAAAAAAAAAATTATAGCTAATATGGGTAAAAATGTAGTTGTAATACTCACCTTTGCAAAGGTATAAGATGACACTCCAAATGAACCCGACAGGATCCATTGGCAAGGGACTACATTATTGAGTCCACAAGGCGCACTTCAAAGCCAACGCCCTCAAATAGCTAACGCCAGTAAAGCTGAAGGGATTAGGAGAAGCTAACGACCTTGGCTTTGCCTTACCTAATCTCCACGTTTGCATATATAAGGAAATATCTTATGATTCAAGTTTAGTGCTAATCAAAAGGACTCCTACAAGGAAAGGGTTCCGCCAAATACGCTCATGAAGACTCCTATAAGGAAAAGACTTCTAGCCCAAGAAGAGAAGGTCAACCCTCTACTACTATAAAAAATCCAAAACCTTCATAAATTAAGGTATGCATAATTTCCCCAACTCTAGCACTATAGGGTTGTGAGCATTCCCTGACTTAACCTTCGAAGAGTCTTTAGCCAGTATCACACCGGTACTCTCTTAAGGTTTTCTTGTTTTGTGTTGTACAGGTTGCTTCGAGTACGTGAGAACCTTGTAGCTTACTGACGACATTTTGGCATCATCAATAGCTGATTTTAGTTCTCAATCTTGAAAAGGCCAAACGAATGGAGGATTCCAATGCCTAACCTCATCCTCGGAAGGGTTGTCTAGATAAAAAGCTACTGAAGCTTCCCTGTCAACAGCTAAGGTATACAAATTAAATATGGGAACAAATCTTTAATTCATTCTAGACATTTGTCCAAACCCTCACTCGATAGCCCTCTCTTACATCAAATCTTAAGTAGCTGAAGAAATCCAATCCCCCACTTATACTCTTCCACAAACTAACTAACGTCATAATGTAACTTAATCCACTCCATTTTCCATCCTCCACACTCTTCTCCATATTACCTAAATGAGCCTTCTCCAAAGATTATTCTTCTGCACTACAAAACTCCAAATCTACTTTCCTTCTAGGGGTTGATTACAAGAACTAAGCTTTTTCATATACCAAAACCACACCATAAGCTTCCACAATGAAATGAGTAACAAATATCTGATGCAAAGCATTTGAAGCAGGCAAATTCATATGGCTGAGTATACCTTGATGAAGCCAAGCGAACATGTGCCAACTCCAAGCAAGGCTATATATAGAACATATTATCAAATGTTTTAGGCATGTGATTGATTGATTGATTTAAAAATTAGTCAGACATGTGGAATAAACGTTGTATTAGATATAGTTTGTGATTATTTAGCATGTGCTAGGAGTAGTGAGTTTGCTAATTATGATGTCATCATAACCAACTCTTTATTGTATAAAGAGCCATGCTACGTCATTGTAAAGATAGCTTTTGATAATTGAATGAAAAAAAAAAAAAAAAAAAAAAGTCTTTGTGACTAGTGTTTTTGGTTGAGCAATACCTCCCCACCCGCTACTCATTGAATAACTCTTCCTTTGCATGCAACTTAGACGTTACTGCATCAAAATCATAAAACCCACATTGTATCAGCTGTAAGACATTTAGATTATAATTTAGAATAAATAAATAAAATACAACATATAAAATATTATCATGTATGTATCTACAACATTTTATAAATCAACAACATTATCAAAAAGAACACATACCTCAATTTGCTCTTGCAGCTTTGCTGAATTAGACTTCTTTAACAATCGTCTATATCATTTTTCTTCCTTTCGTTCTCCTTTGATATTGACTCTTCATCATCATCCACTAACCTTTAAGGAGATCCTGCTTAGATAAATAAAAACTATTAATTTATCAAAATCCCTCAATGTTGTTCATGGGGATGGAGGAAATTTGAAAATTAGAGATTTGGCTAGACCCTTAATCAAGTTCCCAGCAGGGGATGGTTCAAATATTTACATGTGGCATGATAATTGACACCCAGATGGCCCTTTCTATCAAAATTTGGGCATAGAATAGTGTTTAATGATGCCTGCTCAATAAATGCAAATCTATCTAGTGTGATTCTAGACAAGGCTTGGAATTGGGGCTATGCAAGGTTTGATGAACTTGTTACTACTCTTAAGTAAATTGCCATGGATTTATATTGGTGAATGTGATAAGTCTGTATGAACTCTCTCTAAATCTGGAAATTTTTCTGTCTCAAGTGCTTGGGACTGAATTTGGTTAAGGAGGCCTATTGTTAATTGGTATAAAATTGTTTGGTTTGTCAAACTCATTCCAAGGCATACTTTCATTAGTTGGTTGGCTTTGAGGGACAAATTATCTAGTAGTGAAAAGATAGTTAGGTGGGGAATTCTTTGTGACATTTTATATGTGTTGTGCAGAGCAAGCATTGAAAATAGAGATCACCCCTTCTTCAAGTGCCCATTTTCTCAAAAAATTTGGAGGACAGTTAAAGCGGCGCTGTCAAAGAAGGCCTTGATGATGATTGGGATAACCTCAACACCTGGGCGATACATAACTAGAATGGGAAAATCTTTAAGGGCTGGTTGTTGCAGGCTAGGTTAGTGGGTTTCAGTGCTGGAATATACCACATTTGGGCTCGAAGGAATGCTGTTAAGCATCAGGGAACTATGTAAACAGAGGAACAAATATTTAAGGGTCGAAAGGAATCGAGTGAAGACTAGGACTGAAAGTAATGGTGTATATCCCAGCTGTAGTGTCAACAAAAAAATCTACACAAGATGGGGCATCTCAGATGTTGAATTCAAGCCTAAAGCTTGATCTGTGCGGCAGTACAACGCTCTAGTAGTTGCAGAGTTCTTCTTGCTGATCTGCTGTGTGGATATTTGGTTGTTAGCTTTATTGCTGTGATTACCTTGTGTCTTGGTTAGTTAGCTGCTGAGATTTTGTCCCTGGTCCGTGTGTTTGTATAATTTGACTTGGTTGTGTAGTTTAGCTGGTTCTGTCTAGTTGTTGTCGATAGAAGTACGTGCTTAAATTGTAGCCTTTGGCTGTTTTAGCTGGTTTTGTTACTTAAAAAAAGTCACTAGATTATCTGGCGGGTGTATTGGGTCTTGTCTAGGCAGCGTAACTACGTGGAATTCTTAACCGCTCACACCTGAACTACATCTCTACGTTGATTCTGCTTTTTTTCTTTTTCTTTTTTTTCCATTTCCACTAACATCTCTTAGATTAAAAATCTTCAACATACAGCCTAGACTAGTCATTTTCCACAACCAAAAAGAAAGCCATATAAAACTGTGGAATAGGACAAAGAAGACTAACCCTTAATAAAATCAGTATTAGCTATAGCACCAGTAGCTGCAGCTCGAAGCACCCACCAACACGGAGATGGCGATTAGGAGCTCGCTACAGTGTCCAATCTTCAACTTCTGCCTCTCAGGCTCTCACTGCGTATAGTCTGGAATGTTGACTTCAAAGTTCAAACAAAAGAAAAAGTGAAGCACTCCAAATTTTATCATACGCTGGAGCTGGTAATGACAAACGTGTCGGCCCGGTCGGGTGCTAGAATTATATTATATTATATTATTTTATTTTATTTTATTTTTGGGATTCACATTTTCTAGAAAAGATTTTCTAGGATATATTAACAATAGGTTCCTTAAAGGAAAACCTATTGTTAATATATTTTTGGTAATTTTTGGTAATAGATTTTCTAAGACAATTAATGTTTTGATTTTTTTTTTTTTTCATAAAAGTGGTATTAAAATTTTCTTAAAATAAATTATTAACCAATCCTTTAAGGGCATTCGTTAATATTTCTCTTCTTTAAATCTTAATCACACTTTTATGATTTAAAGGTTTAAATTTTGCCATGTTAGTATTCCACTAACAGTACTTTTAAAATAATAAAATAATATTACAAATAAATCAGTTAAGATTATTGTTTTTTTTTTAGTTAATACAAGATAGAATTCTATTCTAGCCTAATCTAAGTGTATATGTGTGTAAAGCTCCCTCCTGAAGACTTGAACCCCAGCCCTTGCCCTCCACACCCTACAAGCATTTATACTTGTGGAATGACCATTGCACCAAGGGTGTGCAGTGGTAGATTATTGTTAATAAAATGATAACGCGGCAAAATTTAGACCATTAAATCATTAAAAAAATGTTAAGATTTAAGAAAATCTAATTAGTACAGTAATCTAGGATCTAGAAGATCTAAATAAATAAATAAAGTACAATGTAGCCAATTAATAAATACAAAAAGACAACCTGTAAAATTGAGTAAGCTCTCTACTATGGGGTACGTTACATATCCCTATCGTTTGTATCATTTTTTAATTGTTAAATTATATAAGAATTTTGAATTCCTTTAGGCTTTATGCCTTTATCCTATAAATTCCATTTTGATGGGTCAAATTTTGAACTTCTTCCCGAGAAGGGAACATTTACGCTAAGCGTTTTATAATTCAATAGGTCATCATGGTCTAATCCCTATTCCACCACTGTTTTTTTTTTTTTAAATGGATAGACAAAGATGATTATTTAGAATTGGAAAAAAAAAAAAAACAAATATATAATAGGAAAGAGCTTATTCAACAAAACAATGATTTTCTTTAATTCAAGTAGAGAAATCTTCAATGCCTAAAGAATGTTTAGCTAAAAGATGGTCAGGACTCAAGTCTATAACCTTGTCTCACGTGTAAAAATTCAACTCTATGAAAATCATGAGTAGAAGACATCAAACAAAATACAATGGTGCAAATGAATGAGGCAGGAAATGCTCACTCAAAGCCTGGAGGATGACCAAGGAGTCGCCTTGAAGAATAAAATCTCTAATTCCCACATCATGTGTGAAAAGGAGGCCAGCCTCAAAAGCTTTTGCCTCTTGAACCTTGAGCTTAAAGCTACTACCGCACTTCTTGTATCATCCCTGGTAATAACATCAACACCTTCACCGTTGCATATCATGGTATTGTACTACTATTACTTTGACATATATATATATATATATATAAAAGTAGAATATTGTATGTATTTTTTATAGGAATATTGTATGTAATTGAACATGTTATTTTATTTCTTTTTATCAACTTCATTTTGTTAAATCCTAAAAATATAGCGCTATAAGTTGTAACGTTACGCTCTATTTGTTTCAAAGTAAACTATTTTACATGTAAAATTTTTTTAGTAAAACATTTTCATTTTAGCGTGTCTGATTGCAAACTTGAAAATATTGTGGAAAAAGTGTTTGTTTTGCGGTAAAATAAAAAAAAAAATTTCCCTAGTTCTCAAAACCCACCAAATGCAAGCACTGACGCATAAACCACCACCCAAAATCTAGATTAGGAAGGAAAAAAAAAACCACCAAAACCACCACCAACCATTCAAGAAATAGCCACCCAAAACCAACCACTGACAACCCAAAAATCTAGATCAAAAAGCCAGAAAAAAAACCCCAAACCGAAATCGAAATCAAAAACCTAAAAAGAAAACCCATGAACACAACCTAATCTGAAAATCTAAAAACCCAACAAACTCAACGGCAAGAAGATTGAAGCAGCCACCAAAACCCCATGATCGTCGCTCATCAATTGAATCCTAAAGGACTGTATGAGAGAGAAAAGAAGAGGGAGGATAGGGGTTTGTACGAGGAAAAGACAATGCATAAGTAGGTGGTGGTGGTTGGTGGGTGAGGGAGAGAAGAACCAAAGTGAGAGAGGGAGGGGAGGAAGAGTTGGCTGCGTAAACAAGTAAAATGATTTGCGCTTGTTTTATGGGTAAAACATTTTATTTATTTTAGGCTTGGTTTTACCATTTGACTATAAAACATTTTACATTTAACCATATTTTACACCAAAACAAACATTGTAAAATGTATAAAATATTTACTTTCAAACAAATGGAAAGTTATTAACATGTTTGAATTAATTGTTTATATTATCAATGAATTACAAATATGAGTTTGATATTATATAAACCTAATTACATACTTACAATATATATTCTCAAGTCTATTTCATTATCTTTTGGAGAGAATACATAAAGGATATAATATTATATATAGTTAAATTGAGAATGTATGTTTACAAGTTTGTTCACCAACAAATTATTATATATGAGCTTTGATTGTTTAATAATTAAGCTTATACTTGTGCTTAAGTTTAGCTTATTGTTAAACAAACAAACTTGAACAAATTTAGTTGTTATAGCCTTCACTTTAAGGTTATGCTTAATTGAATAACTTTGTTTGCATTTTGTTAGTATTTACTTAAGTGCTAAACTTGTATTGGCCGGGGTTGGATTTGATAACAAGAAAAAGATGAGGAAAAAATGTGCAAAAGGCAAGTGGACTAGGAAGTCTGCGTGGAAAATGCGGTTAGGAAAGAATAGTAAAATTAACGGGTCCTAGCTCTGTTGACTAAAGGTCCGCGTGGAAATTGTTGGGATTGAGATCAGGTTACCTAACACTATGTTTGATTCTAGCTAGGAGAAGGGAAGAGAAAGGAAAAAACAGGGAGGGAGGGGAGAGAAAAAAGTATAATATTTCCTTTTGATGTCTGTTAATAACAGTATAAAAAGCAGCAATGTCAGTACAATTTTGGTTTAGTTAGTTTTTTTTTTTAGTTGCTACAGTGCCCCTTTGGTTTGTAACGTTTGTTCAATTGGCACGGTAGCTACGGCGGAGCTTTTTTCCCAATATTCCGTTTGTACTTTTTTTTTTTAATATTTATAAGAACCCGTGTATATATTGTTATATTGACACAACAAATTTTACAATATTTTCACAATTACTGTGGTGTGAATTTTTTATAAGTCAAAATAAAATAATAAAATATGAAACTGTGACCAACCGCAATTGAAAATAAATGTTTTGTGAAAATGTTGTAACACTTATTAGGTGAATGTGTAAAAGCTACAATAATTTTAGTTTGTCTAATATGTACTATTCATTTTTTTTTTTAAGGATCTTTATATGCTTACTTTGTACTTGTAATGTAAGTTTACATTGTATACACAGAAAAAATAGCAAATATTATATACATTTAATAAGCTCATGAACAGTGTTATGAATAGTATTTTTGGTTTAGTGAGTTGCCTCTTTCCCTTTTTTTAATTTTTTTTTATTTCTTCAAGTTCACCAACTTGGTTTGAGCTTGTTTTTTTCTTTTAAATGATCTTTATATGTTTACTTTCTACTTGTAATGTAAGCTTACATTATATACACTTCAAAAGTAGCAAATATTATATATATTTGCAAAAAAAAAAATTTGTACAAATTTTGTAAATGTGTACAACATTTGCCAATTTTTATGTGTTTAAAATATAAATTTACATTGTAAGTACAATGTATATTTCTATGTATAAAAAGAGTGAATGGGAAAAGTTACAGTAATTTCACTATAGTAGTTTTGGTTTGTTCAACTTTTATTGTTTTGCTAGCTGTTTTTTTTTATATATCTTTTTTATGAATGCATAAAGTTGTAGCATATATGCTATATTATTTTTGGTTTGTCCAATTCACGCTGTTTCACATTATAATAAAATATTAACATCACAAATTGACATAATATTTTCACAATTGTTAAGGTGTTAATTCATTATAGGTCAAAATAAAATAATAAAATATCATACTAAAACTAGTTACAACTAAAAATAAAAGTATTGTGAAAAAGAAGTGCTATATTCACAATAATTTTCACAACACTTTCATAACAAATCAAATATGGTAAATTATTATTTGTTCTAATTTAAACTTACCAATGAAACTACTTTTTTGCCCACCAATATCAACTTATAGTAACCTACTACTTATGATTTGGTGTGAAAATGTCATGGACATAACATTTTTTTTGTGTGAAAAATGTTAAGACATCTTGATGTCGTCACAATATTTTCAAAATTGCTGAGCTATCAATTCTTTATAAGTTAAAATAAAATATAACAAAATTATAAAGGTATTATGAAAATGTTGTGTCATTCTATTGTGTTTTTATAATTTTTTTGTTGGTTTAATCAACTTTGTTGAGCCAAAATTCACTATTCCACATATAATTTTCTTGGGTTGACTTTTTGTATATTTTTTTCTTTACACACTATTTTAAATAAAAACACATAGTTTTACACATAAAAACAAAAACAAAAATTTAGGAAAAAAACATTTTTCATCCTTTATGTTTGGGGTAGTTTACAATTCTTCCCTAAACTTTAAAATCAAGCAATTTTTCCCTAAATATTTTGAAAAAGAGCAAATATATCATATTGGTATTCTCTCAGTTAAACCCTAATGAAAACTTATGATTCTTAAAATATTTTATTGTGTAATGTCTAAATTACTCCCACTAAATTTTAACATCCTAAAAATTTTCTTAACGTATTTTAAGTTTTAAATTATAGAAATTCTTAGAAAGTTAGAATGATGATATTAGGTGTTTTATTTGTTATCTAAAGAATGTTGATTTTCTAGATTTAAATTTTCATAACTTGTAATTAATCTAATGAAAAATTCGATGATACATACCTTTTGTTATCTTTTTTATTTTATTTTTTATTTTAAATTTCTTAGCAAAACTCAATTGTTTATTATTGAAAGATAATGATATTCGTTATTATTCTTAAAAGTTTTAGAAAGTAAATATATTGTCTTTAGCAAGTATGTACTAAAAAACTATTGTACTTAAATAAATATTTATATGTTAAATAGTTACCCTAACTTTGTGGTTAATCAAAATTCTTATGTGAATGAAATTAGCTTTTTATGACATAATTATCAAAATTCTTAAAATTAATGTCTATTTTGATTAATGTAAATCTCTATATATTTTAAAAATCAAATTATTCATATCTTTATTTTGTGATATAAATAAAATCTAAAATTAGCCTTAATTACTAGTACTTTTTTCCATGGCAAGCACGTACCCTGCACGTGCTGCCCTAACTAGTGTTTAGATAAAAGAAAGAAATGATAGAAGAAAATATGAGAATTCTATTTTTCCTTTGTTTGGTTTGCATAAGGAAGATAGAGTAAAAATGCATGCTTTTACCTTGGTGCCGTGAATAATGATAGGAAAATCTCGCATATTAAAACACTTAGAGCATCCGTAGCAGATGTTGCAAAAAAAATACTATTTTGCCACACCAAAAACCTACTTTATTATTTTACCACATCATTTTACAACATCTCATTTATCAGATATTTTATAATTCAATTCTATACATTAAAATAATATTTACTACACATTAAAATAATATATTATCATTTGTTTTAGCATAAAAAACTAATTAAAGAGGTGAGAGGAGAGAGAAAACCAAATAAAAAAATAATATTTTGTTTTAGCATTTGTGTCCGTACCATTGCAAATTTGCAATGGTACGGACACAATTCCAAAATTTTACAACATTTGCAATATCTACTAACTTGTGATTTTGGGTGTTTGATGTGGCAAATGTGCCAAATATTTGACATTTGGCACATTTGCTACATCTAGTGTGGATGCTCTTATAAGTTCTTAAAAGTATTAAAAGACATATGAGTCATTTAATAATATAAAGCGATAGAGCTCAAGAAATTAGTGCTATCCCTTCCTCCCATTCCCGCCCAAATTGGACTGATACCAAACAGTGGGCTCCATGGAGAGATTATCACTCCTCCTCGTCAACTTCTCTTTTCTCTTTGTACAACCAAACAGTAGGAATGACGGGCCTTCCCTGTTTTTTCCTAATATTTTCTTTCCAAACACGGTGTAAGTTATTACACTTAATTGCAATAACTGAGAAAAAAAGAGTGAGATTTCAGGGCAGAGAGTAAGGGTGTTTCTCTTCTAGAGAGAGACAGCAACAGAAACAGAAATTGAGGTTTCTATGCACCGTAGAGATCTAGAATAGATGAAAACGTTGTTAGCTCTTGAAAATAGCTTGGATGCTTTGATTTAACTCAGTCATATATATATATATTACCCAAAAAGCTAAAACACTCAAGTTCTTGATTATGGCTTCAGCATCAGTTGCCGGTAAATCGAAACAGAGTAAATCCGATCCGAATAGGGGAGACGGTCCATTGGCAACAGCCCCATCTGATCCGAACTCATCACCTGCGCCACTGAGTCGGTACGAGTCACAAAAGCGTCGAGACTGGAAAACCTTCTTACAGTACCTAAGGAACCAGAAGCCCCCCATAACTCTAGCAGGGTGCCGTGACAACCACGTGATCGACTTCTTGAGGTACTTGGACCAGTTCGGAAAAACCAAGGTCCATCTCCCTGGGTGCCCATTCTTCGGCAACGTGGACCCACCAGGCCCATGTACCTGCCCACTAAGGCAAGCGTGGGGTAGCCTTGACGCGCTCATCGGACGGCTTATATCGGCTTACGAGGAGCACGGTGGACGGCCAGAATCGAACCCGTTTGCAGGCGGAGCTGTAAGGGTTTATTTGAGAGAGGTCAGAGAACACCGAGCCAAAGCCAGAGGGATTCCTTATAAAAAGAAAAAGGGGAAATGCCCAACTACTGTAACGTACAAAACTGTCATGGCTAGTAAAGGACAAGGAGGTAATGCTACTGGTACTGGTAGTGGTGGCGATGGAAGTGGTAGTGCTGCTCAAGCAACATTTACTACTACATCCAGTGACAGAGTATAGTTTTACTCATCTCTTCTTCTTTTTTAACCTTATTTCTTGTTCGATTTTCATTTCTGTTTTAGCTTTCGATTGTGATTATTATGAGTTATATACATATTTTATATATCCGGCAATTCTCTTATTATTGGATCATCGACGGCATAAAGATTTCCTTTTGTTTGCTCGCTTTCTTTGTACCCAACAACCATCTAACTCATTTAGCATCAAACCCAATCCAAGAATGCCTAAGTTCATTGATTCATGGAGGATAGGATTGGGCTGAGCTAGAATGTGAAATTCTATAGAGGTTTTCATGATTGAGAATTGGAGTCAAGGAATTCACTTCTAGACCTTTTACACTCAAAAGTCTTAACACTTTCCCTTTGTGATGACAGGGCGGCCCAACATAATTTGAAGCCTAAAGTGAAAAATTTATGCGGGGCCTTTAATATGTAAAATTGTAAATATTAATTAAACAAAATTATTTAATACCAATCAAATTAAGGTTAATTTGATATATTAAATACATAAATAATACCAACTAGACTAATGATAATTTCATATAGAAAATTGAATATTATAGTTGAGCTATAAATATTAATAAAAAGAAATAAAAATATATTGCAATTGAAAAAAATACTTTATTTTGGATATAAAACAGTGCATAGTTAAAAAAAAGTTGTAATCTAATTTTTAATTTTATATTTTGATTTTAAGAGAGAGATAGATATTATTTGGTGTGTGGTTTTGTAGGATATTAGTTTACAAAAATCAAAGCCTCAAACTATCAGGGGAGATTAATCTATAATTGATGATTTAACACATTTGCAATATCTTTTTGAAATATTTTAAGGTTTCAATTGAGTTAAGGTTCTATTGGTCTCATACTTTAAGAGTCTTAATAGAAATAAAAAAGAAAAATACGCTAATTAAAAGTACTATAAAATGTTCAAAATATAATGTGACATTGTCTCTCACTGATGAACTTCATCAATTTAACTAATAAATGTTTATATCATTTTTTTATGATTAATAACATGGCAATTTGTAAACCAATAGTAAAATTTGTAGTATCCTTAACATCACTAATAATAAAAAAAACAAACAACCTTTAGAATATATATATATATATATATATATATAATTTTATAAAAATTTGGACCTTTAACTATGAAAAGTGAGGCCTTTTTTCCTCAAAAAAAAATTTGTTTTTTGGTGGGGCCTTAGGCCTAGGCCTAACTTGCCTAGGCCTTGAGCCAGCCCTGGGTGATGAGGCCCCATGGAAGCTTGAGGGAAGATTCTCATTTACGATAATCTCACAAAGCAAGGTTTCTCATTAGTTGGTTTCTCATTTACAGTGGAACATTTGTTGATCCATTGTGAAGTGCCCTATGGTTTGTGGAGCGTAGTCTTTAGAGCCTTTGGGATTCAATGGGTGTTAACCAAGGAGAGTAGATGATCTTCTGCTTGGTTGGAGAAATTGGTATGGGAAGCACTTGTTGGATATTTGGAACTATGTCCTGTTATGTTTGATATGGTTATTGTGAAAAGAGTGAAATAGTCATATTTTAACGATATGGAAAGATCAACAGCTCAGTTGGAAATATTGCTGATTTTTACTCTGTTTGATTGGGCTCAGTTGGAAACATTTGCTGAACATTAAATAACCTTTTCTTTGTATAAATATCATTAGTTTTTTTTTTTTTTTTTTAAAAGAGCCCTTCAAGTTTTTGTCAAGGACCCTAATTTAGTACTGAATTCCTAAAGTTCCTACATATATAAAAATTGGTATATGAGCTCAATAAAGCTTTTGTCCTATGCCATTACTGACTGTATTAAACTGTCTAATATTTGCACTAATATTTTCAATTGCACTTTGATCCAACTTCTAATATTATTGGTTTTTTCAGTACGAGGAACGTATTAAAGATTGTGATAAGGCTGTTGAAATGGGAAGGCAGCTTCAGTCAGACTCTAAGATGATAGCAACAAACTTGACTAGGAACGAAATTTCCCTGGTGAAAATGGAAAAACTCTCTAATGACAAAGACCCTGTTTTTAAGACTTTCCAAAAAGCCCTCCCAGAGCATCACAACCCAGATACATTGAATAAACTAAATTATGCTGAAGAATTGATAGAGCAGCATGAGTACTTTGAAGACTCCTTTTATGAAATATCATCTGATGAGGAACATGAGAAACATGAGAAAGGTATTCCCTTCTAGAACACTTACCTATTATTTTATTTTTCTAATGCGCGATGTTGCGGTTTGTTTCTCTTAATATAGATTACATTTCTACAAGCAGGATCTTCCTATACACGTTGTATCTTCTTATTGACTCATTTCATTCGTATTTACTTTGTTTCTTGTTATATTCACTCGAATTTGATTGCAATCATTAAAATAAAGTCTTATCCACCACATAAGAAATTTGCTTAAGCGGGGTTTGGGAGAGTTGGTAGGTAGGTAGCCTTCGTGCCTTACCCCAAATTTTAGAGAGACTAATGCATGGGCTCAAACCCACAGCATATTGCTTGGGCGGGGGAATAGCCTTATTTGGTTTAAAAAAATGGTCACTCATCACTCATCACTCAATTTTCATCACTCATCATCTATCACTCATCACTCATTACTCATCACTCTAAAATATTACACTCAAACAACATCATCACTCAATTACCATCACTCAATATTTTTACACTATTTGTGGGTCCCATATTTGTCATTGGTACAGTTTTTTTTTTTTTCTTTCCCAATACCCAGATCACCCGAGAAAGAAGAAAGGAAAAAAAGAAGAAAAACCCAGATCACCCGAACCAGTGAAAGAAGAAAGGAAAAAAAAAAAAAAAAAAAAAAAAAGAGGAAGAAGACGAACTAGATCAAAAGAAAAGGAAAAAAAAAAAAGAAAAAAAGAAAGAAGAACGAAGAAGACGAGATCCGAAGAAAGGAAAAAAGGAAAAAGAAAAAAAAGGAAGAAGACGAACTGGATGAGAAGAAAAGGAAAAAAAAAAAAAAAAAAAAAGAGGAAGAAGACGAACTGGATCAGAAGAAAAGGAAAAAAAAAAAAAAAAAAAAAAAAAAGGTTGACTGGTCAAAAGTTGCGGCTGAGTGGATCCCCATGTGGGTTTAATTACAAAAATGTCATTGAGTTATGAGTTATGAAAACTGAAAACAGATAAAATGTGTTTTCAGTTTTCATAACTCATCACTCAAAAATCAGAGAACTGAGTGATGAAAACCATAACTCAAAACTCATTCAAACAAAACATCTTGCAACTGAGTGATGAAAATTGAGTATTAAGTGATGAAAACACCCAAACCAAACATCACCTAGATTTTCCAAATTTTTTTATTTATCCCCATGTCCATAATCACTCCATATTGCGTTGTATTTGTATCCTGTATAGGGTATTTGAGCTTTATAGTAGGAAAGTGTATTGGCACTTTTTGGGCAATTGAGAATTTGTCACATCAAATTTAATCTGAATTAGATTGTTAGGCCACTATTCACTAAACATGGACTCATGTTTGGAGTTCCAAAAAATGTTCATAATTCCCTTATTATTTTGGAAAGTTTTGAAATATTCCCAAGAAAGTCTTATGTTTGTGTTGAGAAATGCACAATAAAAGGCTTGTGAATCTGGAAAGTTGGTGTAGCAATTGTGAATCTGTGGTAGGCATCTGATGGCTTTGGCAAAATTTCAACACTCATGTTGTCTGTATTGACATGAAATGTTTTCAGCTAGGAAAATTGCTTATATTGCGGTGTTTGGTTGTGAAACTAAAAATTGGAACATATTTCTGACATTGGGCTTGTACGAAAAATCATAATGTTTCCTACATCATCACCTCCTCTCTCAAACATCCATACCGAGTTCTCTGCAATCTCAGCCAAGTACCAATTACAACTCAAGCATCCAATTGAATATCACATATTTTGCCCACAGATACACTGATAAAATTCACATAAATAATCATTATTACACATATAATTCACATAAATTATGCCAATACATATGCCATGAAAAAATTCACAAAAAATGTTACAAAAAAAAAAAAGAAAATTAAATTGAGAGTTTGAGAGAGTGACATAGGACAAATAGGGGAATTTGTCTACATGTGGTTGGGGTGGGTTAAGGTTAGGAGGATTTATGGAAATAGGATCTAGAGTTGTTGCAGAAAGGGTTATGGGGTAGTGTTAGGAATTAAAAGGTGGTTTGATGAGTTATTTGATGACCATTTGGTAGAAGAAAGTATTTGAGGATTTAGGGTTTTGATAGGTAAAAGAAAGGGCTTGATTTGGGGTTGTAAGTAAGAAGGAAATGGGTAGTTTTTATGGTGTTTAGGGGCTATATGAACAGTATCTGTGAACTATACCATACAAGAAGGAGGAGAAAGAAGAAGGGAGAAAGAAATTACCAAATAGGCTGTTATGCCTCTATGCTCAAAACATTCAATAATTTTATTAATCAATTCCATCTCTTTTGAATACGTTGAGCACAAATATATATAAAGACACTTTCTTGTACTAATAGCATTAGGACTCCTATCAGGACTACTAATTTAATTAGTAAACTAAAACCTAATAAAATACTAACTTGGGCCTATGGCTATAAACAAGCTGAGTTGGTAATTGAACCTATAAGGTCATTGCTTGACTAATTTATTCTTTTCCCGTATATAGTAAAACCATAATTAAAATTTTTTATCCAGTCACAAATCTATAAAATTTTACTACGAATGGTCTGCTTATATTATCAATGTACTACAAATAATTATTTTATATCATATGAACCTATTTACAAACTTATAAATTTCAATCTCAAGTCTATATAATTATATTTTTAGTCAAGTATACATATAAAAACATAATGATTATTTATAGTTAAATTGGACCTTATGTTTAGAGCCTAAACTTGAAGTTGAGCTTGGTTTGCTTGCTAAGCAAACAAACATGAACAAACTTTTTCATGAGCCAGGCTCAAATGGTCCATGAATAGCTTGATTCATTTACAGCCTTACTTTGGCCCCAAAGAAAATAAACCTAAGATACTTAGGATCTCCTAGAAGATTCTAGACTCAACTAAATTACCCAAAATACCCTTAATTCGCAAGAATTGCAGAAATTACAAAGTTGTCCATAACTACAAAATTGACCATAGCTAATGAAGTAAAGATCCAAATAAAAAACTGTTTTAACTCTAAAAGACTCATACTTAGACTCATCTTCCATGGTTGCACCAAAGAGAGAGAGATGGATTGTTTGGGTGGCAACAACAGTGGGGTGTGTTGGGTTGATGGGTTGGTCATTGTAGGGGATGGGAGTGGGTCAATGGGTTGGGACTGAAATACAACAAAATATTTTCAATTTAACCAGGATTTTACACCGCACTAATACGCGAAATCAATGAAAGCATTTTCAAAAGAAAAAGACAAATTTTTTGAAATACTGTCTGTATAAAAAGTTGCAAAATCTATTCCTTGGTAGGCAAAAAATACAACATTACTTCTTTGACGTATATTTTTTTTACCTATTTTTTGGAGTCATTTCTAAACAGGGAGTATAAGTTTACTTGGAAGCTTTTTTTTTTTGCAGAAGAAAAAATTGAAGATGAATTTGAAATTAAGATGACTAATTCAAGTGGACAAAAGAAATTTGAAATTGAAGAAATTGGGAATAAAGCTTCTTCACAATTAAGACAACCAGAGGGTATACAGGTTGAGGAAATGCAACTGCAAGCATCAAGTACTCTAAAACCTCAAGGAGTGGTGTTTGATGTTGAAGCAGTTAAGATCCTTAAATCTAGTGAGATGGAACCAGAAGCGAGTGAGCAACATGGATTATTTCTCATGCAGGGTGGTTTAGGATTAACTAAGCTGCCAAAGGATGAGGATTGGAAGAATGCCAAAGAGATTTACTTGATGGACAGTGAGTTGTCTGATCTACCTGAGAATCCAAGGTGCCCCAATCTATCAGCTCTGTTCCTTCCAAGAAACTACAAATTAAGAATGATTCCTCAGCCATTTTTTAATTTCATGCCAGCCCTTCAAATCCTGAACTTATCCAGGACTGGTATCAAGTCTTTGCCTGATTCTCTTATCAGATTGGTAAGCCTCAAAAGATTGTTTCTAAATGATTGTAATCGTCTCATGATTTTGTCGCCAAAAGTTGGAGATCTCAAGCAACTCGAGGTTCTTGATCTTGAAGGGGCAAATATTATGGATTTACCTAAGAAGATTAAGAATTTAACTAATCTGACATGCTTGGAAGTTTCATTTTATGGATTTACGAGCAATGGTGGGGGAACCATGCAATTAAATGCGATGGTTCCTTGTGGGGTAATTTCTGCATTGTCTCAGTTAGAGGAGCTGAATATTGATGTAAATCCAGATGACGAGCGGTGGGATGCGTGTGTGGAAGATATTGTTAATGAAGTTTGTACCTTAAAGAGGTTGGAAACTCTTAAATTCTATTTTCCAAGGGTGGAACTTTTGAGTCACTTCCAGTGGAATAGCCCATCACTTTCTAATTTCAGATTTACTGTTGGTCACCATGTCAAGCGCATTATGTCTCGAGTCCCTCCTGATGCTGAGTTTGAGCTGGAACGATGGGAGAGATGCTTGAAATACATAAACGGTGTGGGTGTCCATAGGGATATTAAGAATGTACTCCAACATGTGACCGCATTTTTCTTGGACAGGCATGCGACTATTAAGAAGCTATCTGATTTTGAAACTAGAAATATGAAGCAACTAAAATGCTGTGTTGTGGGGGAATGCAATGAGCTTCAAGTGATTATAGATGCAGCAGATGCTTATGGGGAAGATGGTATAAGTGAAATAGTATCTGAATCATATGATGATGAAAGAATTGTTCTTGGATCACTTGAACACCTGTATATATATTACATGAAGAGTTTAAGGAGCATATGGGAGGGGCCAGTACAGCAAAATTCTTTATTTCTTCTTAAGTCCTTGACATTGAGTACATGTCCCCAATTGACCACTATTTTCACGCAAGGGTTGCTTGATAACCTACGCAATTTAGGAGAGCTTAAAGTGGAATACTGCCACTCCATCAAAAGCATTGTAAGCTGCGAAATCTCTGCTGAGCATGGTAGCTCTTATTTTCTCCCAAATTTGAAGAAGATTTCACTTCATTGCGTGCCTGGATTAGTTAGCATCTCTAATGGTTTACACATTGCACCAAAGTTAGAATGCTTGAGTTTTTATAATTGCCCAAATCTTAAGAATCCATTAATTGATGAAGTATCTAGTCAAGATTTGAAAAAGATAAAGGGTGAGAGGCGTTGGTGGGAAGCATTAGAGTGGAGCAATGGTCGTCCAGGTTATTTGGATGAAATTTTTGTTCCAATTGAAGCAAGGGATTTCTAAGCACTTTTAATGTTCCCTAATCAAAACTAGTCTGTGCATTTTCTTATGGAAGCTCATTGGTTCAATGTCAATGACTGTATAATTGTTAGCTGAGGCATCCTGGGACCACTTTCTGTTTGCTGTGTTTATACTCTTGCAGCTGCTTTGGCGGTCAGACACTACATTGAATAAAGTCCCTCTAGCTCGATGTATCTTTCTCATGCTATTTGTGAAAAATGTGGTGTGTTTAGGTTTCTGATCCTCTAAACACAATGCTAATGAAATCCAAGTTCTTGAATGTGTAAAAATATTTCCTGGAATCCCACAAAGTACAGACTGTAAAGTCTACTAATGTAGGCCATTTGTGTTGGTATTTTATCTGTGATTGTGAGTTTTTTTTTTTTTTTTTTGGGAGCCAGAATTCTATCTTGGTTGCATAGCCAAAAGGCCCAAAACTATTGTACGTACAAAGTAATGACCTATGTTACTGGTATGTTAGTTCACCAAAAATTTTCTTATCAACCAGGTCCACTTTGCTCCTAGTTTCTAGGATGTCACTAGGCCTTAAGATTTGTAACGGAATACGCATACCAGTAACATAGGTACCTTGACCTTGGAGTTGGAATAGTCACTATGCGGATATCATCCTTGACTTCACCTCAAATCATTATTTTAAACAAAAAGTAAAGGAAATTAAAACCATCACGTTTAGTATATGCGTAGTCTTTCTAACACAAATCATAATTAGTGAAACACACTTTGATGCTTATTATTTCATACCCCCTAACTTCTCCTTCAAGTTTTCGTGCTTAGTTACCCTCCAAAAAAAAAAAAAGTTCTCATGCTTAGTAAACATCCCTCCTCTTAACTAATTGTTACTGTTAGAAAAGTTTATTTGCCATTAGCTAATTTTACATTTTTGATCGTTTTCTCGAACTAATTGAGAACAGTTCCTGAAAACAATTTGTTCTTGTTGAACACATATTTGACTCTATGGGGCCACATTATACCTGACAATCACTGCTTTCCCTTTTGGTGTATAAACTCCAAAATAGAGGCATAAGAGGCCATTTCGAACAATTTGAGAAGGAAGGACCGATATAATGTTCTTTTTAAATAATTGTCTTGCCTTCAGGAAGATATGCAAGGACACCCTATATTACTAAATAGAGCACTTACATTGCATAGATTAGGCATACAGGCATTCCACCACATTTTAGTGGAAGGGCGCAATATTTATTTACAGCCATTAGTTTGTAAAGGGATTCAATGCAGATTTGAGAAAAGCTAATTTTACATTGGTTTGTCATAGACTTCTATTGTCATTTTTATACACTATATATTATATAATAAATAAAAGTTGGATAAGTCATAGTTGCTCCAAATGACTTAATGTATTGTATTACACGTTGTATAATGAATTTTTATTATGTGTATCATTAATTATTGAAATAATTTATTTTATATGAAACTATATTACGAACTCCAAAAAAAAAGCCTATATTACTATATCAAGTAGCTTATTAATTGTTAAAATAGTTTATTTGAGATAAAACTCTAATACTAAGTTTTAAGAAATATAAAATATTATTCCAACTAAAATACTATACAAAAAGTTTTAAGAAATTCAAAATAAATTTTTAATTATTTACATCATATATTATAATTGTGTACTTTAATTTAATATAATAAAAGGTACATTCTTTATCCTACATATTGTTTGTGATTGCTTCAAAGGTTAGGTTCTTATAGGTTACTTGCTGGTCACAAGAAACACCACGTCTCATCCGACTTGCATGTATTAAGCATGCCATAAATGTTAATGAAAAGCCATAAGATTGAATTACCTGAGATGTCCATGTTCATAAGAAGTCGTGGAGTCAATCTATATATATCTAAAAGTTAAAGCGTAGCATTTATTGTTGCAACGCTTCTGTTGAGACACATCAGCGACCATGTCAACTACTTATTTCTCAATTCTCTCCAATATTTCCATCCATAATTTCTCTTTTACCTTTTCATCTCTTCACTACTCTCAACCTTCATGTCACTCTTCATTTATCTCTTTCTCTTTCTTTTATTTTGGCTCTTCTTTTTCTCATTCTATCACTATAACTATGTCATTCTCTCTCCCATTATATACATCTTTTCTCACATGAAAAAGGTTTGTGTGAATTTTTTATTTTTTGTATCTCTACTTTAGATTGATGAATTTATGTGTTCTTTAAAATTTTATTTTGGGTTGATGCAATTTGGTTTTGTGTTTTTAAGTTATTATCTTTTTTTTTTTTCTTTTCTATGATTGTTAAATGTTATTCTATTGCATATAAAGATAGTTTACAAGAATAAAATGTTATTCTATTATATAACATGGCTAAAATAATTTAGTGTTTGACTTATGAATATATTTTTTGTTTTGATACTTCTTCTCATTTTATTTTCTATTTCTCTCCCAAAAAAGGTGATTATTCTCTCTCTCTCTCTCTCTCTCTCTCTATATATATATATATATAGTATTCTTTTTTCAAATTTACTTTAGGTTGATGAATCATTGTATTTTTTTTTAATACTATTTTGGGTTATTATGATTTAGTAGCATGTTTGGTTTTTTAAGTTTTCCATCACAAGTCTTCTCTCTCCCTCTTATAGCTTTTGTTTGATTTTTTTTTTTTTTTTTGACATAATACTTAGTTATTTTGGAAGTGAGATTGTGAATATATATCAAAATACAATCTTGGCTTTGAATTTGAATGTGTCTATCAACTATTAAAACCGCCCAAGATGAAAATGTATAAACAATATGTTTGTTTTAATTTTTCATTGATTTATTATTTAGTTATAACATTAAAATTAAAGTAGATGAATATGTAAAGTTAAAAATGCCTAAGATGAATTTGCAAAGCCAATATATTTATATATTTAATATTTTCAAAAAATTAAAAGTAAAAAATAAATAATAAAAATAATAATGATATAGCTAATGATGTGGCGGATGAGAAAACTCAACAAGAGTGTAGCAACCAAAATGCTATATGAAGATCTATTTAAAGGCAATTAAATCTTAATAAATGAAAGTGTATTTAGTTTTTTTTTTTTTAATATCTTTAGATCACGTTCTCTTTATGTTGTTATACAAATTATTTTCTTTCATTTCGATAGGTGAAGTGTTCAATTTTAGACATAAATTCTACTTTTTTCCTATATTTTTTTTAAATATTATATTTTTTTATATGGTATAATCTCTTAGGAATGTCTAAGAAATATATAGTTCCAATCCTGTGTATCTATATTAATAAACAAAACGCAATCAATAATTCAAAGCTACTCCTACGATAAGAAAAATTATAGATATAATAATCTCTTTTTAAGAGAATGAAAATGTTGAATAATATATTTGAAACTTAAACTGTTTAGTTGTATAGGAAAATAAATTAGGAAAATATAATGCATAATAACATAATTTATCAAAATATGGACTGTCTAAAAAATGAATAATATCAATCAAACAAATCCAAATAATACAATGATGATATATTTTTTGAGACAAATAAATGAAAAATAATATTAGAAATTGTTTAATTTTTTGGGAGAACAAATTATATATTATATAATAACTAAAATATAATTATTTATTTTCATACATCGCATGAGTCTACGACTAGTCTATATTTATATCTATATATATCTAAAAGCTGAAGCGTAGCATTTATTGTTGCTACACTCTAATTAAGCCACATCAGCACCATGCAATCGTTTATTTTCTTTTTTTAGTTTTTAATTTACCAGTTGACTTTTATTGAGCATCTCTTTAAATTTAGGTATTACTCTATTTCCAACTCTACCGTGTGTATCTCTATTAGCCCAGACTCTTTAGATGCCGTTATTACATGGAATTTTGATAATTACTAGTCGATTGCAACCTCCTCACCTCCTCATCTCTTTTTTTTTTCTTTATAAAATTTCAATTGTTCTCTCTCCACAAATTGATCGGTATGTCCTACAATGAGATATTTTCTTGAGTGTTTTTCCCATTCTTTTGGTCATGACTCAAGTCCATCTGCCAAAACCCAATCAAATGAGTGCAAGAGACAAAGAGTGACTCTAGAGCTTGCAAACGAAACTGAGGCACATGAGAGGTGAAGATTAGTAGCTCATGTCCAAAGGGTATGAACTCAAAAACTAAGTTTTGTTATTTTTATTATTCTTATTTTTATTTGTTTATTTCCATCTTATAACTAGGGAAAAAAAATGTCATTCAAATTTGGGATTTTATGATGAACGAGTTTGAATTTTTATGATCTCAAAACTATTCAAATATATTTTTTGCTTTTTCAAAATTGATTTTAGCTAGGCATTTGATCATGTTTATTATAAATTGCTTTATAGTTGCCTTTCTTGAGACTGCAGGAATGTTACTCTCAATATGTTTGCTATTATGTTTTTCTAATTGATAATTAACTTCAATGTGATGTTTTCGTTTTCGTTTTCGTTTTTGTTTTTTTATCTAAGAATTGAGTTAGAGAAACAAATAAAAAATAAATATTTTTATCAATGATTCGAGTATCTCAACTTTGATTCAAATGAACTTTGCTGGGTCTGTGATAAATAAATGACTATCTACTACCTCCACCAATCTGTGACATGGGTTTTGTTTTGGGCAAGATCTGCAAATTGCATACATGGACTAGAAATGAGTTTCAATTTTGGGGTTCTCTTGCTATATATTTCTTTGTAGGTGTAGTGATTTTGGTGTTTGATTCAGGATCCTATTTTGTTATGGGTATTGAGCTTGGAAATATTCATAGAGCACTCTGCCTGTTTAGAATTATTTGGTTGGTCGATGGGTATTGTGGTTTTTGTCAAGGCCTCATGGAGATTCTCAAATGATTCAATTTGGTGCACATATAGTACTTGTACTTAGATATTTACTTGCTAACAAGCTGAAGGATGCTTTTAAGATAAAATAATGAGTGTTGGTGATCTCATTCTACATATGTCTTAACTGTTAAGTTTATATGTATTTTTCTAAAACTCCTCAAGTAACTGCATATTTTGAGTTTGGGAAGAACATTGTGAGAAAGTAAAATGAAATTTTGTTTGATTAAAGAAAATGTAAGAAAATGAAAAGGAAAAATAAAGAAAGGAAAAAAAATTGGTACATAAAAAAAAAAATTAAAAGTTGATGTGGCATTTTCTGCCATCTAAGCGTTGATAGGGTATAGCAACTAATACAATCCGATAATTTCCCATAGCCATTTAAAGTTCATGACCTAGAACGCCAATAGCTATCTTCTCCAAGGCGAAAGCAATTGGCCAAGTTCAGCAAGTTTGCCAGCAAACCACAATGTCATGGCAATACAAGTAACTCACTTAGTTATAATTTGTATGCTCACTATTTTGATTTTCTATGGAAATTTAGAACATTTATAAAATGAATGTAATGACAAGTGGGTGATTTGTATATGGACTCATTGATGAATGTGTATAGTGGACATGGGTGGAATCAATGGCACATTACTGTTTTACAATTTGGTCTTTGATGGAAATTGGTATAAGTAAGGGCCTATTAAATTTGATCATTTTGTTGAAGTAAGGTTTGTTTAAAATGTATTTTATTTATTTACCTTATTGTAAATAAGTTTTTGTACATAATAATTCTAACCTATTAAACCTTACTTTATTCTCATAAAAAAAAATAATAAACCTTACTTTATTTATTTATTTGGTCTTATCCTTTTCTGTTGGCATTTTACTAGACATCACTTTTAGGAATTAAAGATGCATGCAGCTGGTACAAAGAATGCACCTGAAAAATCAAAAGAATTAAAATATAATACAATCTCATCATTGGAAGAAAAAACAGAAATCTAACATTTTATTGGCATGTCCCTCGATTATTGGGTTATAAATATTGAATCTAAAAGAAAAAAACCCAAAATTATAAAATAATATATTTGTAGAGACAGAGATTTGGAAAATACTTTTAAAAATAGTTCAATTTTTTAGGAGAATAAATTATCTTCAATAATTTTAAAGAGAATAAATTATGAATTATATCATATTACAAAATAATTATATATTCTCACACGTTTGTGTGATTGTGCGACTAATTATTTTTAATAGTGGAACAATGTGCAGAGTTTCCTCCCAAAGGGACTCAACATGTGTTGCATGTCGGAATGTACAGATTATTAAGATTGTCAATTATTTTAGATGAAAGTCATGAAACCATAAATATATATATATATATATATATATATATATATATACAGACACACACACTACAGTCACCTATCTGACTAAATAACTCAATTAACAGTGTTAACACAGTCCATTTATCTGTCTCTTTCTTTTCACTTTTGTTTTCAGTTTTCCAAGATGTTAGAGAACCCATGAGCAAACCCAACCTCTTCAGCTTTTCAATCTCTCAAACTTCTAAATTTTTAAAGAAATCAAGATTTTAGAAGAACGAAAAGACTAACTTAATTATGTGCATTGCGTTGTCAACTAAAGGTTTGTTGCTTCTTGTATGCGGCTAGGAACATAGTTAGAGAAGCAGAGAACTTGAAAAAACCTACCCTAGACTGTTAATAGAATATATTTTCTTATTAAGATAGTTTTAACTTTCAAGTGATTCACTGATATATAAAGATAATTTCGATTATATTAATAAAATATTTTTAAATTACATATATTTCCAAATAATCTGTGGGGATGACCATATGTATATTTTTCACTTGGCCTTGGTGTGTAATGATAATAAGGTGCACCACACCTTGATGTTCAAGTCGGACCAGCCCACACGAAACCAAAGCCCATGCATGAACTTCTCCTTTTTGATTTCGGTCACTTTCGTGTCTTTTGTTTCAGCGTGAGACACAATCCCCCGTTTACTTTGTGACCAGGGTTAGTCTCTCTCCCACTGTTTCGAGCTTTCCTTCTACACCCATCTTTAATTCAACGCTTATAGAAAGTCCCTTTGATTACAAATGTACCCTTTTCCCATAACTCCCAAAATTTTATATCAATGCATCTGTTTTTTCATACTGCACTTTAGGTGTTTGACAAAATGCTTGACTCACAATCTTTTGCATTTCTCTTTGTATAAAAATTATTGACTGATTATCTTTCATTTCCTTATACCCTTTCCAATGTTATGTATTCGAAGAATGTTATTAGTTTTGGATTCTAACATTAATTTACAATTTCTGTGTATATTGTGAAGCTTTTGGCAATTGTAATATTTTGGTGATGTTCTATTGTTTTTTAATTTTCAGGAGGATTGCATTGGAACTGAAATAATTTGTGTTTGTTAGAAAAAGGTGTTGGGTGTTTGAAAACATGTTGAAGCATGTGCTTGGCAAGGTGTGTAACAGAGGGGTTAATGCGTATGGAGGAGACAAATTAAGGCCTTACTTGTATGTTCTCACGAGCGATGTTCATAATGGACAGGTATCTACTTTACATGTATTCAAAAAATAATTTTTTCTCAAAATGTTTCCTTTTGTTGATTACTGCCTGTTGTCAACATTGCATGCACTAAAACTGGCTGAAAGTTGAAAGAAAAGTAATATATAGATTGATAGTCAAAACTGCTTAATCCGATATCTCTACTTGGCGTAGTCAAACAGTTGTTCTTATTTGTGTTGTGGACTGGCACTACTTGTGGCTAGGTGGAATAAAAAATGGTTGAAGTGTTAGGAGCACTTATAACGCATTAGCATGAGTCAATTGATATCCAACGAAGTTCAGGAACTGCAATGTTGAAACTTTTTCAGATACTTAAAATTTAATATAATTGTTTGAGCTTAAACAATTTTATGCATTATGAGCTTAAATATACAGTGAATTCCTATTTAGTTATGTATGCGGTTGCCCCTACTAATTTGTTAATGGTTGATTTTATTTCTTTTCTCAAGGGATAAAGTCATGCCCTCAAAGTCCACCATTAAGCAAACTAAGAAAGGAATAGAAGGCATTCATAAATAAGAGAGAAATAGGCACTGTATCAGACACCTTATCAATAAATTATCTATATAGCTGCACAAATGGAGCCTAGAATAGAGCAAAACATATCAGGTCTTTGTATGTTGCATTATTGGAGTTATTAAATTAAAGAAGTGTGGTTGACAGTAGTCATATACACACTTTTAGGTCTACTTGGGACTTGGACGGTTACATTACTTGTATCCTAGCTCCTACTTGTATGAGATATCAAATTCTCAATAGGTTTCCCTCCATTGGCTAAAATGATGAATGATGGTTTTGGAAATCACAATTGCTAAGTTGCTCATATTGGCATCATTTGAAGATTTTTCCAAAAATTGTCACAATTGAGAAACAAACATTTTTCTAATATTGCACTTTTACAGGTTCATTGTGCACCAAGAAGCTTTTTTGGGGTAGAGGATTTCCTAGATGATGATAATAGCCGGCCATACACTTACCAGAAGGAGAAGAAGTCAAAAAATCCAAACAAGCATGTATCATTCAAACAACGCACTGTAGCGTACATGGAGCCATTTACACTTGATGTGTTCATCTCAAAACGCTTTGTGTCAGCCTCACTCACCCACAGGGTGACAAGCAAGCAGGTTGCAGTTGCTGGTACCAACTCTAAGGACATTAAAGCTGCTCTCAAGTCCCGATCAGATATACCTGCATGTTTGGCCATTGGTCGGATATTAGCTGACAGGGCAAGGGAGGCTGATGTCTACACTGCTTCCTATACTCCAAGGGATAGGGACAAGTTTGAAGGGAAGATCAGAGCGGTGGTTCAATCCCTTATTGATAATGGGATTGATGTAAAAGTATATCTTGACTAAATTCAGTGGTTTTTGTATGTTAAATAACTTTCATGTGGATCCTTGGAAAAATGGTGTATGTAATTCTAGTTTATGAGTTATGAAGGCATTATTTCTTGTTCTGCGAATCAAAGAATTGTGGAGTGGCTTGGTTTTCTTTCTCTTGGGGTTGGGGTGTCAGGGTAATGATGAATGCATAAGCTTTGGTTGTTTATTTGTGAGATCCAATTCTCTCTCTCTCACTCAGCAGAATTCTATCTTGGTTGCATTCCCACATCTAGTGCATATGCTCGAGAAGTAATGGCCTAATATGATTAAGCGTTTGGTCCCCATCAACTACTTTTTATGGCAGATGTCACTGGGCTTTAATGCTTGAAACCTTGCACACATACCACAGGTGTCTTGACTCTAGACCTTGGTGCAATAAAATAATTTAGCAAAAGAAAAAAAAAATCACTATGCAGCTACTATAAATTTAGATCATGATCTCTATCCAAAAAAATTAAAGAAGTTCATTAAGATTGAGTAGAACCCAACACTTTGATCCTTTCGGTTTTAAAACTCATCTCTAATTTCTCCCTCAAATTTTGGTAATTACCTGCACTTAACCTCCTCTTAACTAATTGTTAGCCAAAGTTTATTTTCCATATTCTAACCAATAATTTATGAAAATGTCCCATACTGCTCTTAATGCATATTGAAATAAGCTCTGTTGCTATTAAAATTACTGAGTCACCTGAAATCGCGATACGCATTCTAAAAGAAAGTATGAGGTTGGAGAACGAAATGAATTTCTACCAAAAAAAAAAAAAAAAAAAGGGAGTTAAAAAGATTAGAAAGGTCATGAAGGAGATGACAAAAATCTTAAGTACAGTGTCTAAATCATCTAAACCAATGTAGTTACTTGCACAGTGCATGAAGTCCGAGCCTGATTTTCATGGAAGTTGGTTAAAACTTAAATATTTGATCTTAGAAAACAAGGTTCTCTAAAGAAAAGAAAAATAAGAAAGCAGAAAACACACAAAATTGACAACCTCTCTCTTTCTATAAGTAAGCTGTACATTCAAATATATCTCTCTTATGTACATTCAAACTTTTCTGTCTACATTTGCACTGTCTCTAAATCTACATTTGATCCAAATGTGGCATCTAATTTACAAGCTTCCACCAGACCTGACAGTAACCCAAATCTCTGATGAAGCCAAGTCACTCTCTGCCTGCTCTCCTCTTGTTGTTTCGTTTATTTCACTACAACACCTTGAAAATGGGTTTTTGCTGGGGAACTCATCTAAATTAGAACTCTCCGAAACATCCGAATCATCTGAATCATAATTTCCAATGTCCAAGATACTTGATGGTGAGCATATATGTTCCTTTCTTGTATGCATCCTCATTGAGTTCCCAGAAACAAAGGGATGGTTAAGCAATTCCTCAGATGTCCACCTTTTTTGGGGGTTTCTCTCCAAGCACTTGGCCAAAAAATCCTCACCATCCTTTGAGAGCTGAGTTGGGAACTGAGGCCTCTCATTGCTACATGCAATCTTCAAAACTGCAGCTTTTGGATTTGAAATCTCTTCACTCCAAGGAGGCCTGCCAGTTGCCATTTCAATAACTGTGCATCCCAATGACCAAATATCAGAAGCAAAGACCAGCCCTTCATTTCTCAGAACTTCAGGAGCCATCCACAATGGAGTCCCACCAATATAATTCCATAAACCTGATATACCCCCATTAGCCTTGATTTCCTTGATTCTCTTTGCACAACCAAAATCAGCCAATTTGACATTCCCTGATGAGCCTAAAAGTACATTCTTGCACTTAATATCACAATGCACAATCCCATTCTCATGAAGATACTTAAGTCCATGAAGAATCTCTCTCGTATACAATCGAATCACCTCCTCTTCTAGCACCCCTCCAAATTTTTCTGCCACATCCGACAAACTACCTCCTCCCATGTACTCCATGAAGACATTGAGTTTGTGTCCACCATTTGATCCACTCAACGTATCCCTCCCTATACAATGGACAACATACTGTGAATTCAGACTCTGGAGGATTTTAACTTCATTCTCTAGGGCCTTAAGTCCAGCCCCAGACTGTGCGGACTTCACAACAAATAGTCCTCCAGTGGCTTTGTTCATGGCCAAATGGACTGTGCCAAAAGATCCTGATCCAACCAACTTGCCCTTCACCCATTCATCAGGCTGAAGAGTGGCACATTGACATTGGCAATCTCTGGCCATTTTTTCTCCAATTTCCCTCTTGGGAAATGTGATGTGGAAAATTGTGGTGTCTCTTGAATTGGGATCCAAAACCCAACTCAAAACAGGAATCTCTTAGTCCTTCAAAATGCATACAGATTTGAAAAAGTTTCCCCCTTTAAAATTAAATACAAAGAAATGTAAAGAAAATATCTTTAGAGGATTCAAAAAACGACAAGCAGAAAGAAACAGGTTGATCAAACTTTTTATCCAATACCCAGAATGAAATGTGACAACAAGGACAATTAACAAAAGCAAAAGACAAAAAAGCTTATATATTAAAGTTATGCTTTTCACTATGATAACGCAAATTGAAAAATACAAGTTCTATGGCTTCAACATACACAATTCACCAAGATTTGAAATCTTACTTTGTTCCCTGCTGCAAGTTTAAACATAAAAAATTACAAAATCAAACTTTTTGAGCGGTTTCCGATTAATCGGAAAACCGCCCTCAGGGCAAAAAAAAAATATATATATATATATATACCCCTACTTTCACCAGCAGTAGTCCATGTTATTTTGTTTGTTTACAAATGTTTTTGTTGGAAAAGATAATAATAATTTTGAAGTGGGGATTGAGCTTATATAGAGGTAATTTAGTGGAAGAAAAAACGGTTGGTGATCCTAGTCCTAGACTTTTGGAACCTGATTTGGACATGCCAAGAATGAAGGTGTAATGGGTGACTGCCATGTGGCATTCCTGTTGTTTTAATGTGTGATTGGTAATATTGTACTTTGTCTTTGGAAAGAAGGGTATTCTAGAAATTTACAGATAAAAGATAGAGTTATGGTCGTCCTCGTATTTGAGGTGGTTAATACAGGATTTTTTTTTTTTTTTTTCTGGTAGAAAAAAGTTAGAAAATTTCAATAAGATTGCGATTCAGTGGTAACTAACAATGTAACTTAATCGAAGACCACTTTTCACCTCTCAATTCACATACCAATTCCATGTAATGACAAAATTAAGAAAAATGCTACGTACTTTTACAACAAATTTTAAGTGACAAGTTGTCATTGACTATAATTGATGGGCAAAAAAAATAGTAACAACTTACCACCTATGAAAAGAGTCAATCTCACATTTTAATTGATCCTATCAAAAGATATTCTAAACCTCTTTTTGTTTTGTAGAAAATAACTTCCAGCCAAAAAAAATGAATATGTGTCATTGAAGTTCATTCGGCACGTCTATCAAGCTTGATACTGGCATAGGAGGTGCATTGCTTGATGCTTGCAAGGTCCACCGTAACATATAGAGTATAGATTGGTGAATATGTGTCATATAATCTCTTTGAATTGGAAAATAGTGGCAGTTCCATATGTGGAGAAGACTAACACATATGCATGAGTAAGAGAGTGAGGTGGGATTACAGTTAGTGGAACAATGATGAAATTACACAAAGAGATTAACATGGACAAAGCCTCACATGAATGGGAAGACGGGTATATTTACGGTTGCTCTTAACATAATTTTTCAGTCTTAGTTTTGATTTTGTTTACATTTCTCATCATCAAATATTAGAGCCAAACAAGGAAATTTATAAATGATGGGATTTTAAATAGAATAATTTACAAGCCTTTGCATAGTTATGGAACCTGATTTAAATTCCAGTCTTTTTTGAGGTATAGTGAAAGTGTGTGACTAGCTCTTTTTCATATATAAAATCAGTGAGAATCAATAGAACCCATAGTTGTAGTATAACACAAATCAATCTATATATATATATATATATATATATATATCTTGGATTACAATAAAATTCTTTTAATAGAATATTACTATTTTTACTAAGTGTTTAACCTATCATTATCATACTTAAATAACATAAGCGTGACATACAAAAAAATATTAACAATGATATTACAAAAAATTAATACCGACTCTAATGCATTGAAGGAACAAAAACTATGATTAAACAAACAATCAACTTATTAGTTACACCACATAATAACTAATTTCTAATTTATATGACATTTACTCTATAGTCCAAATTCTCCATCCTCTTAATTTTGTATTACATCATTAAATTTAAAATAAACCTCATCATATTATCACAACAATACTTTATGTTATTACTTTAAAATATTTTGAATATTCTATGTAATCTTCTCCCATAGCAGTTTACAGAATTATGCCGGGCCCATTGCTAGTACATCAAATAGCTGTCTCAACTAAGATTCAATGTGCTATATAGTATATACAATAATCAAATAGAATGATTTACAGGCCTCTGGATAGTTGTGGAAACCTGACTTAAATCCCGACCCTAGTCAAGGCGAACTCATATAAAGCCTGTACAAGACTTCTAGACTTTCCCTCTTCAGGCAACTTTAAAAGGCGAGCAACTTTTGAGAACCCATAATGGTGCACAAACATAGAATCTTCCTTCACTTCTTGTCTCACCTCTGCGTCAAGAAGGTTTGGTCTCGTTAGTGCCCACTGCATGGCCCATATGGCCAAAGGGCGCATGTAACATAAAGATCTGTATTGGTCCTTGTTGTTCCAAGCTTCCGGAGTTTGAAAAGAATAACTGTGCACAAAGTGGTAACTTGTTAATAATCTAATAGAAGGAAATTTAGGTATCACCTAAATGAATTAACCAACAGTTAACTAAAAAATTCTTCCAAGAATAAACTGGGCAAGAAGTGTCTTGAATGACATCATGAATATCCAGTTTTGTGTTGTATTTCAGAATCAAGAAAAGATCTGATGGTTTGAGCAAGTGCCCTACATCTTAATAAAAAAAAAAATATATATATATATATATATATACACACACACACACACACATATGGTATTAATAAACAAAGATGTGAAGTGCAAGCAACCATTTAGGTTTTCTTTTTTTCTTTCCTTTCATTTTTTTCCTTCTATACTTTTGCCTATTTCTTGCTACATAAGATGTCATGACCTCAAGGTGACAGCACAGAGCTCGGTTTATGTTAAAAAGATCATATGGGCTTCAGTTTTGAATAATGTGATTAAAATTATTACTGCAAATGGTTCAAAATGAAACTCTAAGCCAAAAGAAATATTATCAAGAAAATAAGCTAATAGTATGCTACATCCACGTCCTTTCTTTTTTGATGAAAATATCCTCACGCTTTTGGCTCTTGTAAATAAAGATATAGTTATACAAAGTTGCATAAGTGATATGATTTTATCAGGCCACAAAGTCAAAGAAAATATCAATTTGATTTAGACAAACTATTGAATCTACTAACAGTTAACGACATAGATTTGCAAGAAAATTTTTACAAGATTGACAATTATATATATATTGCAAGGAGGGGGAGGAGTAATAGGAATATAGGATTAACCAAGCATCCTTATCAAAAACAAGGAAAATGAAAATAGCAAAGTTCACTTCTGTTCGATGCGACAAACAGTCATAATAGCTTTTGGATATTAATCTTGAGCTGCTTGAGTTAATAAAACAAACTAATTCTAGAAGAAAAGGCAAACAAAGAGCTAACTCACCCGAGTCCTTCTGTAGACCATGCAGCTTTGTAGACTCCAACTGCAGTCTGAAATGCCATATCAATCATATCTTCATGGATCATTGTTGCAGCAGCAGCATATGTGACTCCAGGCCATATTCTCTTGATTGCATGGATGACAAAAGTCAACATTTCCATCAGGTAACATCCCATTGACAGCTCCCCACCTTCCATTCTTCCACTTTGAGACATTGTAATTAAAGAGCTTTTCTAGTGCACTTTTGGCCTTGCCTTCGTCAACAATTGGTAAAAGACCGCATGCTTTAGCATACCTACAGAGTTAATACGCAGAAACTTCTAATCCACCACCATTGTTACCGAAAGAAATAAAATAACCATGCATGACACGGTATAGAAAAAAATAATAATAATATAAAATAAAATAAAATAAAAAAAAGACCATTTTAAGGTCAAGAGTATGGACACTTTAGTTCTCCCACATTTTTTTTTAAAATACAAAAATTATTTTTTACACAATACAGCAATAAATCCATAGTCCCAAAATTTTGGAGCTGGCTGCTAGCAGAGGATACCCCAACTTGTGTCTATAAGGGTTCTATTCATAATAAAGTGACTAAATTTTATGCTAGCTGTTAGCCTACAACCACCCCCCCTCCTTTTCTGGGCTTAGGACTGGCAACGAACAAAATATATGACACAGAGCACTGACATAGGTGGAGTTATGCACCTGTATATGTATTTCTATACAAAATATAACATAGGCTCAAGATAAATCCAGAAATTGTCCCACATGGAGACTATTGTACAGGGGCGGAGCCACGTAGTGGCTTGGGGGGGCCGTGGCCCCTGCAAAAAAAAAAAAAAAAAAAAATCCATTAGACATTGTAGAAAAAATATTTGGGCCCCTCCAATATTGGACAGCCGGCCCCCCTACTCATATCTCAACTATTCTCCCAGCCCAGCTTTGGTTTTTTTTTTTTCTTTTTTTGATGGGAGCCCAGCTTTGGTTTAGGCCTTACATACTCCAAACAAAACAAAAAAACTGACCTACTTCCTTTAAATACTCAAGTGTAACACTAACAACAAAACTTTACTTTCTCTTCATCTGAAAAAAACCCACCCACTGACCCACGGAATCCCTTTCTTCCCTTTACTTCTTATTCTTTTGTTTTGTCTTCTTTGATACAATTTCACTTGCACTGGTACTACTACCTACCAGCCCCCAAAACTCCAGTCCTCTGTCCTCACAGTCCGAAAAAAAAAAAAAAAATTCTGACCAATTTTTTCTTTCTTCATCAGTTTTAGTTTTGGAACTTGGTGAATGGTGACTGACTGATGAGTTTTCTTCTCTTTTTAATGTCTTTTTTTTTTCCTCAACTATCTACACTTAAATATTCACATGCTCTTTATATTTTCATAGATTTTTAGAGAAATACATGATTGAAGACATGGGGAGATTGTTTGTGATGAGTCTTGAAGGGAAGATCTAAAGTTAGAGGCAGAGACAGTAGGCATTGCCACACGATCACACCCATCTTTGCACTTTGTGAAGACAAAATTTCTAAGGTAAAATAGTTTTGATTTATTACCTATTTTTGATTAGTTATATATCTTGTGGCTGTGGATATGGTTGTGGGTGTTGTTAGATTATTTGGTTTATGTTGTGTATCAATGTCTGTGGGGTGTGGGGGCAAGGCCGAGATTCAAGTCTCCAAGAGGGAGACTCACGCACATATACACTTAGATTAGGTTAGAGTAGAATTTTATCTTGTATTAAAAAAAAATTTTGTTTTTGTTTTGAGGGGTTATTATTAATTAAAGTCGTATTAAAAATGGGTTGACTGTTTAAATTATAGTGAAAATTTTGTTTTTCTTAAGTATGAATAACATCCATATAACTAAGTAAAAATTTCTAATTAAAATTTTATTTTTTAAAGTTCTTTTCAGGTTAATTTTTGAGTCATATTCAAGCTAAAAGAATTATGAGCAAACAATGAACACTCCTCCAAATGTTCAAGAATTCAATAGACGTATGATTTATCTTTTTATATCAATACTTTGAACTGGCCCCCCATGTAAAAATTCCTGACTACGCCCCTACTATTGTAAGCATAATGTATACTAGAAACCATTTGGTACACATGCTAAAGATATTTCCCTGGCCTTGGATAAGAAAAATCAGAGGATTTTATCCAGATTTTAATAGCAAAAATTGGATAAGCAAGCACACGCATACACATGCGCATGCACACGCATATGCAAACATAAATTGAAAGAACCATTCTTAATGTTCTTAAAGAATAAGATATTAAAAAAATATCTAGAAAATTGCTTCAGTCACAACATACCACTGTCCAGCTAATTGGTCAGCTTGAATGGATGAACTTGAACTTCTGCCACTGCTGTCATAATTGAAGTAAGAACCATTCCATAATTTATCATACACAGCTTTTGCCTTCTGAAACTTAAACCAAAAGTAATCCTCAGATGCCTTATCACCTACTTCACGTGCCATGGCAGATGCAGCCTGCAAGGCTGCCACCCACAACCCTCCACTATATGCACTCACACCAGAGACAGACCATGTATCATAAGTTTGATCAGGGAAGCCTTCCTTCTCAATCATCCCATCTCCATCCTTGTCAAATTGTTCCATATAAGCCATTTCAACATAAACAGAGGGCCAAACAGCATGTGCAAAATTCTTATCACCTGTGGCAACCACATCCCTATAAACTTGGAGGACAAATTTTGGATTCTAGTCTTTCCACCTGTCAGTGTTATAAAGGCTATAAGCATTTACTTCAAACCATGGGTCATTCATTCCAATATCATGAGGAACAGCTCCAAGCACCTTTCTACCAACCCACTCTCCATCATGTAAAAGTTTCATCTTACTGGGATCATGCATCATTACAGCCGCTGCAAAGTCTCTTTGGATGCTCAGTTCAAGTTTTGGAAAAAGTATGACTAATGCAAAAGATGAGTAGAAATGGACATCATAAGTGTTCCACATGTGATATTCAATCCCTTCAAAATAAAGGAATTGCCCAATGTTTTCTTCTCCTTTCTGAAGAAGATTTGGCCCAAATGCAGAGTTTGATGAAGTTGTGGTGTGGATTTGATTAAGTACTGAAGTCATCCTTTCAAGAATATCACCAGCGGTATCATTTTGATGGGGTACATCTATTATGTCTTTCAAACCTGACCTGGAACTATCAAGGGAAAACTTCCTTTGTACAATGCTTGCTAAATTATGAACCGGCGGTGATCCATCTGCAAAAATAAAAAACTAACTCGTGGTTACTTACTTGAGTCAACAATCACAAAAACGTTTTTGATACAACACCACCCAAGTCCTAGACCCAAAACTTAGGTGTTGGCTAAACCTTATTAGAATAGAGAGGAAACCTCATGTAAACAGGATGTGCACACAATGCTGTCCTAAAACATAAAGACAAGCTCCACAATAGCTGTCCAAATTGTCCCCCCTGAATTAAGAGAATAGAGCACATTGAAGAGAGTAATAGGGTACCTGTAGAAAACCATCAGAATAAGTTAGAACCTGACTATACATCCACAACAAATAACACGTCAAAACTCACCATTCAGGAAACCTCTCGTCTTCAAGAATAGGTCTTTGCCATGCATCTATCTGGGACTCCCAATGGCCATTCTCTATATTCAGAAAGAATAAAACAAAAATAAGGGCATTGAAGTAACAATTTCTTCACAATAAAAACAATTTATTTTGTGTATTTGCACTCCCTAGCAATCAAAAATCTTATGAATGTACGGGCATTATGGCCAACTTTATTACATATGAGTTGAACTATAGTTTATATTCTTGCTTTCAAACATGGAGTAAAACTTTAAAATCCTAGAGTTGAAACAAATCATCAATGTACAACACACACACTGGAACATTACCAAGAATAGCATAATGTGCAATCTTTGCAGCAGCAGCCCCACGGGTACCATAGAATTTAGTGTAACGCCTGTTGATAAAAATTTTCAGCAAATAGATAACTTTTTGAAATGTGATATTTCTCAAACAAAATTTTGGCTAGCCACCTGTAATAAGTTTTTCCTTTCCACTCGAAAAGTTTACTTCAGGGCAGTCCCATGCCAATGAAAATGTTACAGAACGTACTGCATTTGATGGAATTGTAAGAGAAGCAGCAATGGCTGCCCCAATAGATGATCCTGGTTCTGAAGGCACTGACGTTTCTGTGGGACTAAGGCGGTCAAAGGATCCATGCTGTTAGAAAAGAAATACGCATATCAAGTTATGTGAGAAATGAAGATAAAGCTTTTTCTTTTTATGCATAACAGAAGAGAAGTAAAGAAAGGTCAGATTCCTCTTAGGAAATTTGATGCCGGATGGGTAGGTTGAAAAATAGAGATAAGGGAAGAGAAAGAAATAAACATGACAATTTGTACTATTCACTACCTAGAATCTGCCTAACTTCAGCACCTATGTTGCTTGAAATCACCGCCAAACTTATGGCCTGTTTGGGAGTTTAGAGAGGGAGGAGAGGAGAGGGGAGTAGAGGAGAGAAGAGTAGTGGGGAGGAGAGTAGAGGGGATTAGAAATCCTCCACCTTGTTTGGATGTTTTTAAAATTAGTAAGGGAGAAGGGAGTAATTAACCCTTCCCCCTTATTTGGATGTTTTAAAAATTAGAATGGAGAGGAGAGAAAATAACTAAATATTTTTAATGGACAAATTTACCCCTATTTGAAAATAGACTTGCAATATTGGTCTATGATTAATTTGTTAGATTAAATCATTATGACTATAGTATGCAATATTTTTTTTGATAATTTTTTTTTCTTATGTGAATTAAATAATCAACATTGATCTATGATTAAATATTTTTTTTCTCTTTTTTTATTATACTAAAAAAAACCATCCTAAATTGATAATAATTAAAATAAGAAAAAAATGTTTGGTTTGTTTATTTACTAAAAAAATCAACTAAATATTGAATTTTGAGTGTTTTTTTTTCATTTATTATTATTTTTTTAACATTATCCATACATTTCTTAGAAAAAGTTGGGCCTGGTCTGGTGCATTTGGCTCCAAAAATATTGCTGAATTAACTGCACTTGAAAGTACATGTTACCTGTGTTGTTGTTGATGATGTTCATTTTCTTTATTTTTAATGAATTTTGTTTTTGTTTTCTCTTTTTGAAGTTGACTTTGTATGAGTGGCACTGAAGGAACTATTTTCCTCAGGGGTAGTGCAGCGTAGTGAGTTTATCACATCTAAGCTATGGTATCTATTCCACCTCATGCTTGTTTTCAATTTGATCTATAATGCTGATTTTTTTTTTTTTTTTTTATTCAGAATATACAGATTAGTTCAGCTTGAGTGATTTGTTTGGAACCCATTATGGCCTTTCAATGTGTTAAAGACTCTTGTTACGTCTTCTGACTCTGAACTACAATATCTGCAGGTGTAGTTCTCATGCTCCAGAAGACGTCTCAAAGGCTTTGAGCAAGAGTTTGGCAGATCTACAACTGGAATACATTGATCTATATCTTGTATGCCTCAAGTACTTTCACAGTCTCAGATTTTTGTATGTCTTGTTCTACAGAAATTATAAACTAGAAGTGCAATGATAAACTAATTGAAATGGCTGTTGAAAGGTCGTATCGGTGTACAAAAACTCCCCCTTCTGCGAGGCCTGGAAGAGGCGATTGGTATTAAATATCTATATCCTACAAATTGAGCTCACTAGCCATATCTTAGATGTTATAGCAATCAACTGGGAATGCTGAAAAAAATTAGGATAATTCTTCAACCATCAGACGGCATGCTATTAAGCACTCAGACAAAAGAACCTTGGCACACCAACTAGAATGAGTTATATAAGGCACCAACACCATGTTCAAAATTCAAACAGAGAACCACAAATGTAAATAACTAATCTCCAAATGATTAAGGTGATTAATTATAATTAATAGCAAATTATCAACAAGATCAATGCCTCAAAAGCCTAATAAATGACAGCATTCCATAACTGACAAATTAGGATAATTCTTGTGAGAGGAGCTTTACTTAAGACTCACTACAATCCATAACTGGTGCAAATGACAGCATTTTATAATACACCTCATATAGCTCCACTTGTGTAAATAGTAACTGACAAACCTATTTAGAAAAATTAATACCAAGAGTTTACAGTTCAATGATCAATTGAAAAGGTTTTTAGAAGCTGAAATTGTCTTGGAACATTTACTTGTCTAACTGTTAGAGAAATTTAAGGATTAGACATCACTGTGAACAATAGCTCCTAGCGCTCCTCCACTGGATAGCCAATAAAAGCTCTCAACATATCTGGATTCTTAATAAGATAAAGATAAGCCCTCATTCGCAATCTAGAATCAATTCCTATCTCATCCAAGAGATGGAACACATCTTGCTCAGGAATAGGAAGACGTGCCAAGCTCCTCTCAAAAATTAAATATCCTTCTCTAAGTGCTGAATTTCCTTCTCTCATTGCTAAAGCGACATCTTGAATTGCTCCCATAATTTGTTCCATGTCCTCATTTTTTGATGTTTTTCTCTTTTTGGCTTTTGAGGAGGCTTCGCCCACATTATTATCAACCACATTTTCACAACTCTCCAAAGTAACTTCATTTTGAGCAACTAAATGATCAACATCTTCAATGTTTTCCATAGAGCCCTCTCCGGTTAAAGTAGCCCACCGTTGCCTCATCTCCAATGCAGTTTTAGATTGTTCCCCAGTTGCTCTATCTTTTCCATAAAGCTCAACCAATTTGTCGTAGTTTGGAATTGGTTTGTTCTTAAGCTCTTTTGCTTTAGGTTTAGCCTGTTAAAAAATGACAACAAAATAAACCCATTACACACAAAGCTATTAATTCTATTAATCCTTAGAAATATCTTCCTACAAAGTAACATATATATATATATAGAGAGAGAGAGAGAGAGAGAGAGAGAGAGAGCCCATTACACACAAAGCTAAAGTCACAATATCAAAGATGCCAAGATGTAACTTTCACGTTCATACTTCTTGGATAATTCTTGATTAAATTACATTCTCATTCAACTTAAAGCCTGTTGTGCCACCAAAGTGTTTTGGTTGGTAATAAATCTTTCCATCTCAGTGTTGTTTGGGATGCTTGGATGAATAATGCTGTTACTTGTTCTGTTTAATGAAATCATGTTTTTATCAAAAAACTTAGTCCGTTCAAAAATGCATTTTTCACTGTAATACAGATACATTATATGTCACATCCTTGTAGTAAGTAGTAATTGAATGTACACTTTTCGCAATGATTTATAACAAAACAGACTACCACAAAGCAACAAGAGAAAATCGTAATGAAAATATAAAGTTGGCCAACCGCAAAGGGATATCAAATAAGTGCTAGTCATTGAATCAGTAACAATTAATTTCCTGTAAACCTGTTTACAATCAACATACTACAAATTATAGTCTGAAACAACTAGCATAGACCATGAGATTAATAAACTTATACTCCGCTTACATATTCATCTTGTAGATTCTAATACAAGAATGAAAATCCATATTTGGATTTTCAACATATGCGTTTCATGGCACTAGTTGTGCACCCCAAGTCCCAGACATATTAGCAACTATTGCACTTAGAGAACTCGAAGTAGTTTTGACTAAGACTGCACTTGACATATTATTCTTGCAATATATTAAATGTTGGACAATATTGTTTCTAAGCAACCTGTTCATAAGCCAAAACAGATTCTAGCATTGGACAGAGGACAGTCACTAACAAAAACACACAATTAATTTATAATAGGTAAAGAGGAAGCTTAACATACGATTAGAACAGAAGGGACCTCATCTATGCAGCAGCCTGTAAAATGTACCACAAGAAACAATATGAACTCCTAGAGTATAAGTGACAAACCTGGATTAGACTTTCCCAAACTTCCGGTTCAGCACTCCACATTTTGGTGATTGGACTCCAAGCAAAACCACTCAATCCATTCTTAAACACATCATAGCATTCTGACCAATTGGACTTGATGGTTTTAATGCAATTTTTCACCTTTTGCTTGTCTATTGGTTTTTCAAATTTTTCTTGCAATTCCTTCACAATATTGTCATAGGCATGTGTGGTGAAGACTAAACCATTTCTATTCCCCAGATGATGTTGATGCAAGAGTGCATCAATAAGCGCATCATCCATAACAGCTGTCCAATATTCTCTATCTTTCTTAACCACATCATCAATAATCGTTTTTTCTGACATATTTGAACCTATAAAAAAATATTTGAGCAAATAAATATATTTAACAAAACCATCAGATTTAGCTTCTTGTCATGTGCCAGCCCATTGAATGAAAAAACTTAACAAAAAAACTTGCAAACTTTAAAACAAGCTATTTTGAAAACAGAAATAATTTAAACAAAAACATATTGCTCTGTCTTCATTTCAAAGCACTCTATTTTGTGCCTTGTGATATGTATACCTTTAAACCTCACAAGAAGAAACACGTTCTCAAATCACAATCAAAACTCATTCAATAGTTTATACTAAGCAAATTAAATGTATCATATACAAAATGATAAGTACATAAAAAGAAAATTAAATAATAAAACAATTCTAATGAGAATCAGCCCATTAAAACAAAGACATAGTTCTAAATCCACTAGAAGCATTTGTCTACAATTATTAAGTTGGGTTGGATGTATAATCCCTCCACATATCAGTTGCTATTGAGTTTCTTAAAATCTCTTCTTGGGCAGCATCTTCATTATTTCTCTCTCTTTGTGCACCAAGCTATTCATGGGGTTCAGGATTGTTTAAAATTTCTTCATCCACCTCATGAAGAATTTTATCATCCGGATCTTCACCCATCAAGTAATTGTGCAAAATGCAACATGCTAAAATTATTTTTTTCTGGGTTGGAACTCTGTAAGACGGCTCATTTGAGCTTGCTATTATAGGAAACCTTTTCTTCAAGACTCCAAATGCTCTTTCAATCGCATTGCGTAAGGATGCATGTCGAAGGTTGAATAACTCTTTAGGATTTTGTAGTGGATTTCTTGAATACTCTTTTAAGTGATAACGAACTCCTCTATAAGGTGCAAGAAGTGTGCTCCTCAACATGAATCCAGCATCAACAAGGTAATATTTACCTTTAGGAATGACATGCATCATTATGTTGTTATACACTAATAGCTAATTTTTTTTTTTCTAACAAAATTACCTTGGGGGACTTTTAGCTTATCGCGTCTACTTAATGCATTTTTTAAAATTCTTGAGTCTGACGCAGTTCCTTCCCATCCAGGCAAAACATATGTAAATTTTAAATCAAATGTACATGCCACTAGCACATTTTGTGTTGGGTAGTCCTTTCTACCACGATATCTTGGTGCATCTTCAAAATGAACTTTTGCCCGAATGTGTGTTCCATCAATTGCCCCAATGCAATCCTGACATGGGAAGAACTAAATTTGTTGAGTACTTATTTTTATATATTAAAATCTTTATGTATACCACAATTAAGCTATTAGAGTTTAATAATGTTTTTTTTTTTTTTACCTTAAAATATGGGAAGAACCTAGAACTGTTGAGTATTTCTATTGAAGTTTGAGATCCATCAGGTTGTTTCAGAAACTTCTCTTCTAGTTGTATCACAGATCTTAATACTTGATGGAAATGACGGTTTATAGTCTCATCAGAGCGACGAAAAGAAAAAAAAGATATTTCCCGATGCTTTACACCATGTGATAATATGTAAAGAAATTTGGCAACTTGTTCTTCAATCGTTGCTCGTTGTGTTGGTTGGAGGCCACCTTCTTTACGTAGCATGTCACACAAATCTAAAAAAGCTCCAGGCCCCATGCGTATAATATCACGACACTTTTTATTTCCAATTATCTCTCTCATTAGTTCATCGCAAACGCTTCATCTTTCTAAACTTAAACTACTAATTGAGTAAGTTACTTGTCTCCTTTGAGGCCTCCTTCGAAGTATAAACCAATAGGCAACAAGACAAACTACATAAGCTAATGCCATTCGACGTCTCCATTCCCAAATTTGCAATACACATCTCCTTTTATTCTCTTGTCTATCCATCTAATAAAATTACCCCATGACAGCAAAGCTATTACAATCCATGATATGCATGCATAAATACACTAAACTATTACAATTCAGTGTGTTTTGTGTAATCTATTATATAAGAATATAAAACTTAGAAAGTATTTGGCTTGCTAGTGAAATGACACTTCATGGTTATAGTAATGACTAAAACTAAAATCAAATAAAAGAAACAACTTCATAGCCAGTATCAACAACTTTACAAGACAAATAAAAGTATCACTATAATATAACTTAATAAACCTCATTGCTGCAGTAGAAACTGCGATTATTTAGTTAGAATTGAACACACAAACAGGATTTGAAACATTTCCTAGACATTTGAGAAGTTTCAAACTACAAAACGAAACAGCAACAAGAAACAATGCAATGAAAGGATACTTCGAAATTTTAAACATTTTGAAAAGTAAATAACAAAAATTGGAAAGTAATGCAGTCTTAAACATTTCCTGGAAGCTGAAGACATTTTGGACCACAAAACAAAACAAAAAAACAAGTGATTGAATGGAATCATAAACAGAGTATTGGTAGTTACCTTAATGCCCTTACAGCAGTGACCCAGCTACCCTCACTTGTTGGAATGAGACCAAGACAAACACAATCAGCAACACCCTGCATGCAGAATCAATCAGAGCAATCCATCTTCTTGTACATTAATGCATGAAAGAGCAGATGAAAGGGTTCAGCAATAGACCTGACTCCACTGAAACACAACATTTACTGATAAAAAAAAGTTAATAGACCTGACTCTATACTCCTAGATACAGTGTGGTAGAGATTCAAAAAAACACTCATTAAGTAAAATAGCGGAAAGATGAGAAAAAATTAAAACGGAAAAAACTCTCTAAAGCAAGAACTGTCCAAATCAGATGAGGCACAAATTTTGTATCTAAACACTTCTTAAAGGAAGAAATTGGTTGGAAATCAATATTGGCTACACTGTTCATACTCAATATTGGTAATTGGGAAGTATTTGGGATAGGTATCAAGTCTGAAACCAGGGAATTAGTCCAATATTTTAGAGAAGCAAATCCTATGCACAGCTGCACATAAGTATAGAAACATAGTGATCCATAAACTGATTATCAATAGACCAAACTACTGGACCTGAAATTCAAAGCCTTCATGCAAATACGTACACATACAGACATAAGACGTCACACAAACATGTGGTATCTTCTATTGGGCTAGAGAATAAACCTCAAAGAGAGACCATCTTTCAAACAATTTCACAGATAAAATAAAACATATTACTCCATTTCCAATCTCATAAAATGACATGTATATGACTCAAAACCAAACAAACCCATTAACCTCCATAGAATATCACAACAAATCTGAGGCCTAATTTAATAAAATAACAAAAACAACAATTAGCAATGACAAACTGAAATTCAAAAAACCCATCAAAGCCTACACCATGGTCCAAACAAATTTTGAGTCTTGTTCATAAATTACCCACAAACAAGTGAAAACAAATCATGGTTGAGATAGCATAGTATCAAATTATAAAATGACATACAAAAGCCAGAAAAATTAGAGTTAAGTAAACAACAGCACACCTAAGACAAAGAACAGAGAAAAAAAAATATAGCTTTGATACTTAATCAAGTAATATTTGGAACTTTGGAATGAAGAGTGAGACACACACAGAAAGACACATGTGAATATGCAACTTGAGCAGCAGAGTATATATAAAAAAATGTGCTCCTGGATAATGAAGCGTGAGACACACACAGAAAGACTAGTGAATATGCAACAGCATCTCAGGTTGTGTTCTATATGGCATTAATTATATAGAGCAGGGCACAATCTAATCATATGATGTTGAGTAACTCCCGACAACTCATTGTTTAGTTTCAATCATTAGATTTCTTCACGATGAAATAAAAAAATAAATAAATAAATAAATGCAAAGAGAGAGACAACTACACAGTGAGATGCTACACAAACTCATGTGAGTTTGTTCATACACAATCAAACAAGCAATTTATCAAACACATTGTGAGCAACTCTTTGAAACTTTAAAATTCTAGTTAAAAAAAAAAAAAAAAAAAAAAAAAAACCCAAATCAGAAACCCATTCACAAAAAAGCAAGAAATTACCCAATAAAAATCACAAACACAAACAAATAATCAAAAACCTGACCATAAAATCAAACTTACACAGAATAAACAATCACAAAGCCTAGGTTCTACTTTGAAACTTTAAAATTTAAGAAACAAAGCCCTCAAATCCGAAACCCACCCACAAAAAACATGTTCTTACCCCATAAAATCACAATTAATAAGAAATTACCCAATAAAATCACAATTTTAAGAACATAGTTATTTGATCCAACTCAAAAGAAACCCATGAAACATAAATTAAAACAGAGGTTACCTTTGTGAGAGAATGCTAGGCATGAGACAGAAGAGTGAAAGACAATCCAAGAGTGAAGAAGTCGTGAGAGAAAAAGAGCCAGCGTGAGCTTGAGAGAACTGAGAGAGCTTGAGAGAAATTTGTGGGTTAGGGTTACAGAGTTGAGAGAGCTTGAGAGAAATGGGTTACAGATTTTTTTTTTTTTTTAAACGTTATAAAGCATTGTAATTTTGTTAATATAAAAAGGGCAAGTTAGGTAATTTACTTGGTCAATAATTCATGTGCTCTACTCTCCCTCCAAATCTCTCCAATTTGGAGGAATTAAAAAAGAGGGGCTAAAGGTAGTTGAAACCCCTCCAAATCCCTCCCCCTCCTTCCTTAAAAAACTTCCAAACAAGGTAATTAGATTACTCTCCCTCCCTTTACTCTACTCCTCCTCCTTTTTTAAACTTCCAAACAGGCCATTAGAGAAACATTTCAAATGAAAAAAAAAAAAAAAATTTTATTTCAAATTTCAATGCGTCAAGCCATTTTTGGAGCCTCTCTTTAATAGGCATCAAGGAGTACATCAAGCCTCAGTTACATTCCATAAAATCATGAAAAATATTAAATTCAAAATTCATTAGTAAAACTCTGGAAAAATATGAAATTCAAAATTCAAAAAATTAAATCTGAGATTTCAAACAAAATTTAAATAAAAAAAATTTTGGTTGTGCACCCAGCATCAAAATATAAACATCACCATGTACCCGAACACCCTCCCCCCAAAAACAAAAACAACAAAAGAAAACAAAAAACAAACCCTTAAGACTGAAAATGTCCCTTCAACAGTGGGACGGAAGAGGCAAAACTACCGAAGGTGAAAACACAAAGAAAATTCCTTTTAAAATAATTGTTAAATGATTATTTCACCTATACCCAACTTAAGATTTTGAGATCAATGTTATTTATCAAATCTCACTTAGACAGTAACAGTTTCATATTCTTAAGGCATAATGCCAAATCTTATAGTTTCTGATCTACAAATCCAATTGTCAGATTTGACTGAAATTGTAATTTATCCAAACCTAGTGCAACAAGTCTAGTCCAACCAATTAAGGACACGTGTGGATATGACCAAAGAGCAAGACAAAAGCCAAGATAGTTAAATAGTTACAAAGTAGTTGTTCAATAGTTGGTTGAAAGGACAATCTTGAGCTTTTTTCTTGCTGTGATCGGTCTTATATTGAACATTGATACAAATTCCTCTATTTTCTCTCTAGGCTCTCTACCTAATCCCCTTTCTTCTTCTTTGGAGGCTGGCTACCTCAAAGAAATTCAAATCCCACTTGATTCCCACACTTTCCTCAACCAAAATCATCAAGATACGTTATTCTTCTTCAAGCTCATGATAATCTTAGATAAAAAGGATAAAAGAAGATGATTGGTTCAGGTAAAGAAAAAAAAGATAAGACAGCCAATCTGCCACCAAGAAAAAGCCAGGCAATATCAATTAATCAGGTTACAATATGGTGAAACCAAAATCCTTCTTGAGTTGTGAATACACAGTAGGATTAAAACTTAAAAGCCTGGCACGAATGTGCAAATGTAGGAAACTGATGAGATGTCTTTTATTTTATTTTTGTAAGGAAGGGAAACTTTCTAAAGAAGAGCCCTATAGACTTGTCTCTAGCCTGTAAAAGCTACGAACAACTGATTACACCCACCAAAACCTTTCTAATGAAATGTGCATGTAAAATATGGGAAGTCTACCAACCTCCTTGATTTCCTGCCACATGTCTTTTGCAGTGATACCCTAATGGCTTGTTTGGAAGTTTAGAGAGGGAGGAGAGTAGAGGAGAGTAGAGGGAAGGAGAATAGTGGAGAGGAGAGTAGAGGAGAATGACTCCCCTCTATATTGTTTGGATGTTTTTAAAATTAGGGAGGGAGAAGGGGGTAATTAACCCTTTAACAAGGGTAATTTTGTTAATTTAGAAAGAGTAAATTAGGGAATTCATTTGGCAAATAACTTATCTATTCTACTCTCCCTACAAATCTCTCCAATTTGGAGGAATTAAAAATGAGGGGTTAGAGGGAGTTGAAACCCCTTCAAACCCCTCCAAATCCCTCTCCCTCCTTCCTTAAAAAACTTTCAAACAAGGTAATTGAATTACTCACCCTCCCTCTACTCTACTCCCCCTCCTTTTTTTAACTCCCAAACATGCTATAAGAGTTACCGGATATCACAAAGTAAGGGCACTCAGAGACATGAACACCATCAGTCTCCTCGCTGCAATTGCAAAAGTCACAGGTGGTCGTTCATTTGCAGTCCTGTAGTAGCATGTGAGGGGTATTGCATGGAGAGTATCAGTGTTAGAAATCAACACTAACTCTCTTGTCTCTAGAAACTTCTAGAGTTCCACTCAATTTGCTTCTTTTCGGAATTCTCTAGAAAATTCTCTTGCATTCCGGAAATTTCTCCACGATGCTCTTTTTGGATTCCTCTGAGAGATATCTCTAGAGACTTCTATGTAGAAGTAAAACTCATCCACATGTTTATAGAATAGTCTAGAAGGTTGGAGAATGGCATTCATTTAGTGCCAATAAAAAGGAAGATGCTAGAAGCTTCAAGTTAGTTTCCTAACCAACATACACCTAGTATAAATAGATGTGGTGGCATGTGAAGTAGAGTGTGAGAATAGTGAGAGACATGAAGTGTGAGAGACTTGTGAAGTAGAGTGTCATAAAGCACCAAGTGAGAGAGGTGTGAAATTGTATAAGGTGAAGTGTGTGCCATAGGTAGCAAGTGTGTAGAGTGAAGTAGAGCCAAGAGCTAGTGTGTGTAGGTGTCTAAAACTGAGGTGTGTGCAAGTGTATTTGGTGAGTAAGTGCCATGTTTGTAGTGCATTAGTGTCAGTGTATAGGAGTCAAGCATCAGTGCTTGTAAAGTGTTGTAATTTAAAGAGTTAAGTCTTTTAAATAAAATCTCTTTGTTCAACAATCTAATATCAAAGCTAGGTGATCAGGGACCGTGTTTGTGGTGTCGAAGATAGTATTTTTTTTGGAGGTGTTCATTCTGTTCGTGTACAGTCTGGGACTGTGAAGCTCGTGGTCTGGGACCAAGCTTATTTGGTAGAGCGAGGGATTTCACCAAGTTGTGATGGCAGACCTCCAAGCTGTCGGTAGCATTAGAAGGCTCAATAACCAGAATTACAACACATGGTCGACTTGTATAGAGTCATACTTGCAAGGGCAAGATTTGTCGGAGATCGTGGTTGGTGGTGAAACCACACCTCCTGAGAATGTCGAAGCTTTGCGAAAGTGGAAGATTAAAGCTGGGAAGGCTTTGTTGCAATCAAGACAAGCATCAAGGAAGAGATGCTGGAGCACATCAGGCATGTAAACACACCAAAGGAAGCATCTGACACCTTTTCAACACTATTTTCAAAGAAGAATGATGTAAGGCTACAATTGCTTAAGAACGAGCTAATGTCAATGGCACAACGAGATATGACGATCATGCAATACTTCACCAAGGTAAAGTCTCTCTGTCACGAAATCTTTGAATTAGATCGTGCATCAAATATTTCTGATGCAAGAATGAGAAGGATAATCATTCATGGGTTTAGACTTGAATATAGAAGTTTTTTAGTAGCCATTCAAGGCTGGCCTGTCCAACCATCATTAGTAGAATTGGAAAATTTGCTAGCTGACCAAGAAGCATTGGTCAAGAAAATGGTTGGGGTCTCACTAACGAGTGAAGAGGAGGCACTCTTTAGCAGTCACTATAAAGACCGACCCAAGAGAAGATTTTAATGCAGGTTCTAAGAATAGAAATGATAAAGATAGAGAAGATAAAGAGAGCTCTCAAGATGGAGGAGCTAGAGGAAGTCACGACAATAATGAACAATGATCCACTAGTCCCAAAAGTCATAATGTCAAGTGTTTCAAGTGTGGAAAAATAGGCCACTTTGCACGAGACTGTCGATTCAAGTGGAGAACAGCTCAAGGAAATACAGCGACATTTAGCAACCTAGAAGATGATAGCGAAGAAGAATGGGTTGTTGAATCGTGTCTGGCTGTGATAGAGCCAGTTGAAGAAGCAGTAGAAGAGGAAGCAATGCTAACAGTCTCAAAGGAAATTGAAGAGAAAATGCCTAAAAGCATGGGGGAGCAGTCTAGGAAAATATCAATTCACGGTAACTGATGATTTACAATCTTTTGAGGATGAAGGTGAGCCAGAACAAAAACCCAATCCCGAGTATGCAAATGCAGCAGTCACAGAAGATGGAAACATACAAGAGCCATCAACATATGAAGAAGCATCTCAAAGGGAAGAATGGAGAAAAGCAATGGAAGAAGTGATTCATGCATTAAAGCAGGTGCCAAAGCCCAAGGATATGAAACCCATTAAATCTTGGAAGTTATGGCAAATGGATGATGTAAAGTGTAAGGTTGAATTTTATCAACCATTTTGTTGGCTTTATTCCGTGCCAATTTGCTTATATTTCAGCACATAGAAACCCTGTATTTAGGTGAGAATCATGTAAGGGTAGTACATGAGAGAATGTGAAGAAATGCTCAAGACTGTGCAACAGAACAGGGACTCGCGACTGGATCTCGCTGGTGTCTCACAATTGGCAAGCTGCCAGATGTTGCACACGAGTGAAGTGTGCAGAGAAGAACTCGCGACTGGACCTCGCAGGTAGCTCGCGACTGGCAAGCCGCCAGAAGCTGAACCGCCATGCCAGCTATTGCACTACAGGACAAAAATTCCAGTCTGGCAGTTCTATTAATTTGCGGTTTGAACTCGCGACTTAGTCAAGTTGCTAGGCCAAGCCACTAACCAACTCTGTTTTAGAAAAACTGACTCTTCGCATTCCAAACACCCACCAGTATATATATACCCCTTATACCCACGAAATGTAGAGAGCTTCTAGAGAGAATTTTGAGAGAGAAACCCTAAAGAAAAACAAGATTGACTCATCCACAATCTTCGCATAGAGACTTTTCAAATTCCTCTACTCTCACCTTCTCTATTGTTAGATCCTTGAGAGGTTCATTACCCAAATCATTTTCTCACTATACCCATATCTGTGAGAAGGCTCTTTGATGCTTTGGGAAGCAATTAGGAATGGACCAATTGATATTGGTTGATGCTATGGGCTATAGCGGAATTCGAGAAGCTAAAGAAGAAAAAGATTCAGCGCAACCTCGTTGGAGCAAGAAGCTTGGAGGGCTTAGGTACATTGGGTAGATTAGGCTTGGAGGGTCTATTGCTGTCCTTGTATCCAAATTGATTCTTTAGTGGATTATTGACCGCTTGGAGGGCGGCGGAGAGCTTTTACGCCGAGGGCTTCGATTTTCTCTTCGATAACACATCGTGTGTTGTCCTTGTGTTTGCATCTCTCTTCCCTTAATCTTTGTCATTTAATTTCTGCTATGGATGTGATTTTATTTGGCTTAGATTGTTTATCAATTTTGTTTTAAGTTTTTGTTCATTTTCCGCACGTACATCGTTTGACATAAAGCTTGAATTAGTAATTTATAATTTAGGGGTCAAAATGTTCAAAGTGTTGTACACACTACTTGGACTTTCATAAAGAATGCTTTCCTGCATAGAAAGTTGGATTGAGAAGTTTACATGGAGCAGCCAAAGAGATTTGAGAGCAAAGCCCAACCAGACAATGTCTGCAAGCTATGAAGAACTCTTTACGGGTTGAAACAAGCATTGAGGGAATGGTATGACGACAATGGTGAAATTGAGAGAGAGTCAGTGTTGAGGGGGAGTGTTAGAAATCAACACTAACTCTTTTGTCTCTAGAAACTTCTAAAGTTCCACTCACTTTGCTTCTCTTCGGAATTCTCTAGAAAATTCTCTTGCATTCCGGAAATTTCTCCATGATGCTCTTTTTGGATTTCTCTAAGAGATATCTCTAGAGACTTCTATGTAGAAGTAAAACTCAGCCACATGTTTATAGAATAGTCTAGAAGGTTGGAGAATGGCATTCATTTAGTGCCAATAAAAAGGAAGATGCTAGAAGCTTCAAGTTGGTTTCCTAACCAACATACACCTAGTATAAATAGATGTGGTGGTATGTGAAGTAGAGTGTGAGAATAGTGAGAGACATGAAGTGTGAGAGACTTGTGAAGTAGAGTGTCATAAGGCACCAAGTGAGAGAGGTGTGAAATTGTATGAGGTGAAGTGTGTGCCATAGGTAGCAAGTGTGTAGAGTGAAATAGAGCCAAGAGCTAGTGTGTGTAGGTGTCTAGAACTGAGGTGTGTGCAAGTGTATTTGGTGAGTAAGTGCCATATTTGTAGTGCACTAGTGTCAGTGTACAGGAGTCAAGCATCAATGCTTGTAAAGTGTTGTAATTAAAGAGTCAAGTCTTTTAAATAAAAGCTCTTTGTTCAACTATCAGAACATAATAATGATTGAACTGATCAAACAAAGGGAAGATTTGAAAAGAGCGTACTTGTGATGTAGAAGTACACCATGCACGCCATCCTTCATCCTAGCAAAATAAATAATCTTATGGGTTAGCATAAACAATAAGCATGCTATAAAATAGATAAGCAATCTTCACACACACGTCTGCTGGCACAAGTATCTAATCCTTCACAAACAAACACGCACGCGTATGTATCTAATTATAATTTCGAAAATCAATAAAAGAAAAGGTAAGATATATAAAGAAGAAGTCAAGCAAATGCCAAATTTCTTACATTATTTTTGAATTGAAGTGCTGACCAGAAAATTCAGAAAGCCCCCCAACAGAATTCTAAAATGGCATTGACAAGAAGATTTTGCATTAGTTTTAATGACTTCCGGCACATCAGATTCTTTTCAGGAATCTACATAAAATATACTTGGTAACTCCAAGAAGGAAAAAGCTTTAAAGAAATACAACTAACATAAGTATGGAACCAAAGGACATAAATTTGAAAGTGATGAACACATGAAAAGGTGACATACTGCCAATGTGGAAAGCAAGGTAAAAGCAAGGTAATAGTCTTTCCAGAATTGTACAGCTGAACAAAATTAAAACCACAACTCAATACTGAGGCTAACTATATATCTGATATAGACAACCATTTATCTAATAGACCCTTTCCAATCGTGAAAGTAAAAACTGATACAGGGAAGCTGCTCTCCTTGTTATGATGGGGGATAACGGGTGAAATTTGACTACGAAACATTTAAAGTTTTGGATCAGGTTCTCCTGGATTTAAAAAGAACCAGGTGACCAATGCATGAGATAAATTATACATGATAAAGATCATTGTAGACTGAGAAGTATACCACTTAACGATTACCCTCATATACAGTCCATGACCTTGGGAATAAAGCATGATACGTAGAGTTGCCTCCATTCAGATTCTAGTCCCAAGATCCAATCCCTGAAACATCAGTTTCTCTGTGGAAGACATAGTATTCAGTAAGTTCAAACACAAATGAAATGAAGCTCTCAAGAATTTCTGAAGCATTCAAATTAACAGTGCAGCTAATAGTTGCTTACTTAAGCACCTCTGGGCTCCCTGGGCTCAACACTGTTGAATATTTTTCACCACTAGAGCGCTTAACAAAAACCTGCACAAGTATTTGTATTCCAAATTTTGCAGAAACTTGATAATAACCAATGAAAAGATACTAATGATAACAGATGTTCCGTTCTTCATTTTATTTCCATCCAATGAAAGATCAACCGTAATATCAACTATAAAAAATAGAAACAAAAATTTATCTAAGTAACATTAATTAAGTGCTTCAATGAACTTTACATCAAAGACTCATCCCAACATTTTCTGATCAACCATTGAAAGTCTTTGACCATTTCCCACCATCTAGGGTCACATATCCTGTATATTGTATAAATTTCTCATAGCCATGGATGACATCATTCTTCACATCTATATATTACTAAAAGCTGAAGCGTAGAGTTTAATGCTATTGCGCTCATGTTGAGCCCGTCAGCGTCCACGTCATTATCTTTTTTCTTTCCATTTTCTTATAATTATTTTTTAATATTTTTTTATTTCATATTTATATTTCTCCAACCTTTCTCCCTCTCTTACTTTTTCATCTCCTTACTACTTCTCCAACCTTTCTCCTTCCCTCACCTTCTCATCTCTTTACTACCCTCTACATTAATATCATTCTTCATCTTTCCCTTCATCTTCCTCTATTTTTGTCTCTTCTTATACACCCTCTTACTATAAATTTGTAACTATCTATTTCATTCTATGCATAGTTTTTACTTACAAAAAAAAAAAAAGGGTCTCTCTCTCTCTCTCACACACACACAATTTTTGGGTGGATTTTTATTTTTTTTATTTTTTTTACATCTTCACTTTAGGTTGATAATTTTTTATATTCTTTAATCTACTTTAGGTTAATGCGATTCAATTTTTTTTTTTTAATTGTTGTGTTTTTTTTTTCTCTCTCTTTGACTGTTAAATGTTATCCTATTGCGTTATATAGGATTAAATATAAAAATATAATATTATTCTACTACATAGTATGATTTGGATAATTTAATTTGGTAATTATTGTAATTTGATAGCATGATTTTTGTAGTACTCAATTTAGATGTTAAACTATAAGACTTTAATAATTTTTTTTTTTTTTAATCTTTTGTAGTGGACAAAGTACTCTAAATAATTATATTAGAAATACTCTATAATGCCATTTATTTAGAGAAAAGCAAAGGTTGGCTAAAAAAAAAATTATTGGATGAGAGACAAATTTTATCTTTTGCAATTTTACTTTAATTATTATTATTTATATATTACTAAAAGTTGAAGCATAACGTTTAATACTACTGCGCTTACGTTAAGCCACGTCAACGTCTACGTTATTATCTTTTTTCTTTCCATTTTCTTATAATTATTTTTAATATTTTTTTTATTTCATATTTACACTTCTCCAACCATCATTTCTTCCTTATCTTTTCATCTCCCTACTATTTCTCCAACCTTTCTCCTTCTCTCACCTTCTCATCTCCCCACTACCCTCTACATTAATATCATTCTTTATCTTTTTCTTCATGTTCCTCTATTTTTTTCTCTTCTTATTCACACGTTCTTACCATAAATTTGTTATTATTTCTTTCATTCTATACATAGTTTTCCCTTACAAAAAAAAAGGTTCTCTCTCTCTCTCTCTCACGCACACACACATTTTTTGGGTGGATTTTTATTTTTTATTTTTCTTGCATCTTCACTTTAGGTTAATAATTTTTTGTATTATTTAATCTGCTTTAGGTTAGCGCGATTCTGTTTTTTTTTTTTTTAATTTTTGTGTTTTTTTCTCTTTTTGATTGTTAAATGTTATCCTATATTGCCTTATAAAGGATTAAATATAAAAATATAATATTGCGTTTAATGCTGCTGCGCTCACATTGAACCACGTCAGCGTCCACGTCATTGTCTTCTTTCTTTCTATTTTTTTATAATTATTTTCAATATTTTTTATTTAATATTTTCACTTCTCCCTCCCTTACCTTTTCATCTCCCCACTACATCTCTCCAACATTTCTCCTTCCCTCACCTTCTTATCTCCCCACCATCCTCTACATTAATATTATTCTTCATCTTTCCCTTCATCTTCCTCTATTTTTGTCTCTTCTTATTCACACCCTCTTACTATAAATTTGTCACTATCTCTTTCATTTTATGCATAGTTTTCCTTTACAAAAAAAAAAATGTTCTCTCTCTCTCTCTCTCTCTCTCTCTCTCTCACACACAAAATTTTTGGGTGGATTTTTATTTTTTTATTTTTCGTGCATCTTCACTTTGGTTGATAATTTTTTATATTCTTTAATCTACTTTAGGTTAATGTGATTCAGTTTTAATTTTTTTTTCTCTCTCTCTCTTTAATTGTTAAATGTTATCCTATATTGCGTTATAAAGGATTAAATATAAAAATATAATATTATTCTACCACATAGCATGATTTAGATAATTTGATTTGGTAGTTATTGTAATCTAATAGCATGATTTTAATAGTGCTCAATTTAGATGTTAAACTATGAGACTTTAATCATTTTTGTTTATTTTTTAATCCATTGTGATGGACAAAGTACTTTTAATAATTGTATTAGAAGTACTCTATAATGTCATTTATTTAGAGAAAAGCAAAGTTTGGCTAAACAAAAATTATTAGATGAGAGACAAATTTTATCTTTCGCAATTTTACTTATTATTATTATTATTATTATTATTATTATTATTATTATTATTATTATTATTATTATTATTATTATTATAACAATGCATATATAGAAATCTAATTCTTAGATTTTGCTAATAATTGTTTATTTGATAGCATATTTTGGGTGGACGAAATTACAATTTCTGCAAAGAAAATAACCTTAGTAGATTATAAATAACAAATTGTTTTCCTAATTGGTCCAATTAATCATAGTTAAGTTTTATTAATTTTTTTAGTTACTTTTTTTAGTGTTTTGGATTGTAGGCAGAAAAAATAAGTTTGAGAAAGTTTTTTTAAAACTAAAAGAATATTTTCCAAATTTTATATTCTTTTTAATAATTCACAAAATGTTATAAATAACTTTTATTAAAAAATAATATTTTTGTTAATTGCCTTTTGAATTTCTGAGAAAAATTATATTTTTTTCATTTTAGTACTATAAAAATTATTAGATTTATAATTTATGATTATTCCTATATTATATTTATGATTATTCTAATAATAAATATACATTACTCTTTATTAAATTAGTTTAAATTGTATGAAAATGTTAATAAAACCACTATAAAAAAAATTTTCATGCGCAATGCGCATGTTCGCGGCTAGTTTCTTTGTAAAACGTGTAAACTAGTACCAAATCTGCCACGTGCATTTTAATTAATGATGATATCAGAACTAAATACCAAACCAAAGATCCATAAAAAAAGATGTGTTAAAAGTCTCCTTTAATTTCTTTGTTTTGACAACAATCAAGCCTTGGTTCCAAAATTTTGGTATCACATATGGTCCTATGGACCTTCAACAAACTAGTAAAGATTGACCACAAGAACTCTTTATTGTCATTCTATTCTATCCGGTGTCACACTCTTTGTTACTTCCTTAATATACGTGTCCTATTTTACTACTTCTATTAATGTTATTTTTTGTTTTCCTCTATCTCTTTATGTTCCCTCAACTGAAATCAACTTACTCTTTCTCACTGCTGCATAAATCACTCTACTTTGAACAAAGTAAAACTTTAAACCTATTTCTTAAAAGTTCAAAAACAGATTAAAACAGTTGAATCTGTCCTCAAAAGCATTATGATAATAGCTCTTTTAGGATGAATGGACCAGATAGGGCCAGGGAATGCCTCAACATATCACCCCTTTAGTTAAATTAGGAAGACAACGGCATTGCATTTTGACAGAAACACAAGGTCTCTAACATTAGAAAAAACATAGCCCTAGGGAATACTTCAACATATCAATGAAAAAATACTTCAACAATATATTCATTGAACTTGCCGAAAATTGATTTGCTAAAACTGGTTTCCTTTCACATATTCTAGGGAATGGTTGCCAGCGCTGAAACTCACCTCTGTAACTACTTCCTATGCTTCCTGAGCTGAACATTATATTTTTTGCAAGAGATGATTATGTTCTAAAACTCACTAAAAAGAAGCAACATACAATAATTTGGGTAAGATCCGAAAGTTTTCAGCTGGTTATAATTAGTGAAGATAATGCCAAACAATGTGAGGAAATATTCTCCGCTTCACATTTTTTTCACAAAACTTTTTTTTAATTGGTGAACTACAAATGCACCTGGTGGCTCTTAAACCCATAACCTCACCCTCAAACTTACTTTTACAAAGGGAGAAGGTGCCATTTGAGCTAGAGCTCATTGGCATTTTCTTCACATTTTTGGGATAATTACAGTAAACTCACCTGTGCTATGGTCCGTTTTCACTTTGCCTACCCGTGGTTTAAAACTTTACACTTTGCCCACCTGAACTTCAATCCGTTACCCATCCATTACCCACATCGCCCTCTGACTTTAGAAAAACACCCTTTTGTTAAAATCAGAACATAACACCGATCAAAAACACGAACCATCAGTTCTTTTCCTCACGAGCCCTAGAAACACGAAAATCCCCTAGAGAAACCCCATTCTGCATCTAATATTGAAATAGCACTGCAAGTATAAACCTAGATGAGCAACGAATTGGTCGAGGGACTCAAATCCTGGTAAGAAATCAGTCACTGTTTGAGTTTTTAGTTTGGGCTTGTGGTTGTTTTATAGTTTTTTGAGTAATCTTTTATTTTTGGTAGAGGTTTTTTGAGTAATCAGTCAATAGTCAATGTTACATGTATGTAATGAGAATATTGGTTGTGTTTGTTGATGTAATGTTACCTGTTGTTTGGATTTGTGTTTGTTTATGGGCATTTTGTCTATCGTGTTCATTGTTCCTCACAGTGGTCCCAAATTTCTATTTTAGTGTTTGCCATGTGTGTGTTGCATGTATGGGCATTTTTGAGTAATCAGTCAATGGTTTAAATTTTAGTGTTTGCCATGTGTGTGTTGCATCCCAAAAGCAAAGCAAAAAATGTGGTCCCTCTGATGTGTGTGTTGCATCCCAAAAGCAAAACAGAAACATGTTTGTGTATATTGTTTACAATTCCTTAATTGTTAATTGTGTACGTGTCAAATGCTAACTAGTTATTGCAGATGGCTGATGAGGAAGTGAAATTGGAGGTACATTATGGGGGTACTTTTCTGTGGAACCCTAGTTTAGAATACTTTGGTGGGAAAGTTGAAATAGTGTGTAGGGATCTTGATAGGCTTAGTTATTTTGAAATAAAAGGTATATGTGAGGAATTGGGGATTGATGAACCGTGTAGGGCTCATTATTTAGGTCCTGGGGGCAACTTCGAGCAAGACTTGAGGCTCATACAAGATGATAAAGATGTGGTGCTCATGTGCAAGCTTAATGTGGGAGGGTCAAGAGACACCATCATACTGTATGCGGAGAGTGGTCATACTCCGCTTGCAGTTGAAGTCCCTGATGGTGCAGGGGTTGGTGCAGGGGGTGGTGCAGGAGCTGCTACAGGGGGTGGTTCAGGGGGTGGTGCAGGAGCTGCTATAGGGGATGGTGCTAGTGTAGGGATAGAGGAGGAGTTTGATTGGTTGAATGAAGGTTTGGAAGGAGAAGACTTTGCTGATGACATTTTTGGTGAGTCTTCTCCACCTCACACTGTTCCATCTGACCCTAACACTATTCCAACCACTGATACACCTCAACCAACCACTGATACACCTCATCCAAACAATAATACACCTCAGCCAAACACTAATACACCTCAGCCAAACACAGATACACCTGGCCCAAGCAATGTTCCTCCAAACATAGATTTAGATGAAGAGTGGGCTGAACCAGCTTTAGAGGATGATATTGCAAGTGTGGATGGTTCTGATGATGAACAGGGGCCTAGAAATCTAGAATTCAGTGAGAGGACTGATATGGAAAATGTTAGGTTGGTGGTAGGGATGAAGTTTCCAAACTCCAAGGTGTTTAGGAAGGCTTTGAGGGAGTATGTGATTCAGCATCACATTGATATCAAGTGGAAGTTGAATGAGAAGAAGAAGATTTATGAACATTGTAAGAACAATTGTGGATGAAGGTGTTATGCATCAATGGAGACTGGAGAGTGCACATTTGAGATCAAGACACTTAATCCTGAATGTACCTGCCCCCTGACATTTCAAAATGGGCAAGTTACATCAGCCTATGTGGCAAACAGATATTTAGAGGATTTTGGTAAGAATCCTAATTGGGAGGTCTCAGGTGTTAAGCACCATGTGATGCAGCAGATTTCAGTGGATTTAAGTATTAGTCAGGTGTATAGATCAAGGAAGACAGCTAAGGGTTTGATTACTGGGAATGAAGAGGCTCAGTATGGCCTACTTAGAGATTATGCAGAAATGATAAGGAGGACAGATGTAGGAAGCAAGGTGATTCTACAAACAGAGATGGAAAATGAGAATGCAGAACCCAAGTTTAAAAGGATGTACATTAGGTATAATGATCAGAAAGTTGGATTTCTAGGTGGTTGTAGACCCTTTGTTGGGTTGGATGGATGCCACTTGAAGGGTAGGTTTGGTGGGCAATTATTGTCTGCCACTGCCAAGGATGGAAATGACAATATATTCCTAGTGGCAATGGCTATGGTTGAGCAAGAGAACAAGGACAGCTGGACCTGGTTCTTGGAGCAGTTTGCAGATGACATTGGCAGGCCAGAGGAGCTCAATCTGGTATTCATTAGTAACAGGCAGAAGGTATTATCATCTAGCTCATGTTCATGACTTCATTACTTGCTTACTTGCATAGTTGCTTACTTGAATGCTTACATGATTGCAGGGCCTTCTACCTGCAATGGAGACTCTATTCCCAACTGTGGAGCACAGGTATTGTGTGAAGCATATATACAACAACTTCAAGGTTAACCACAAGGGCATGGAGTTGAAGAGTGTACTGTGGAGGTGTGCTGGCACAATATCAGTAAAGGAATTTGAGAAGGGGATGGAGCATCTTAAGAGTTTGGATGAAGAAACTTGGAAGTACCTTACTGATATAGAGCCTGCACAGTGGACCAGATCCCACTTTTCTCCAAGAGCTTTGACAGATTGCCTGGCAAACAATCTGAGTGAGAGTTTCAACTCTATGATGGTGAAGGCTAGAGACAAGCCAATCTTATCAATGCTGGAGTGGATCAGAGTTAGGCTTATAAGTAGACTGTATGTGAAGAAGATTGGCATAGAAAAGTATGGTGGCAAGTTGTGTCCAAGCATACAGGGCAAGTTGGAGAAGTTAAAATTAGAGTCTAAGAGCTTCTATGCAATGCCATCTGGGAGGTTTGTGTATGAGATTGCCAGTGAGAGGGAAAGGCATGTGGTGGACTTGGTAGGGAGGACATGCAGTTGTAAAGCATGGGACTTGACAGGAATCCCCTGCAAGCATGGAGTTGCAACAATTTTTGTGAATCGTGAGATGCCAGAAGACTACACCCATCCATGCTATTACAAGGATGCTTATGTGGAGATATACAAGACACCTATACCTCCCATGCCTGGCTAGTCTGAGTAGGTGTCAAGTGGCCAACCCAAGCCTGTTGCACCTATTATCTATAAGCCACCGGGCAGGCCACCCATGAAGAGGAAGAGAGATGCTGATGAGCCAAGAAACCCTTATAAGGTATCTAGAGCAAACAAGCCAGTGAGGGGTGGAAGGTGTCAAAAGGAAGGGCACAATGCAAGGGGATGCAAGGCCAATGTTACTGGTGAGACATCATGGGAGAGGAGGAAGAGATTGCAGAAAGAACAATCTGTAAGTCTTTACAAACTTTCTTTATTAAATGCAAAATGTCAATATCTGACACTGTAAACATGATCATTTTTTGTTGTAGGGAAGTGGAAGGCCCTCTACATGCAGACAAGCCCCATCCTCATCTCAACCCCCACCAACACATCAGCCTTACACTATGGGCTCATCCTCATCCAACCAGGCAGCAGGGTCACAACCACCAGCTACACAGCCATCAGCTCAGACTCCATGGTCACAACAACCAAGTCAGTGATACTCTTTAGACTTCAGGTACACAGTTAGAGGAGCTCCTTGGTTTACTTCAAGCCATCCAGCACCACACACCCCTGCAGAAACATGGGATAGTAGACCACCTGCTATAAGATCACCTGCTACCAGAGGAGCTGCTTTGAGAGGAAGGGGTAATGCAGCTAGGACTCAAAAATGTAGAACAAGAGGTGGAAAGGCCAACAGTGGTGGGAGAGGCAGGGGCAGGGGTAGTAAATGAAGACTATGTCAAGACACTTTGTTGCTATGTATTAGGGTTTTGTAATGTTAGGGTCATATGTAATTTGTAGACAATGGCAGGGCAGAAAAAGTATGGTGGCACTTTTTTATATATGATGTTCAATCACTTTTTGTATTTTTGTTAAGTTTTGTAAACAGGGGCAAGTGCAACTATTTTAGTTGTTGTACCAAATGCCCTATATTTACTGGTGCTTGATGAAAGACTATTCAATGCTACCTTAAATATGTATACAACTTCCCAACTTAATGGCAGGTGTTCAGAATTATTATTTTGGTTATTGCAGTTGAACATATGAGTTTGTTTATGTGTGTATGTATTGAATATAGCAGTCACTTTTGAATAGCAAGTGTATATGTTGAATAGCAGGTTTGTGTGTGTATTTGTTGTCTTTTCTTGCAAGTTGACAGATAGTTGTCATGCACTTTACACTTTAAACAATTCACTTTCAACACAATTATCTGCACACAATGCACTTTATGCACAAACCAACACAGCTCACAGCATCCAACAAAACACCAACAGCTCACAGTTTACAAGTAGTCAATTCACTTTAAACAAAAATACCAACAACATCTAACATAAATAACACTTTATCTTAAAAAGACTTATATTATTAACTGGCTTCAAGCCAACAGCATCTACATCTTATATGGTTCTATTACAATACAATTGAGGACCAGCTTATGTTACAACCCACCAGGTAGACTCAATTTCATCATTCCAACATTCTCACTTGAGCTAAAACACGAAAACAACATAACCAAAAAAAAAAAAAAAAACCAAGACAGCATTAGTGCAATTCTGCACTTTCTCTCTTGCTCTAAAGCTCTCACTGCTATCTCCTTGGCTTGAACTGAGGAAGCTCGAAACTTTCTCTCCCTCTCAGTGGCTTTTGCTGCCCTGTCTTAAGCAATTTCTGCCATTTGGGTAGCTTTTACTGCTACCTGGGTAGCTGCTCTTTCCCTTTCATGTGCAAGTTGCAGCTCACTTCGTAGTAAATCCATCTTTTGTTGCACGAAATGGGCAGCTTCATTCCCACGCACACAAGTGAGATTATCAATCCATTTGAAGAAAGGGCACTTGGGACCAACCTTATATCGGCTACAACCCAGAACCTTCTCCCAAAATTATCCACTGTCAAACTTGTTCTCAGCACACAAGTCTCATATGTACACATATGCCCATTTGAACCTGAGTAAGTTCCACTCGAAGAAGACATCATTTATCAACTTCCTGTGAATCAAAGCTACCGTCAACACTTGAAACCCCAACCCACATAAAGCACAAATGTCGTACCTGGTGATGATCTGTCTTCAAATATTCAATGCCTCAAGACAACCCAAAGTCAGAACCTCACCCTCACATGAAAGCACGATTAGAAAAATCAAAACCTCAACTCAAACAAGGAATTTTCGTGTTTCTAGGGCTCGTGAGGAAAAGAACTAATGGTTCGTGTTTTTGATCGGTGTTATGTTCTGATTTTAACAAAAGGGTGTTTTTCTAACGTTAGAGAGCGAGGTGGGTAACGGATTGAAGTTCAGGTGGGCAAAGTGTAAAGTTTTAAACCACGGGTAAGCAAAGTGAAAACGGGCCATAGCATAGGTGGGTTTACTGTAATTATCCCTAAAGTTATATAATGTTCAATAATAAATATCTTCTACTAGAAACACAAATGTCTAGTATATGAATTAAAGAATGTATAAGATGTATGGCTTTTATGTTACATTATATAGTAATAAACATCTATCATGAGTGATTAAGATTGAACACATACCCTATACCACCTAAGGGAATACCATGACAAGATGTTACAAGGCGTTTAGCAAATGGATTGATAGTAACCCCCTGCAAAAAGAACAGAAAGATGCTCAAGGATCCCTTACCATAACCAATGCACCAATACAAGCTAGATAGATAAAAAGAAAGAAAGTTACATTTCCTTTAGCAGCCTCTTCTTGGACATGGCGCCACAGCCGAAATCCTATTGGAGCCTACCAAATATAACAAATAATATAGTTGACACCCATGAAACCATAATAAAGGGGCTAAGGTCCTAACGTTCGTGAATTTGTCATGTGATTCTGATGCATCAGCAAGACCATGGTAAGGATGCAGAAATATAAGCAAGTTAAAAATATTTGTGAAGGAAAGCATAAGCACATACATACACAACAAATATGTGTGCGTGTGTATTGTATGTATGTATGTACAGATCTGCATGTATGTGTTTGTGTGTGTATATGTCCTTAGGCCTTTCATAAAAGCAATTAACACATTTATGTGTTTGATTATATAAAATGAGGGAAGCAAAGGATTTTAAGGGTCCAAAGAGAAAATGTATTAAATCAAAATCTGTAAGCATACCATCTGAACTTTCTCTTTCAAAGTTAGAGTGAACTCAAAAAGGGCACTTCCCTCACCGTTTAACTTTCGCTGCCAGGTCAGTAGTGCAGGTTTACCAGGGTCAACCTTAGACAAACAAAAGAAAAAAATATTAGACAAGCAATTAAGGGTTAGAAACAATCGTCAGTTAAGAGTCATATCACAAAATATTGAAAAAGAATACTTGGCTACTTTCTGTAATCTTAAAAGTAGTTGTGTCATCCATAGTTTTCATAACTGGACCAGCCGGTTCAGTTGGGTTCACCAGAAACCAGAGGTCAAGCCGGTTTTTTCAACCAGTTTAGGTGAGTGTGTTTTGGAAAAAAAATTGATAAAATGCACCCATGGGAACTCGAATGTGTCTTTATGTCACAAACTGTTATATTTATTTTATGTAATTGAATTAATAATTTTTATTTTGTCATGGTTTGACCTCAGTTGAACTCCAATCCGATCTCAAAAACCTTAAACCTCTACCTTTTCCAGTTCTTTGAATGCTCTGGGTTTCAAAACTGTGGTGTCATCTACTGCATCAACGATTATGCTAAAAAATTTCAGAGATCAACTTAGAAAATGATAACTTGATGGCAAAGCTCACCTATCATGCCAATTACATCCATAAACGCATTACCTGTTGCAACAATGTCTTTACATACGTCTCTAGAACATAACCCATAGCAGTTAGATTTTACAGCTGAATTAATTGGAACAGACCTATGATCCCCCAAAAGGATTTGCAGCTTGGAGACTATAATTCTTATAAAAAAAACCTTCGCAAGGTGACTTATGAAAGATTTCTAAAAAAATAAAACCTCCATAGTATGGTTTAAACAGATTTAAAGAGAACCTTTGCAACTCTTTCAGAGAAAACAAACTTCTTTGATGTCTAAAATGCTGAACTTTTCTGGATAAAATTGCATATGACAAACCAGAACCCTATGAAGCTGACTAAGGATAGAGATGGTAATCTGCACAGCAAAATCCAAGTAAAATACACTTTTGTACTTGTATCTACTTCTGCCATTTATAATGGCCCATCCCTTCATTCAATGGAGTAGATGCCCAAGCACTTGATTTAGCCATGACTTGCTACTCACATATTTAAAAGCCTAAATTTCAGGGTTGATGTAGTTTTTTCCACTGATGTGAAGATGATTTATAGCATCCACCCCCCCCCCCCCCCGGGGTCCAAAACAAGAGAGAGAGAGAGAGAGAGAGGTGAAGATGAAAAGATAGAGGAGCAGCAAAAAGTAAATACAAAGACAATGAGCTCTACCTCAACTTCAAGACCCATAGGGTGGATGTGTAATTTACCAATCAAAAGAAAAGGTGAATATAAACATTGTATGCAAAAAAATCATTCAACAATCGGCCAAGTATGGGATAAACCATATCTCTTCCAACAAAAAAGATGGGATTGATTATCTGGCCTCTTGTAATGTAGCTAAATTTTATGTTAAGTCAATAGAAGTATTTGCTACCACCTGTACATTTCAGTGTTGTTTACTTAACAGTATTCATGCCTAGGGGTAATTCTATACTCATTTGTTCTGAAAACTTACAGAATTATAGATAGCAGATAATAAAGTTAAATAAGTAATAAATAATCAAAATGACAGAAAAAATACCTAAGGTTTGCTGTTTTCTCTCTCTCTATAAACATAACTAGCATCATTACTAATATAGAATAAGCTACACTCATTAGCTTACAACCAAAGGCAGAAAGACAAGAAAGGAATTTCTAACGCTGAGTACAACACATCTAAATGTTGCAGCAGTTTAGAAAGTAGGCAGAAAAGCTAATTAAAAAGCTTGACAACTATAAACAGAAATCACTTCACCTTTTCAAGAACAGTATACACCATTTAAACCTTTCAAACATATAGAGAAAGTTCCATTGTAGTCCTTAGAAAGTAAAAGGGAAAAGCTGTCTCAGTATATAACCAAGTACCTTATTAGTTGAAGACTTAGAAAATTCCCTCTCTTCTTCAACGAGACCATTTCCCAACACCTTCCCCTCAAACATCTTTCCTGTATTAAACAAAGAACATCCACATCAGGCCATTTGCATTTTATATAATTCATCACACGGTTCACATTCTTTTGAAGCCCATTTGGTTACCAAGAAGTCAGAAGACAAGGGTATAAACATAGAAATCTTACATACATTCTAACCCCATTTGTACAAAATTCCAATTATCTTTTCCTTTCTCCATTGTCTCATAAACCACAAATAGCATTATAATTTCTTTCCCAAATCAATTACTACAATATTTCATAGGCTGAACAGTTGCGGATGGCCTCTAGTTATAAACTTAAAACTATCATTATAATTCGTGTGAACTAGTTTGATTTTGTACAACGCACTTCCCATCATAAACAGAGCTCAATTGAAGTTATGCTCAACATTATTTTAGAATACTGAATGCGCAGCACTGGAAATCACATTAGCAACATATTTACACAGAGTGAAAGGTTATAAATTCCAATACTGTTGCTCAATAACACATTCCCATGAATGCATATATCAATACAATAAGTGTTAAAACAGATTTTTTTTTTTTTAATTTTTTTTTTTTAACGTTGAGGGTTAGGCAACCTACAATCACCTTTCACAGATCCCACAAAAAGTGGGAGCTTTGTGTAGCGGTTACAACTTTTTTTTTAAGCCTGCTATTCACCAAAATAATATCGCAACTACATCAAAACTTCCAACTTCTGTAAAATTCATACCAGATGTCTCTCTCTCTCTCCCTCTCTCTCCCTCTTACACCCACACACACACACACACACACACGCTACATATTCATAAGAATCATAACCCATTTCATAGCAAAATTCATCTGATTACTTTGCATCATAGAAACTTAATTACTCACCAATCACCTACAGTCACACACCCACAAAAGCATCATATATTATCCAATAACCCATTAACTTCACATACTGTTCATAACCCATTTCACAGCAAAATTCATCAGATCAAAACTCACCAATCACCTACACACGCGTGTGCGCACACACACAAAAGCATCATATACTATTCAGTAACCCATTAACTTCATAAATTATCCATAAACCATTTCCAAACAAAATTTCATCTGATTATTTTGCATCCCAGAAACTTCATGACAACTCACCAATCACCATACAAACATGAACAAAAATGAACATTTTCAGACACACACAAAACCCACAAACAGTAACACATACATACATAAATATGCATGTTGATTTTTTCCATAACCCATTTCCCAGCAAAATTCATCTGATTAATTTGCAGCATAGAAACTTCTTGACAACTCACCAAATCACCATACACACACGTGTACAAAAATGCGTACTTTCAGACACACAATTACCCACAAACACTAACACATACATACATATATATGCATGTCGATTTTTTCCATAACCCATTTCCCAGAAAAATTCATCTGATTAATTTGCATCACAGAAACTTCATGACAACTCAACAAATCACCATAGACACACACATGTACAAAAATGCATACTTTCAGACACACAAATACCCGCAAACGCTAATTCATAGATACATATATGCATGTCAAATTTTCAAGTCAATTTTCAATTAGACCATGAAAACTGAAGTGGGTCAAACCAAATGATTAATCCAACAAACTTAAGACAAGCAAAGATTTAACATCTTCCAATGCAACACATAAATCATAATTTAAAAACCAATTGGATGAACCTTACAATCTCTAACTTGAGAAGTTTAATTGTCAGACTAATGAAACTAAGAACTGGTTGTGTAGAGAAAGAATGATTTCGACGAATAGTTGTTGAATCTGAGTCAGATCTGTTTGCTTGGTTTATGTGTGTATCTTTTGTCTTTTCTTGCAAGTTGACAGATGGTTGTCATACACTTTCAACACAAACACTTTAAACAATGCACTTAAAACAATTCACTTTCAACACAATTATCTTCACACAATGTATTTTCTGCACAAACACTAGACACAATTCAGCACTTTGAACAAGTCACAGCATCCAACGCAGTTCATAACATCCAACAAAACCACAAGACACAAATTGCCAGTTCACTTTAAACAAAAACACCAATAGCATCTAACATAAATAACATCTTATCTTAAAAAAGCTTATATTATAAAGTGGCTTTAAGCCAACATTGGCCAATTGAGGACCTACTTATACATTACAACCCACCAGGCAGACTCAATCTCATCATTCCAACATTCTCACTTGAGTCAAAACAGGAAAACAGCATAACCAAAAAAAAAAAAGACCATGACAAAATTAGTGCAATTCTACACTTTCTCTCTTGCTCTAAAGCTCTCACTGCTATCTCCTTGGCTTTAATAGAGGAAACTCGAAACTTTCGCAGTTTTCAGCTTTTGTTGCACCAAATGGGCAGCTTTGTTCCCACGCATACAAGTGGGATTATCAATCCAATGAAAGAAAGGGCACTTGGGACTAACCTGCTTATAAATTGAATTGAACATATCACATTCCAAACTCACTTGAGTCAACTAGATTAACTAAAAACTATACTTACCATATATCGGCTACAACCCAGAAACTTTCTCCCAAAATTATCCACTATCAGACTTGTTCTTAGCACACAAGTCTCATATGTACACATATGCCCACTTGAACTTGAGTAATTTCCACTTGAAGAAGACATCGCTTATCAACTTCTACCCAAATTTGCAGTGAATCAAAGCTAGCATCAAAAGGTGAAAACCCAAAACACATAAAATGGAAATTTTGTACTTGGCTTGCTATATCTTCGAATATTCAATGCCTCAAGACAACCCAAAATCAAATTATCTAGGAACATGAAAGTTTTATGCAACACGGTAAAAAAAATCAAAACCCCAGCTCAATACAAGGATTTTTCATGATTCTAGGGCTCATGAGGAAAGATTTCAAAGGGTTCATGTTTTGATCCTTGTTATGTTGTGATTTGTATTAAAAATGTGTTTTTCTAACATCTAAGGTGAGGTGGGTAACGGAGAGCAAACGGGTTGAAGCTTAAGCGAGCAAACTGTAAAGTTTTAAACTACAAATAGGCAAAATGAAAACGAGCCAAACCACAGGTAGATTTATTGTAATTTATCCTAAAATTTATTTATTTCAAGGAAAAGAGGATTAAAAAGAAGTTAAGATAGATAAGAAGAAGATCTCATTGGCAGTTGCAAAACATCATAATGGCAAGGCATCTGAATTATCTATACTACTATTTAAGAGGCTTCCCTATTTGGATCGAATTTTTTTTGTTCCAAAATACGCCTACACCTTTAGGTTTAAGTAGAGACAAAATTAAAGGATAGTCTAGTAAAAATACATGTCTAATTTGCGCTAAAACATTGCCTACAAAATAAGAACACTATTCCACTAACCCACTTCTTCAGAGTAGCTATACGTTTATTGTTTTTTAAAAAAAATAGAAAAATAAATTAAACAACCCACGCTGTTTTTTTCCTTAAAATAAACACCTCATGTTTATCCAAAAACAAAACTAAATATCAAAAAAAAAAAAACTAAACTAAATAGATATATATACACTTTTTTTTTTTTGATAAGTAGATACATCTTTAACTCCTACTAAAGTATTACTTACAAAAAAAAATTATAACGAATTCAAATTATTAACTTTTACAAAAAAAAAAAAAAAAAATAGAAGAGCCTCCTGCGCGTGCTTAGAGGCTAATTTGCTTTAAAAGCCTTTAGCTAAAGCGTTTCCTCCTCACTTTCTCTTCGGATATATTTTTTTTTCCTCGTGGGCATGGGTGGAAACACTGGTTAGCCAATAGGGGAAGAGTTCCCATTAAAAAAAAAAAAAAAAACAAACAAACAAACAGGGGAAGACATTTGCTTTCTCTTTACTTTTCTTTATCATATTTTTTCTCCTTGTTACATGCATATTCTATTTACCTTTTTTTTTTTAAGGTCAAAAAATGGGTCATAAAACTCTACAATTTAACTTTTTCAAAATTTTTTTTTTCCTACCCCAACAAATATCTTTTGTGCAGTTTTTGTATGCATTCTTGAAATTAGTTGTCCTCTGAGTAGTTTAATTTGGATAGCTATAATAAGAATCCTATAATCGTGACAACTTAGTTTGTATAATTGAGGTTTTTTGTATTTTTTTCATGTGGCCATATTTAATGCATAAACACACCTTCAATTTTAAGGGAGTTTCTCATCATTTTAAATAATAATAATAATTAAGAAAAATAAAAATAAATGGGAAATTTTTTTCCTTTTTCCTTTTCATTTTCTTTAAAAAAAGCTGTTTATTTAATTTTAATTATCTATGAAGTTGTCATAATATTTTTCTAAAGTTGTCATACTTTAATAAATAAAAGTAGTCTGTGCATTGCACGGGTCATACGCTAGTCTATACATACATATATATATATATATAAAACCGAAACTTCTGAAACTCCCACAATTTTTCACATCAGCACAATATTAAAAAAAAAACAAAAAAAAAACGTAATTCAACTTTTCTAAAGCCCGACTCTGCCTTCCCCTTTGAACAGACTCTGCCTTTACCTTACATGATACTATGCCCTCTCTTCCCTGCCTTCCATTTACCAGCTCCTCCTCGATCAGACCTTTACCTTACATGATACTATGCCTTCTCTTCCCTACCTTCCGTCTACCAGATCCTTCTTGATCAGACCCACGGCAAGCCAACACTAAAGCATTGCATCTGAAAACCCACCATAGCCACCAACAGATATCTTCTTCCTAAGAATCGTGTCATCAAGAAGAAACCGTAGAATATCTTTTACGCTTTACTTTTGTTGTTTTTTTTTTTTTCCTCTTTTATTGACTACGAGTCGTCAATTCTCATCTGATCGTGGACGAGCACTAAGTCTAAGACTTGGTGAAACCTTAGTGTAAAGTTGGTAAATTTCATAGCAAATTCAAGTAGTTGACTAGTATTCTCTCTGTTTTTCTTATATATTATGTGGTATATAACTTTCACGCTCACTTTCTCTCTCGGTCTATCTCTCTCTTACAATCTTTTGGGCTTATTATTGTGAAGACTTTTTGGTTTTCACGAGAATCTTATAAATCTTTTTTCTCTTCTTTGGTATATTAAAATCCTTTGCTTTTCTCCCTGATATTTCTTTATTTTTTATTTTTTTATTTGTTGTGTCTTTTTTATTTTTGGGTTATTCTCTGATTGGAAGTTAAAAACCTGGATAATTTTGGATTTTCTTTGTAGTTTTGTTTTGTGTTTTTCATGAGCAAGAAGATTGTTTTATCATTGTACTGTTGTCCTACAAAACTGTTCTTGATTGTCTATGCGAGAGCCAAGTGGAATATATTCTAAAAAATTCAAATTTTGTTTGTGATGTGCATGAATTTGAGGGAACTGCAGTGGTTTAAGGGCGGAGTTGTGGCTGTTTGCAAAGTAGGAGTCTCTTTGTCGAGTGGTCTGAAACTGAAAGATACTAGGAAGTGTTTTGAATTTAAGGGGTAGGAAGAGTTGGTAAGGCGGCTACAAATTTGTCTATAGGATATATCCAAATTTATTGATGTCTACTAATAGCATTTTTGAAGATGATCCACAAATTTCTTATCTTTCTAAGAAAGATGAATGAAAAGAAGTTACTAAATTAATATGAACCATTATTTATACCCAAAAAATAATCACTCTTCAATAGGCACATTTTCGGTCAATAGACATATTTTCAGTCATTAGACACACTAACGTTCAATAAGCACCTTTAATATATATTTAATATATAAGGTTTTGACCTTTTAATAGGTATCTTTTAGTATATCCAATTTGAAGAATTATGATATTTCAATAGGCACCTTTTTGGTATATATTACAACCTATCTTGTATATACCTATATATACAATATAAAATAAACTAGAGACACAACGTATTGCCTCTAATATTTAGTTTGTTCCTAATAAAACTTTGTGTTATTTCTTTCAATATCATTTTTTTTTTTTAATCTCATTCATTTTTTTTACACTCCAACTAAAAAATAATGGTTTTATTTTTTCCTTAAAACTCATCCAGTAGCTATTTCCGTGCATTGCACTGGTTAGCAACTAGTATATATATAAAACCGAAGCTTCTGAAACTCCCACAATTTTTCACGTCACCACTATTTTCTTTTTCTTTTTCTTTTTCTTTTTCTTTTTCTTTTTCTTTTTCTTTTAGGTTTTATATCTTATATATTTATTATTTCTCTTCAACGTGTAATTATCTTATCAAATATTACAATAATTTAGTTTAAGTAAAGCTCTATTAGATATATGTTTCAAGAGCTTGAAAATTCTACTTCAACTAAAATTCTATTATAAAAATTTCAACAAATATAAACCCCTACTCTTTTTATTTAAGTATTTTTTTCACGTATTATATATATATATATATATATATTTTGGAGAACCTTTCACATATTATATTAGTAAAAAATATTCAGAAGAATAGCATAGAATACAAAGATAAAATAATAAAGACTAAAAACTCAATTATTGGATAACTAGCCGATATCCCGCGCGATGCGCGGTGCATTTTGAAATATTTTGTAAAAAAAGAAAATCTTTTAACCCCTTGCGTTCATTAATACAATTATTGTTAGTCATGTTTAATTTACAAAGTTTTAATAGTAGAACTAAATTCAAACCAAGCCCTAGTTCCTAACCATAATCAAATCTTATTAAGCTCAATATTAAAATTAAAAATTCTATTGAGTGTAGATAGTGCCAATCTGCGAAATTTAGATTTGACAACATTCTTTGTTATTTTTGTAAGTATCTCAAACTAATATCAACGTAACAATTTACAATATGCAGTCATTTGAAAGTCACAATTACAACAGTGGTTAAAAGGTAATTCCAAGAACATTTATATTCGGTTGCCCCTTTAAAGCTTTCAATATAAAATTCCTCAATTTCTTATAGCTAGAAAACATGAACGAAATTTAAATTCATTAATGTGTTATTGTGTCATTGTCTGAATGGTCCACTTTCTATAGAAGATTGCATAAAGTTCATCTCCTGCACATGTAAACTTAGACCTTTTAATTCACCTTCTTGCCCAAAGTACATTAAGAAACACATAATTAACATGAGGTCTACTACATTGATGCTTAGCTACATCCAAATAACACTCAAAATTGATTAAGAATGAAAACATTAATATCCAAATGTTTTATGGAATCAAAAGCATATCATTAATTAACAACAAAGAATGAACATTGACAAAGAGCAAGTTAAATTCAAAAGAGAAAGAAGACTAAATTAAAATGCACACAAAAGATGAAATTGGTGCTGTGTTGATATCTAGCAATAATATATAGTTAAACCAAAAATTCCCTGTAGGGCCTTTGAGCACTGTAGCACCAATAGGTGGCTAACGCCTAGCAGTAGTTGAAATGAGATTTTAATAATAGTCATTATTCAGCTCCATATAGTTTCAATTACGTGAATGAAAGTAAGAAATGGACGTATACTAATAGTTATTATAAGATGCTCTAGATTTTAACCTTTGCATATGATGCTTATTGTCCTTGAAAAATATAAATAAAAATAAACCCAGTTGATTACTGAAATTAAAAATAACATCCCAAAGAAAATAACGGGAAAAATAAAATTAACCTCAAAGGGACATTCCAATTATGATGATATGTTTGTGGTATTTGCAAAGGTGTGGAGAGAGAGCAATTGGATACAATTAGATTCCTTGCCATTGCCCTTGTCAAAGGATTTCATAAACCACTTCTTTTTATTTGTTTGTAATAATTCCAACAAAACACCCAACACGTCAAAATTGCAAACTCTAATATTGAATTGATAACAACACAATTAAAACCTAACCCTCTGTTGCAAACTCTAATATTAGATTGATAAGAACAACAAAAATTAATTTAGTTTATATTAGTTAAAGCACAGTATTTGTGTTTCCTCTTACATAGCCAAGAACACAATCACTTTCTAGAATAAATTTTCAAAAGGAGAAAAAGAATAAAATTTCAAACCCTTACTCACCATGTTTGAACTTTACAGATTCCAAAATGCAAAACCACGATTTTGCCATAGGATTTACTCATTTCAAGCACAATCTGTCCAACAGTACATCAAGAATTTGAGTTATAAAAATGTGATTGCTAAAAAACGTGTAGCTAAAGATTTTAGAAAGAAGAAGAAAAAAAAAAAAAAGAGAAACATTAAAAGAAAAGAAGTGATTGTAAAAGGAGACTCATGGCTAGAAGGAAGTGTACTAATTAATAAATAACTTAGATAATTGAAAGAGGTGGGCAACTGAAGGGTTAGATGTAGAAGAGCTATACAACGTAGATAATTGCAAGAGGCGGGCAACTGAAGGGATAGACGTAGAAGAGCTGAATTAATTGTATTTTTTTTCTTTCTTTATTAAACAATTAATGGTATACTTGAAAGTTTAAAAGTTATTTTAGTCAATTGAGACTTGAGAGAGAGGAGTGATGACAGGAGTAATAAGTAATAGATGAGGTGTAACTTGAACCAAAAAAAAAAAAATTTTGGATGGCTATCAAAGAAAGCGCCACATGGCAAAACCTAATGCTTTCCCGCATAAGGTCTCTGCTTTTATATATATATTGATTTGGCCACTGAGATAGGAGCGCGTAAGCTTAATCTCAGCAAGGTCAAAACTGAAAAGTTTCACAGCAGTGTTGGAACTTCGGTGGTAGAATGTAGTATACCAATATTTTATTTTTATTTTAGGTTTTATATCTTATGTGTTTATTATTTCTTTTCAACGTATAATTATCTTATCAAGTATTACAATAATTTAGTTTGAGTAAAACTCTATTAGATATATGTTTCAAGAGCTTGAAAATTCTACTTCAACTAAAATTCTATAACAAAAATTTCAACAAATATAAACCCCTGCTAAGGTTGAAAACCTTCATACTCACTCAAATTTTCACAAAGAAAACACACACAGCAAATTGAAGATTTTGCAACGTTGTAATGTTATATTTATGGAGTTGCTCAGAATAAATGCTGAGGTAAGGACATATTGCCATCTTTTAGCTTATACTCTCTATGACTACAACTTTATAATATTGTTCTTGTTGTGACTTGTGAGTGAGTTTATTAGTATCAAAAATCTACATGTGAAAATTTTAATTGTAAAAATTTGTTTTTACCATTAAAACATTAGATTTAACCATAATTTTGATTTAATAATTAACAATTTCATCAATCAAATTTTCTCTAACATTGGTGTAATTTGTACTACTAAGTATGTTATATATAAAACCCTCATATGATCTTGAAAAGACCACTCTATAAAAAAAATTGTCATCAATAATAAGAAGAAGAGCTTATTCCTGACCATCAAAACCACTAATTTCATGTCATCAATAATCAATTTTATATTAATTTTGTGATATAGTCCATAGGTTTTTTTTTTTTTTTTAAAGAAGTATAGTCCATATGATGTTTCCTACTTGATTTTGGAATCTCAGATTAATTAGTAGAATAATATGGACATTATTTATATTAAAAGTGGCAATTCACATTGATAAAAAACTAAATAAAGGCGTGTAATAACCTCTATACATATGATGGTGGTGTAGCGTTAATACATATGAGAGTTAGAAGACAAGTTCTGTCTTTTTTATTTATTTAAAATATGCATCCTACTTTATTGATACCTACACAATACATCAAAACCTATGGAAATTTATTCAAATTCTACTACAATTTATTTGTTTTGTTCATACCCTATCAAAGTCCTTTTTTTTTTCTGGATAAATAATAAAACAAAAGCAGCCACCACCCACCATTACGGTCTTTTTTTTTTTTTTTTAATTTAAAATATGCATCCTACTTGGTTGATACCTATACAATACCTATGAGAAACTATTTTAAATTATAAAATAATTTTTCTATTAACTTTTAATTAATAGTTTTTTCGTACAAGACTTTCTATTTGTTTTTTTAAATATATGTGGTTTTAAATTTAACTATTATGTGCATCGCACGGGTTAGCAACTAGTTTAAAATACATACCACATAAAATGTAAGAAAAACAGAGAGAATACCAGTCAACTACCTAAATTTGCTATGAAATTTAACTTTACACTACAGTTTCACCAAGTCTTAAACTTAGTGCTCGTCCACGATCAAATGAGAATTGACAACTCGCAGTCAATAAAAGAGAAAACAAAACAACAACAAAAGTAAAGCGTAAAAGATATACTACAGTTTCTTCTCGATGACACAATTATGAGGAAGAAGATGTCTGTTGGTGGGTATGGTGGGTTTTCAGATGCGATGCTTTAATGCTGGCTTGCCGTGGGTCTGATTGGCTTACCGTGGGTCTAATCAAGGAGAAGCTAGTAGAGGAGGAGCTGGTAGATGGAAGGCAGGGAAGAGAAGGCACAGTATCGTGTAAGGTAAAAGTAGAGTCTTCGTGAAAGGGAAAGGCAGAGTCGGGTTTTAGAAAAGTTCAATTACAATTTCTTTTTTGTTTTTTATTTTTAATATTGTGCTGACGTGAAAAATTATGGAAGTTTCAAAAGTTTCAGTTTTATATATATATATATATATATATATATAGACTAGTTAAAGGCTCGTGTGTTGCACGGTTTTATGATAAAATTTATAGAATATATGTAAAAATAATTATTATATTTTAATAATTATTATAACAAAATGAATAATTCTTATAATGAAAGGAATAAATTGCATTGGTATAATAGCGATAACACCTCAATACAAAAATATCTTCTAGCATACTAGTTGTGCTATAATGTCATTTGTTGTTACATGTATCAAACTATTTGCGTATAAATTTCGCATTTAATGGATCTACATATAGATTACAAACCTTTCTTTGGATAACTTGAATTCTTTTATGACAAACCTGAAAAAAAAAAAAAAAATCAAGAAGAAAATTAAACTGAATTTAAAAAAAAAAAAAAAGAACCATATAGATTGTAAAATTGCATATGAGCCTATGACCACTTTAAATTTTTTTTTTTTTTAAATAGCTATCATTTCAACTTTGATTTTACTATTTTAGTCAAATAAATTTGAGTAGTGTAAAGGAGAAAACCCTATTTTATAGTGATGGCTCAAGAGTAAAAATAATCAATGCACAAAAAAATTGATATTGGAAGAATGATGACTTTTTAAAGATTAAGAAAATTCAGCAATTAAATTTCCAAAATTTTGCAATTTAAAACCAAAATATTGAAAGACAATTTAAGTTCATGTATGCTTGCATGAGATACATAGCTATCCACCATTGCTGCAATAGCAATGAAATCCTCATATTTAAGATAAAGAATCAATGTAATGCTCGTAAAAGTTGCCTAAAAGAGTTAAAGAATCAGTAAGATTATAGAAAAAGTGATAAAACGTAATTATTTATCTCACTAAAATAAGAAGTAAGATTTCTTCCTAGAATTAAATTAAATTGATAATTAATTCTTTTAAAAAAATGTATTAAGGAATTGATAAGTCCAAATTTAATATAATCTTGATATTATTTTAAAATTAAAACTGATAATTCAACAATACACGCGTAGAAATCTTTATAATTTGATGGATTATCAAATTAATAGGTCAAGAGTCAATATTTATAGAGGTTTATATAATGGATTTCATGGATTTAAAACTGCATTTATGACTCTTAAACACAACCTTAAAAAAAAAAAAAAAACACAAAAACACAAAAACACAAAAGCAAAGAAGAGAAATATTAATAAGAAAAAAAAAGGGACCACTGTGCACCCTTGGTGCGATGGTCACTCTACAAGTATAAATGTTTGTGGGGTGTGGGGGGCAAGGACCGGAATTCAAGTTTCCAAGAGAGAGCTTCACATATATATAAACTTAAATTAGGCTAGAGTAGATCAGATCGATTGCATGGTCCGCCTTGACTTCCCCACCACCAACAACGAAGCGGAGTATGAAGCTTTGATAACCGGGATTAACCTCGCCAAAGCAGCAGGAGCAGCCCGAGTGGTAGTCTACTGCGACTCCCAGGTCGTCGTCAACCAAGTAAATAGAGACTACAAGTGTAGAGGCGACAAAATGAAAATATATCTCGATCAAGCGAAGCGAAGGGTAAACGAGCTGAAGGCAGAACTAATCCAAATCCCCAAAGAAGATAATGAGCAAGTCGACTGCCTCACCAAAGCTGCTTCATCGGAACACATGACCGCCCCTGACAATGTGCTCTCTTTTGTGCAGATTTCGCCGCTAATAGACTTTGTCAATGTGCAGGAAATAGGTTCCGAAAGTAATTGGACCATGCCATTAGCCTCTTACTTGAAAGATGGCGCCCTGCCTGATGAAAAAAAGGCCGCCAGAAGGCTGAAGGTCCAAGCGGCGAGGTTCGTATTGATGAAGAACGTCTTGTACAAAAGGAGTTTCTCTCGCCCATACCTAAGGTGCTTGGGTCTCGAAGAAGCGGACTATGTCATAAGGGAAGTACATGAGGGAATATGCGGAAATCATTCAGGGTTGCGGTCATTGGTGCACAAGTTGATTCGAGCAGGATACTACTGGCCCACGATTTAAAAAGATACCCAAGCTTATGTCAAAGCCTGCGACAAGTGCCAGAGGTTCAGCAACATCATCAGACAACCGTCGGAAGAGCTGACCCCCATAACAGCCCCATGGCCGTTCACTTAATGGGGACTGGACATCATGGGCCCATTCCTAACAGCTATGCGACAACTGAAGTTCCTGGTGGTAGGCATAGACTACTTCACGAAATGGATTGAAGCTGAAGCCTTGTCCACTATCACAGAGAAAAACATACGAAGCTTTGTTTGGAGGTCTATCGTATGCAGGTTTGGGATTCCCAGAGTCCTAATCTCGGACAACGGAAAGCAATTCGACAACAGCTCCTTCCGAGAGTTCTACTCGCAGCTGGGAATAAAGAATCATTACTCCTCCCCCGCCCACCCCTAGGTCAACGGCCAAATAGAAGTAACGAATCGAACATTGCTTAAGATTATCAAGACTCGGCTCAAGGGGGTAAAGGGGATATAGCCTGAGGAACTACCCAGCGTACTATGGGCATACAGGACAACAGCAAGGACCCCTATAAGAGAAACACCATTCCAGCTAACCTACGGAAGCGAAGCAGTCATCCCGGCCGAAGTAGGACTCACAAGCTACAGGGTGAACGCTCACAATAAAGGCAGGAACGATGATGCCTTGCCCCTACAGCTCGACCTAATCGATGAAATCAGAGCAGTAGCAGAACAAAGGCTCGCGCGGTATCAAGATCGCATGGCTAAACACTACAACTCCCAAGTCAAACACAGGGACTTCTAGGTCGGAGACCTTGTTCTAAGAAAGATGATGGGCGCCACCAGAAACCCCGCCCAAGGAAAGCTCAGCCCCAACTAGGAAGGACCTTATCGGGTCACGTCATGGCAAAGAAAGGATACCTACCATTTGGAAACACTAGAAGGAAAAAAACTACACCATCCATAGAATGTTGAGCATCTACGAAAGTACTACCAGTAAAGAAGAATGGAATTAAAAGCAACAGCCTCCTACTTTTGCCTTAATGTATTTTGGGAACCTGAAAAGGCATGTTTCTTCCCTTCTTGAAATTATACAAGATTCAGAAATTTATTCAAAGTCTCTCATATACTTTGCTAAGTGTTAGGCATAAAAGCCTAAGTATAAAAGCCTATTAAGCATAAAAGCTGACGGCTTAAAAGCCGACGACATTATCCTAAATGGATACAAAGCGCAAGACCAGTTAAGCAGAGAAGCTGACGGTCCAAAACCAATGACGTTATCCTAAAAAGGATACAAGACATAAAAGCCTGTTAAGCATAAAAGCTGACCGCTTAAAAGCCGACGACATTATCCTAAATGGATACAAAGTGCAAGACCAGTTAAGCAGAGAAGCTGACGGTCCAAAACCAATGACGCTATCCTAAAAAGGATACAAGGCATAAAAGCCTGTTAAGCATAAAAGCTGACGGCTCAAAAGCTGACGACATTATCCTAAATGGATACAAAGCGCAAGACCAGTTAAGCAAAGAAGCTGACGGTCCAAAGCCAACAACACTATCCTAAAAAGGATACAAGGCATAAAAGCCTAAGTAGGCACAAAAGCCTGTTAAACATAAAAACTGATGGTCACACCCTAAAGTTTGTAACTTTAAAACACATTGAGGAATAATCCAAAGCTGACGACCTCATTAGAAGGATATGACTTCAACATAAAAAATATCAAAAGTCCAAAATTAGGGTACCATGAAGTGACAAAAAAAAGAGGAAATCATCCACAAAGGTCAAGTAAAAGCAAGCAACACACTACAAGTGACAAAAATAGAATTGTATATCATAAGCATATTGATTTTACAAATAAGGCCCTCAAAACGACGGGGCATCATGTCTAAAGAAAAAAAAAGAAAATTTTACAGAAAATCAAAGGGCAAGAGCGTCTGGCACGACCTCGTCGTCCTTAGGGGGGTTTTGAACTGCGTCAACAGGGAAACCTTCAATACTGAGAGGATCAGCTGACGGGATTATTGGAGCGACGGACTTATCAAGGGCAAGTTGAGCGAGGACGAAACCTTCATCCTTTGGATGCATCCCAGACTCGCTGAGGTTGTCATCGTCCACCAAGACGGTCTCGCCCACGGGCGTTAACGGCAGAGGGTCGTCCATCGAAACCTTCAAAAAGTCAAGGTGAGGATAAAGAAACTTGACCTACTTAAGGCAGTCCTCGAATCCGTCACCATAATACTCAGCACAGGAATCAATGAACATCTGCAACGTCTTGAATTCAGCCACAGCATCAGCTTTGGCCGTCTCCACCTAGCCCAGAAAAGCCGTCAGCTCTTTCTCTGCCGTCACCTTCGCCTCCCGCTCCTTCTCCAGCTGACGGCTTCCTTCCTCGAGCTTTCCTTTCAACTCATTTATCTCCCCGTTCAAGGTGCGGCAGGCATCCTTGTATTGCTCCAACCCGTCAATGAGGTTCTTGATGCGTTTCTGCTAACGGGCCAGCAACTCTTTGCTCTTAGCTCCCTTGACCTGTATGGCCTTCATATGGACCATGGCCTACAAGAAAAAACCTCCGTCGGCCTATTAGCACAAGAACAGACGGAGCAAAAAATAATAATAACAAATGCATGTGCATACCCGAGCAAGGTCAAAGAAACCTGAGTCCCCCAGCTCCCCACTGATTGGTTGATGCAAGGGTTGGCGTCCTTTCCCCCGAGGATGGACTCCAGCCTCTCCAGGGCGTACCTCTTGTGGGTAAGTAGACGGCGCTCATCCTCCTAGATGACGGGACCATGGGCAGACATCAACCCTTTCCCGGCCCTATGTTTGGGAGACCGGGGCTTCGTGGGGTGCTCCCCAGGGGTGACGGTCTGCTTCTTCGTTGGACGATCTTCAGTCCCATCACCCTTCCTTTTGGGCGCGCCCTTAATAACGACCTTTGGAAGGGACGAGGACGCCCCCTCCTTCCCTTTCCCCTCCTCCTTCTTACGCGCAGCGGCAGCCCTGACCTGCGCCCTCAACTTGGTTGACTCCATTTCTGCAAAAAAAAAAAAAAAAAAAAAAAGTGTCAAAAAGACCATAAGTAAAAGTGACGGGAATGAGGAAGTTGGCGAAGCTTACGTTGACAGGAGAAGCTGTTTAGACGGCGGGCTTCTTCTGTAGGCTCGAGCCCTCCACAATAAGCGTGAAGAGCGCCGAGTGTGATGAGATCACGACACTTCCGCTCCTCTAAAGGTATATCCGTCACCTTAAGAATGAAGGCCTCCTGCTCCTCTGTGATCTCCGGGCGGGCGCTGGCTGAAATAAAAAAAAGGAATCTCTGTGATCTCAGGAACGAACAAGTCTAAAGAGAAGTTAACAGCGATGACCTGAATCTCTGACGAAGGCCCAGGTGTTGTCAAAACCTTGGGGAATCGTCCCACATTCCTCCTGACGGCACACCCAGTTCATCCCTTCTACAAAGAAGTACCTGTCCTTCCAATTCCTATTAGAATCGGGCATATCGGACACCAGCCTCAATTCTTTCTTCCTCGCAGAAAAATGATAAATCCCCTGGGATGAGGCGATGTGGTACGGACGGTAACACCAGAAAAATTCGTCAAGGGTTAGCTGGCGGTGTCCCCCACTTAAGCTACCCCATAGAATCTCAGCCCCGATGAATACCCTCAGGCATTGGGGGCAATCTGACTAATGGACAGCCCGAAATAATTGGCCAGCTAACAGTGGAGTGCTGTCAGAGGCAACCTTAACCCCGCCGCGAACATGGCGTCATACATGCCGACGTCCGCGATCTTTCCGGAATAGCACTTCTCCTTCTCTAAAGGAAGACGGATCGGGATGTTGTTAGGAATCTGATAACGTGCCCGCAGGGAATTGAACACTTTGTCCGTCATGGTCGGCGAAAAATAATTGACCATCCACTCCTTAGGGAGAATGAACGGACGGTCGTCCCCGGGGCCACCGAACGTGCTTTCCAAGGCGTCGTCACTCCCCAACGAACTCTCGTCACTACCACTGTCCTCTGCCCCGTCATCCTTAACCTCTCCCTCACCTACCAACCTATCTCCCTTACAAATCTCCACATCCCTGTCAGAAGACTGGGCGGATGATCCATCCTCTAGTGACCAAGTAGAAACCTCATCGGGCTCATGGCCTGATTGGAAGACCTCGTCATAGCCCACTCCATCGCGGACTGACGACTACTCACTCGTCGCCTCCCCAGACATCTACTACCTACAAGCGACGGGGGGGGGGGGTCTAAGAGTCCAAGTGACGACCTTTCTAATAAAGTCTTTCAAATAAGCATGCGAACAAAAAAAAAGACAGTAAGAGCAAGAATAACTTGCCAAGTTATGGGAACGGCTCAGATGGAACTGACGGTCTCAATAAGCAGACGGAGGCGAAAGCGTGTTGATGATCTCAGATTCTTTAAGCTGACGGTCTCTTTCTAATCAGCAGAAGTGAAATAAAAGAGTGAAATAAGGGAAGTGGGACATATTTATAGGTAAGGACATGGGCACAGAAGACGAAGCGACATCCCTGTCCAGACACGGGGCAAGTTGATCCAAGACACGTGTTCTAACAGTGAGACTGCTCGAGAAGACTGGCCATTAATGTCTTGTCTGCCACGCGAGGGTATACTCCCTAAACCGACAGTTGAAGCTGATGGGATTGAGGAGTAGGGGGCACCTGATAGGGATAGCCTCCTAGGGTGCTGACGGCCTACACAAGACGACAGCATAACGAAGGCTGACGGTACAACATGGGCTGACAGCCATCCGTGCTCACGCGACGAGCAGGACGCCCCTTGTATAAGCTGACGGGTACACCGCGTTGACGAGATATAATCGGTTCAACCCTAGCCGACGAGGTGGAGAAGCGACGAGACGAAGCTGAGGGCACCAATACATGTCTTGCCATGTACGCTTCCATAAGAGAATGAATCTTGTCACGTACGCTTACACTTGGACAGATATCTTGCGCAGCACGATTGTTCGTAAAGAGATGTCTTACCCAACACGCTTGTTGCTCAAGAGGTATCTTGCGCCCCACACTAATCAAGGGTAATTCCGGAAAGGAGGTATCTTCCCAAGCACGCCTTGGCTAAGGCCCCATGCTACTATAAATACCCCCAAGCCCTCACAAATCGAGGTACGCATAATTCTACCCGACTCTGGCACTCTAGAGTTATGAACAATACTAACTTAACCATCGGAGGGTCGTTGGCCAGTACCATGCCGGTACTCCCCTTTGAGGTTCTTTTGACTTGTGCAGGTTTGCCCGAAGTACGCGAAGGCCCTGTAGCTTACTGAGCAGATTCTTGACATCATCAGAACCTATAATTTTCTCCCAAAGTTGAAGAAGATTTCACTTCATTACATGCTTGGATTGTTAAAATCAAGCACCGCCTCTCTCTCATTCTGTAGAAAATTCACTTGCATTCCGGAAATTTCTCCATGATGCTCTTTCTGGATTTCTCTATGAGATATCTCTAGAGACTTGTAGAATAAAACTCAGCCACAAATTGTTGTAATAGTCTAAAGGAGAAAGGTGCTTTGTGTGCACTAGTGTTAGTAAGTCAAAGCATTAGTGTTTGTAAGAGCATTCGCATCAGATATTTTCAAACTATTTTATTTTACCATCTTAAAACATACTTTATCATTTATACCATATCAATTTACAACACTTCAAACATCTCAATTTTTATTTTCTTATTCTACTCATTAAAATAATATTTCTATACAATAAAATAATATTTCTACACAATAAAATAATATCCACAATCACTATCATTTATTCTTTCTTTCTCATTCTTTTTGTTCAACAACCACAAATTTTACAAAAAACACCATAACCACATGCCCACCACCGCTGCACAACACACACCTGACACCACCAATACCACCACCAGCAACCCATAATCTACCATCAACACCAAAAAAAAAAAAAAAAAAAAAAAAAAAGACCATCAAACACCAATCACCCAAACACCACAGCCGATCACCCAAACACCACACCGATCATTGATCACCGAAAAAAAACCACCTGCAGAAATCCACAGCCCAACGCCAATCACCTAAACACCACACCTAAACACTGATCACCCACGCTGATCCGAACCCACGCAACCCACGGCAAACCCACAGCCTAACGCCAATCTCCACACCACACCCAAACACAGATCTAAAACGCCGATTTTTATGCCACCACACTGATCTAAAGTTTTAGTGGCTATGGAGTTTTGAGTCTAAAGAGGAGTGAGTGATGACTGAAAGGAGAGAGAATCAGAGATTGAGAGACGGATAGAGAGAAACACACACACACACAAACAATAAAATATTAGTTTGTTGTTTTAGAATTGTGCTACAGTGCAATTCGCACTGTAGCACTATTGCAAAATAATTTACAATAGTTGATTTTTAGAAGGCCTGATGGAGCTTGATTTTTGTGTGAAAATGGTAAAGCACTCCTACATATGGCATTTAGCATGCCCAGTTCTGATGCTCTAAAGTGTTGTAATTTAAAGAGTCAAGTTTTTAAATAAAAGCTCTTTGTTCAGTCTTTTGTTCAACAATCTAGTGTCAGAGCTTCTGCTTACTCATCATGGATTAGCTAACATCTCTAGTGGTTTACACAATGCTCCGAAGTTAGAATGGTTGAGTTTTTATAATTGTCCAAATCTTAAGAATCCATTACTTGATGAAAAATCTAGTCATGATTTGAAGAAGATAAAGGGTGAGAAGAGTTGGTGGGAAGGATTGGAGTGGGGCAACGGTTGTCCTGGCTATTTGGATGAAATTTTTGTTCCAATTGACATACGGGATTGCCGAGCACTCGATATATTCCTTAATCAAAATTAGCCTGGTCATCCCCTTATGCAAGCTCATTGGTTCTATGTCAATGATATATTGTAAGCTGGGGCATCCATGGACCACTTTCTATTTGCTCTGCTCGTACTCCAGTAGCAGCTATCAGCTATGTATGTATCTTTCATTGAATATAGTCGCTCTTGCCTGATGTATCTTTCTCCTGCTATTTGTGAAAAATATGTAGTGTGGATGTATCTTTCTCCAACCAGTTTAGTCGGCCATCTCATGGTTAACTAATTTTCCTTTTTTCTCTTATCTTTGAGAAGGTATTTGGTATCAAATGATACCATGTCAGCGGTATCAAAATCCAATAAGTATGAGACATGTCAACAAAAAATAACTACCTTACTAACAAATGAAAGACGTGTGTTTTATTTATTGAGTTTTGCTATAGATGACAATATTATTTGATACAAAATAATTTTTTCTTATCTTCACCTAAGAAGGAAATCTGATATAGCCCGTCATTGCTCTTACCCACTGTGTTAAATAGTTTGCGTGTAATAAATACTACTCTTTGCTACATGTGTTATTCTCCAACTTGGTATTTCTCAAACAAACTCATATATCTATTGTTAGTCACAAAAAAGTCTTGTCTCTATCTTCTCCAATTGTCTGCTTCTGATTACCTCTCCTTTTTTTATCTTTTGATGTGTACTGTGTAATAACCAAAAAAAAAAAATTAAACAAAATTCTCTAAACTCCAACTTATTTGAATCACTTCCGTCTTCGCTATTTTTTTACCCTCTAAAATCTTCATGTGGATCTATTATGGCACTGCCGAAGAAGCCAAAATCAATCCCCTTCTCCCATTCGCTGAGAAGTTTATTATCAAAATTCCAGACCCCGTTGCAATCATGTGACAGCTTTCTCATCTACCTGAACTTGAACAAGAATAGATTGTCCCCACTTCAATGATTTTCATGAGCGTTGGTTCTGGCTCCATGCTCAGCTAGTAATTGCTTTTAACGCTCGTCTGTTGTAGGGTTTTTCGGCGAGGAAACTCCCTTTCAAGATTCAAACTCAAACGGCATTCCTCAATTTCCTTCACTCGTATTTCGTTAGTGATCTTAATGTTTACCTCCTCATCGTCAGTTAAGGACATGGTTTGAAGCTTTGTAACTACATTAGGATCAATTTGCATAGGCCACCATGGTTAGAATTATGATTAAATTTATAATTTCCTTAAAGCTTAAATATTTGGCATAATTGGACCAGCAATTTTTAAAAATAAAAATAAAAATAAAATTATTATTAATTTGATGAAAAATTTCAGGGAAGGGGAAAAATTGTACGTTACTGAAAGATAAAGAGAAGATATTACTACATTTTAATCTAACAGGCAACATTGATCATGGAAAGTGCTATTTACCCCTAAAAATATACACTATTTAAAGAAAATTTTAATTCTTTTATAATAATAATAATAAAAAATTATAGGAATACTAAAACTTTATTCAAACAAGGATAAACACAATATATCAAGCGCGAAAGAGCGTTCAATAATACAAGGCGTTTCCTCTATCCACGTAACAAAACTAGAAATGTTCCTAGCATACTGAGCTAGGCCATGAGCTGCTTTAATCATACATAAAATGGAGAGAAGTTAAAACTTATAATTTAGAGAGTGTAGAGTTTATTTCACAGTTAACTCTCAAATACTTCTTTCTCTATCTTGCACCCTCTCTGCTTTGATCTCTAAGCTCAAACCCCTTAAACCCATAACCTCAAACTTTCACTCTTCGATCCGAGGCCCATGAAGGATCTATATGGCGCGTGGACAAGAGATTTATGAAGGTGGAGGTCTAACAATCGAAGATTGGAGTTGGTGATAATGTGGTATTTGGAGGCACATCATGAACACGAGTGTGGGTTTATTAATTCACATTTGGGTCTGTGTTGGTTGTCTAGAGCGTAGGCCTGTGTATATGGGTTTGTGGTATGTGTGGGTGTGTATTTTTTTGTATATACGCTGATGATGGGACTGTAGCTTGTACATTGTGTATTAGTTGAAATATTGTGTGTTTGAATGTGGGGAGAATATGATGTGAATGAGCATGTAATATGTAGAGCAAGTTATTTGATGAAAATACTAAGAGATTAAATGAGTATTCTGATATTGCTTGTCTATTTTCTTCTCTTGATTTGCTGGCTTTAGTGGGTCAGTTTCTCTCTGTTTTTGGTTGGTTCTGTTGCTCTATTATTTGTTGTAATGTTCCTCTAGAATGGAAATTTTGGGTATTAGAGATGGACCGGAGAGGCAGCCTATCATATTGCCGATGTTATAGACAAATACATTCTTCATGTTACGCAACATTGTCACGAGAAAGGATTTGCTGCTTTCCTCCACAAATTAAGTTAGCTTACTGAAAATAGTAAAATCACATAATGAAATAGCCACCAAGATTCAAGATATTAAAATATTAGTCCGTGAAATCAAAGTGAAAGATATGGCTTTAATTCTCAGATCAAGGATCACAAAGCGGTGAGGATGGTGAGAACTGACAAGAGAGAGAGAATTAAAATTCGGTTTTTTTTTTTATATATATGAAATGGGTGCAAAGTTGGCCGTTGATGTGGTAGATAAATCAATTTTATATTATTCTAGTTAACTTGTCAGACTTTTCCATCTAAGGAAGAACATCATGAACCAAATTAAAATTGCACTAAAAAGTTTGGCACTAAATTGACAAAATTAAAAAGTTATAGACTAAATTGAGATATGATGTAAAAGATAAGAACCAACTTTGTAATTTACTCATCTATTTTATATTTATTTGTTTGACATGTCAAACTTTTCCATCCAATGAATAATGGCTAGAGTCAAATTGCCATGATATTGAAAAGTTATGGACCAAATTAGTACAATTGAAAAGTTAAAAACCAAATTGAAATATGATTTAAAGGATATTGATCAACTTTGTAATTTACCCAATTTAAAATTCACATATTTTATAAGTCTAGATATTAGCCTAAGTACATTAACCAATATATTAGCTTAAATAACATGTTTCTTTGTAAAAAGAAAAATTCAAAATTTTAATTTTTTTTATTATATTGGCCAAAACACCCGAAATATGCCCGGTAAAGCTAGTATAGGCCGGTACAACTCAGTAATTCGTTTGGATACATTTTAGAAGAATTCTAGTAATAATTTAATGGCTTGTACTGTATATCACCAGTACCAGTACAATATTGACTTTCCAGGTTTAAATCATATTCATCATATATCAAGAAAGACAAAGATTTGGGAAATATGATCATGAGCCAATTTGGGCTCAAGCTTTTCCAAACAAACAATTAAAAGTTGTAGATATATGAAAAAAATCAATTTGGCTACCAAAAAACTCTAGTAAATCAGCAAGATTGCATGTTAAATGGTATAACTTCATTAGAAATTTTAGAAAATCAGGACCAACTATATGGAAGGGTTTCAGTCCAGCATTTATTTAAATCACAGACACTAAACAATCACATTTCAATATAGTAGAAACTCACATTCATGTTATTTTAAAATGTATAAAAACATGAAAGTTTTAATCTTACAAACCAAATGTTTGGAGCAAACATTCTACCCCCCTTACACGAGACAGTTGTGAACAAGAATGAAACCAAATGCACTAGTTTAAAATGAATCCAAATCTTCTGTCTCACTTTTCTTGCTCCACTTTATACTTCACCAATAAATGATTGCCACGTATTAACTTAATTAATTAAATACTACCATTAATTAATAATGGTAATATTAATAAGTCAATAATGATAATATTTAATTAATTAAGTTCACACGTGGCAAGCATTTATTAGTAGAGTATAAAGTGAAGCAGAAAAAGTAAGACAGAAGATTTGAACTCGTTTAAAATGTACATTGATTGTATTAATTGTTCAATAGCATCTTCTCACCATAAAAATTAACACCATTGCCTTCAATACGTCCCAAATTAACTACATTCTCATTTTAAGGCCAATTTTGTCAACATTGAGCAAATAAATATTGAAATCCTCTCTAAATATAGCCACTTCAACGAGTCATCAAACCACATTCCAACCATATCACTTTAATTCCAAGTCACTTTTCAACTTAAGTGTTGAAGTTCAAAGAGTTGTTCAATCATGTCATTGGAGAATACCTTCAACTTCAAACATCTGCACATATTTAAACTTGTTAGCCAAGCTAGACTTCTAGTATATACCGTTCATTTGTAAATGCTTTTCTGGAAGCAATATTGTTCGTATGTAAACAACAGTTTCTGTTATTAACAAATCAAACAAAAATTCATGATATATCCCACGTAAGAGTGAAGAAAAATTGACGTCTTACATGGTATAACTTTGTTGAAAAGTTTTCATTAAAGATTTAAGACAATCATGTTAGGCTTGCGTGGAGCCTAGTTGTGTTTGATCCAATTGACAACTTGACTTGACTCGAATAATGTTGCGTGATTTTTAATAAGAGATTTTTTGAGACTTAGTCTATAAAGCGGAGGCTTAGGCTGATAGGCTTAAGCCAGAGCGCTCATGGACAAGCCTCTTGGCCCATTTTGTAGCCCATTGTGAATCCTGTGCGCAAGATATAAAAACTGGTTTTTTGTGATTAAGGTTTTTTTTGTCTTCTTGTTGTTTCTGAGAGAGGAAAATCACTGTAACCACACTTTGTATTTTTTCTTGATAATAGTGAAATCCCTGCAATTTCGTAGATGTAAGCAAATTGCCGAACCACGTAAATATTGTCTTGTGCATGTGATTGTTTTCTTTGGCTTGTGTTTTCTCTATTTTTTGCTTCTCACAGGTTGGAAATTTCGAGTTAATTCCCTACAACTAGTATCAGAGTCAAATTTAGGTTTGAGTGGGAGCAATGGCAGAGGAAGCAAGAAAGGCGTCTAGAATAGAAAAGTTCAATGGCACAGACTTCGAATTTTGGAGGATGCAAATCGAGGATTATCTTTATAGAAAAAAGTTGCATCTGCCGCTTCTAGGGGAAAAACCTAAGACTATGAAGGCTGAGGAATGGGCTCTTCTTGACAGACAAGTACTGAGAGTTATCAGATTAACTCTGTCTAGGTCTATTGCACACAATGTTGTAAAGGAGAAGACCACAATAGATCTGATGAAGCTTTGTCTGGTATGTACGAAAAGCCGTCAGCAAACAAGATGCATTTGATGAAGAAACTGTTCAATCTGAATATGGCAGAGAACGCATCAGTAGCACAACATCTGAATGAATTTAACAATTATCACAAATTAATTGCTGTCTGTAGAAATTGATTTTGATGATGAGATCCGTGCACTGATCATTTTGGCTTCTTTGCCAAACAGTTGGGAGGCAATGAAGATGACAGTAAGCAATTCTATAGAAAAGGAAAAGCTGAAGTACAATAACATACGAGATTTAATTCTGGCTGAGAAGATTCGCAAAAGAGATGCAAGTGAAACATTAGGATCTAGTTCTGCCCTAAATCTTGAGACAAGAGGCAGATGTAATAACAAAAATTCAAATCGAGGTAGATCAAAATCCAGAAATTCTAATCGGAACAGAAGTAAATCTAGATCAAGCTAACAAGTGCAATGCTGAAACTGTGGAAAAACAGGTCACTTTAAGAGGTAATGCAAAAGTCCTAAAAAGAATAATGAAGATGATTCTGCCAATGCTGTAACAAAAGATGTACAGGATGTATTACTTCTTGCAGTAGACAGTCCACTTGATGATTGGGTTTTGGACTCAGGAGTTTCGTTTCATAAGACTCCACACCGAGAAATCATACAGAATTATACTGCAGGAGATTTTGGTAAGGTATATTTGGCTGATAGTACAGCCTTAGATGTTGTGGGTATGGGAGACATCTATATATTGTTGCCCAATGGGTTTGTTTGGTTACTGGAGAAAGTTCGACATATTCTTGACTTGAGGAGGAATCTGATTTCCGATAGACAACTTGATGATGAAGGGCATGCAATACTATTTGTTGGTGGTATTTGGAAGGTTACAAAGGGAGCTAAAGTATTAGCTCGTGGAAAATAGACCGGTACTCTATACATGATCTCAAGTCCAAGAGACACAATTGCAGCTGCTGAAGTAAGTACTGATACAAGCCTATGGCACCGCAAACTTGGTCACATGAGTGAGAAAGGGATGAAGATGCTGCTATCAAAAGGGAAACTCCCAAAATTGAAGATCGTTGATTTTGAAATGTGTGAATATTGCATCCTAGGAAAGCAAAAAAATGTGAGCTTCTTAAAAACTGGCAGGACACTAAATGCTGAAAAATTGGAGTCAGTAGACTGATTTGTGGGGGCCTTCTTCGGTTGCATCCCTTGCAGATTCAAAGTACTACATCACGTTCATTAATGACTTAAGAAGAAAGGCATGAGTTTATTTTTTGAAAAATAAATCTGATGTATTTGAAACTTTTAAGAAGTGGAAAGTCATGGTTAAGACAAACAGGTTTGAAAGTAAAATGTTTGAAGTCAGATAATGGAAGAGAGTACATAGATAGAGGGTTCAATAAGTATTGTGCTACACTAAATTATCTCCTGTTGACTGATGGTGGTGAGTCAGAGTATTATGAAGAAGCCTTACAAGATGAAAATTCAAGCAAGTGAGAGTTAGCCATGAAGGATGAGATGGATTCCTTGTTAGGAAAGCAGACATGGGAATTGACTGAATTACCAGTAAGAAAGAAGGTTTTGCACAACAAGTGGATATACAGAATAAAGAATGAGTATGATGGCAACAAGCGTTACAAGGCCAGATTAGTTGTCAAAGGGTTCCAGCAGAAGAATGGCATTGACTACTCAGAAATATTTTCTCTAGTTGTGAAGATGTCAACAATCAGATTGGTATCGGGAATGGTGGCTATAGAAAATTTACATCTTGAGCAGTTAGATGTGAAGACATTCCTGCATGGTGACTTGGAGGAAGACATATACATAATTCAGCCAGAAGAGTTCATTGTTCAAGGACAAGAGAATCTAATCTGCAAACTAAGAAAGAGCTTGTATAGCATAAAACAAGCTCCAAGACAATAGTACAAGAAATTTGACAGTTTTATACATAGAATTGGGTACACAAGATGTGAAGCTGATCATTGTTGCTATGTTAAGTTCTTTGACAATTCTTATATCATTTTACTGTCGTATGTGGATGATATGCTTATTGCAGGGTCTAACATTAAAGAGATTAATAATCTGAAGAAGCAATCGTCAAAACTGTTTGCAATGAAGGATTCGAAAGCTGCAAAGCAAATCCTTGGTATGAGAATCATTAGAGACAAGGCTAATGGCACATTAAAACTTTCACAGTCAGAGTATGTGAAGAAAGTTCTCAACAGGTTCAACAACATGAAGTTAAACCAATGAGCACGCCCTTGGGTAGTCATTTCAAATTAAGCAAGGAACAGTCACGGAAGACGGAAGAAGAAAGAGACCATATGAGCAAGGTGCCCTATGCCTCAGCTGCTTGATGTAAGTTATGGTGTGTACAATGCCAGACATTGCATATGCAGTAGAAATTGTAGGCAGATTCACGAGTAGGCCTAGAAAGCAGCATTGGAAGGCAGTCAAGTGGATTATAAGATATCTGAGGGGTTCATCAGATACATGTTTTTGCTTCACAGGTGAAAGTTTGAATTGCAGAATTATGTAAATACTGATTTTGCTGGTGATATTGATAGAAGAAAGAGTACTACTGGGTTTGTATTTACTCTGAGTGGTACAGCTATATCCTGGGCTTCAAATTTACAAAAAATTGTTACTTTGTCTACCACAGAAGCTGAGTATGTTGCAGCAACTAAAGCTAGAAAGAAGATGATTTGACTACATGATTTCTTAGATGAATTGGGTAAGAAGCAGGAGATGGGCATTCTACACAGTGACAGTCAAAGTGCAATTTTTCTTGTTAAAAATTCGGCTTTTCAATCAAAGTCAAAGCACATACAGACAAAATACCACTTTATCCGTTACCTTGTTGAAGATAAGCTGGTAATACTTGAGAAAATTTGTGGATTTAAGAACCCGGCAGACATGTTAACTAAGGGTGTCACTATTGAGAAACTGAAATTGTGTGCAACTTTAGTTGGTCTTCTAGCTTGAGGACAGGAGGATGAGTTGCACGGATAAGGGATTGTTTTTGGAGGATTGAAGCTGATGTTGGTGATTGAACTAGTCTCTAAATGGGAGATTTGTTCAATTTTGTGGAACCTAATTGTGTTTGATCCGATTGACGACCCGACCCGACCGGAATAATGTTTCATGGTTTTTAATGGGAGATTTTCTGAGGCTTAGTCCATGAGCGGAGGCTTGGACTGACAAGATTTTAGGCTATTTTGTAGCCCATTGTGAATATTGTGCGCAGGATATAGAAACGGTTTTTGGTGATTAGGATTTTTTTCATCTTCTTGTTTTTGAGAGAGAAAAAATACTGTAACCGCACTTTGTATTTTTCCCTAATAATAATGAAATCCCTACAACTTCGTGGACATAGGCAAATTGCCGAACCACGTAAATATTGTCTTATGCGTGTGATTGTTTTCTTTGGCGTGTGTTTTCTCTATTTTTTGTTTCTCACAAGTTGAGAATTTCAGGTTAATTCCCTACAAATCATGACCATTTATAAGGAAGGTTTCAACCTAACATTCATCGCATTCAGACGATACCTTGAAAAGGAAAGAACATCAAATTTAAATAGGCTAAAGTGCATACTACACCCCTAAAGCTTGCTATGCGTGTTTAGTTCGGCCAAATTAAATGATGCTATATCATTTTGTAGTCTTAAAATACTTTATAAAATTAAAATATCATACTACAGTTTTTGTCAGTTACAAAAATAAAGTGGCATAATGAAAATGATGTAACATCATTTTATTGGACGAATTAAACATGCATGAAAAATTTATGTGGCATTTAACGAAAAATATAAATAGAGGGTGTCTAATGCAAACAAAATATAACATTCAGGAGTAAATCTAAATTGTAGGACTTCAGGGTGTAAAATCTAAACACTTTCAATCTACAAGAGTGTAGTTTGCACTTTAGCCATTTAAATATTTCAAATTTAGAGTTTGAGCTGATATTTTTACCATTACCTCATCCACAAGAACTATTGTGAAGGAGATTGAAACCATATAGAACTTAATCTTTCTTTAATAGCATCATCTTGCCATTCCAATTCACTCCACCATGATTCCTGTGCTTCAATACGTCTCAAGTTGATTGCATTCTCATTGTTGAAAGGCAATTTTGTCAACATTTTGCACATGGATATCTTAATCTTCACTAAAGATGACCATTTTATTGAGTAATCTATCCAAATGCTTGTTACTTTTGGAAGATTAGAAAGTACTAACTTCTTTAATTTTGGAAGCACGTCAGGTTCCATCCCATTATTCTCAGACATTGTTATTATCTCTTCAAGTTCAAGGCACTCTTCAACTTCTAACCGCTGAAGTTTAGAGAGTACTTTAATCATGCCACTAGAGAATATCATCTTCAACTTCAAACATTTGCTTAAAGTTAAAGTTGTTAGCTGTGATAGGCTTTCACTATGTATAGGACCTTCCCAAATGGTTTTCAATTCTAGAGCAATATTTACGACCATCTTTTCCAAGCTTATTAATGCCCTTCCATCTACACGGTTACCATCAACAATCGTTTCCATTTCATTGCATCTTTCAATCAAACAACCTCGCATCTTATTGATACTATCAATACCAAAATCTGATAGTCTTGAAGATCCCTTGTGGCCGATCCATTCAAATGCATGAGTTTTCAAAAGAACACCCGAAATTATTGGATCTACATATTCACCATTTGCAAACTTCAAACAATTCATTTCTTGATTTTCAAAGCATTTAAGAATTTTATAAAGGCCCGTGTCATGACAACCAACAGAAAATTGAAATGTGAAGGGCCAATCTTTCCACGTTGGGCTCGTTGAGATAAAAATATCAAGACAAGCCACTGTAGGGAAGCAAATTGAAAGCGAAGTCAAATGTGTCAAGCTAGCCACTTCCATAGAAATAACGTTTGCAGTCTGCTCCCAACTTTGACTATTTGGATCCAAATCTATTTGTAGCTCTTCCAATGAAGTAAGACTTGAAAAGACATTTTCACAATATTCTACATCACTTGAATCTCTAAAGCCAAAATTCAACCATGACATACGTAAACACTTCAACTGAACCAAATGTCTAATATCAAATGGAAAATGATTAAGCTGAGTGCCTCGAATATCAAGCACCTTAAGATGCACAAGTCCATCTAAGTGGATTTTCATTAGACTGACGCAAAAATGCAGATATAATGCTTTGAGACGCCTTAACAAAGATATAGAAGGTGGTAATAACTTAATTCCAGTCTCATGTAAATCTAGAACTAATAGACTTTTCATGTATCCAAAAAATGAATCAGGAATCACTCTTAGATCCGGATTTTTCTGTAATAACAATGTTGAAAGCTTACTGCAATAAGGCATTTCCGGTAAAGTGCACAATTTACTATCCATCAAGGAGATTCGATTTGCTTGTTTCCATTCCACCTCTCTGGGCTCTAGCAATTCTTCATGGGATTTCACGTAAATATTAAATTTACGTTTTTTATTAGAAATGTCAAGTGCCATTTTCCTTATTAATATGTTCATCCTTACAAAATTCGTCTTTTCACTCTTCTCTAGCAAAGACACGTTGATAAGTTCCTTCAATATTGAATGCCCTTTATCACGTGCAACTCTAAACCCATTTGCATCACAAATGAAACCTTCAACTGTCCAGCATTCCAACAGAGGATCTATACAGATCTCATAGTCTTCAATATATAATGCACAATACAGAAAGCAATCCTTTTCATCCTTACTTAATAAGTTATAACAAACCTCTAAGGACTTAATCAATTCATCAATGCCTTGGATTCTGATACTTTGCCAATATTGCAAACATCTTAATCCCTCTCTCCAGAGTTGAATGCTATTCCTTCTACTAAAATTACTTGCTACCTTGTCTATCAAGAGCGGCAAACCAACACATTGTTTGACGACTTTAAGGGCTATTTCTTCAACACCTGAAATATTAAAATTTCGACCCACCTTTACCTTGAACATTTCCCATGCATCATGTTTAGACAATCGTTGCACATTAATTTCAAAATCAGTTTTCATACCATTACAAACATGTGGATATCTAGTTGCCAAGACCACCTTGCTATTTTCACTATCATCCATTCCTGTCAGAGATAGATCAAGACATTCCGAAACTTCATCCAAAAGAAGTAGAAACCTTTTTCCTTTTAACTCTCTGCATAGTTGTTGAGAAATTTCATCAGGATCAGTGATGCCTTCCACATTCAATTTTAACCGATATGCAATTTTGTGTAGAAACTTTTCTAAACTCAAATGCTCTGATACAGTTACCCAAATAACAATATCAAACATTTCAGCAGTATCTTTATTGTTATTTAAGCACTTCATTATGGTTGTTTTCCCGATTCCCAGCATTCCCCAAAGTCCGATTCTTTTTGCATCCTTATTTCTTAAATGGCCCAATATTTCTTCAACAGTTGAGTGGAGAAAATGCTTGTCTTCTGGTTTGGGTCCACGCATAATTATCACACGCTCTGGCAATTTCTCAACCAGCATTCGTATCTTAGATTCTTCCTCTAAGCAAAGATTACACAGTTCCATTATTTTGCTAAGATCTGTGCGTAACTCACTTGACCCATCCCCACTCCGTCTCTTTTTATTACTTTTTTCAGTATGGTACCTGTTTTTAAGTTTTGTCACCTCGTTTTCAATATTCATGACCCTAGAAATCCAAGCATCACATGCTTGAGTGACTAGCTTTGTCTCTGTTAGAGCCAATATATCATCCCTTCTGGCATACAGCTTCTCTGCTTGCTTTCTTAACCTTTCATGGTTGTCTTCTAGATCATTTTCAGCTTCATTATCAGCTTTGCGCCTCAATTTATTGTTAATCTGTTTCACAGAGTCGCAGACCTGCTTCCCCAATACAGAACCTATAGCAGAAGCCGCACTCGAACATATTTTAGAAACTGATGCCTCCAACATATCTGTGTCACAACAAAAAGGAATTTAAGACATTAACAAAAATGAAAAATGAAGAGTGAATTTTCAGTTTAGAGAAGTAATAATAAAAATATATAACACAAACAAGGATGTAATACGTCATAAGATGCTAACTTAATTCGCAATCATGTTACTAGACGCACTCACATGGTTAAATTACATAATCAAAGCAACAGTTTTCACATTCTCATGAAAGATCTCTAGATGGAGGTTATTTTTATTCAACAACAACCAAGCCTTAGTTCCAAAAATTTTGAGTCAATTAAGGATTTGAACACACTTGTCAGGGTCAACCAAATGTATTTTTTTTCCGTCATTCTATTCTATTCAAAGTCATTTCGCTCTATTGCTTACTTGATTGACATGTCATTTTTACTACTTTTATTAATGTTATTTTTGGCATTCCTCTACCTTTTTCATTCTTCTTGAATCTTTTTCTCATTAGTACATTAATCACTCTCCTCTGAACATGATCAAACTATCTCAAGTGACACTTTTAATTAATGAAGATTTATTCATTCATGGGCTAATGCCCCTTTTTGTAAATTTATTTTTCCCTAAAACCTAATATTAAAAACCATACTTTGCTCATGGAGCATTTTCACTCATAATTTATTTGTATTATTGTTTTAAATATAAAATAGAAATAATTTTACGACCCTTGTTATTTCTTGTGGATTAGTTGTCTTGAAGAACATATGCATTCCACATCAAGTTGGTATATACATCAATAACCCAACTTTAGAAATTTATATTAGGCCAATTTTGTCATTTGGCTCTGTTTGGCAAGTTATTTAGTTAAACAGACCTTGTTCCAAATTATTTAGGGCCATAGCATTTGAAACAAAATTTTTTGAAACTTCAGTAGTACATCACTATCCTTGAGTTCTATGCCATAGCGACTGAGTTGACAGCAACTTATGTGTTGATTTGTAAAAAAAAAAAAAAAAAAAAAAAAAAAAAAAAAAAAAAAAAAAAAAATTGCCCAATTGAAACTCAAGTTTCCAAAAATCGAGTTCAATGGAGAAAAAACTAATAACAAAACTCTAGTTTCTTAGACTCGAGTTTTTTGATAAGCAACTCGATATTTTAAACCTCGAGTTTTGTTTAAATTAGGAGCACCTGGTTCCATTTTTCAAAAGTGTTTTTCAGAAGTATTTGCCCACGTGGAATTTGATTTATCAAACATCAAGCTCCTTTTACCATTTCCGACCCAAATCTCTCGTCTTGTTTCTCACTCTTTGTTCTCACTCACTCTCACTCTCATCTCTCTCAATCTCTTAGAAAACCCAAAAAATGTGTTAGGAACCTAGTGGTTCTTAATGGGGGACAAATAAGATGTGAGATCTCCAGCAATGTTATGAATACCGTTTCAGAACCCATTTCGGTTTGTTTATTGAAATGAAATATTTCGGTACTGGTCTATTTTAACGTACTGTTTTAGATCATTTCGGATTACCACAAATTTATAAATATAAATATATAAAAATATAATATAATGGATTTAACATATTTACTTTTTAAGAAAAATTCTCAAATAAAGTTAGCATTTGGTTATTAAAAAATTATTTGTTACATTTTTGTAAATAAAGTGAACATATTGACTAGTTAATAGTTAAGAACATTTTTGAAACTTAACTTTTCCCATTTCCCAAACCCACGTGAATCTCTCCATCTCTTTATTAACTTTTCCCATTCCCAAACCCACCAGAGTCTCCATCTCTTTAACTTTTCCCATTTCCCAAACCCACCAGGCCCACGTGAATCTCTCCATCTCTTTATCACCAACTCCATTTTTTTCCTTTGTCTCACACGGATTGAGATGTTCTTATTCAAGTGTTTCAACTTTCGAAAGCCTGGAGGCTCACCACTCCCCAGAGCTCTGTCTCGGTCTCTCCTCTTTGTTCTATTTCTTGTTTCTTCTAATTCTTTCTCTCTCTGCTGTGTTTGTTTCATTTTGTTCTTCATTATTGTTTTTCATTTTTGTGTTTTTTCTTCTCCGTTTTAAACAAAGACAAAGGCAGTGGAGCTTTCTTTTTTTCTTTTTTTTTTTCTTTTTCTTTTTCTGGTAAGGCAGTGGGTCGAACATCAAATTCAGGGGAAAAGACCAAAGTTCCGTACCGGCCGAACATCACCGTACTCCATTTATTTCCTTTTTCTTGAATTTTTCTTTATTTCCTGACCGGTTGAACCGGCCTACGGTTCATCCGGTTTTTCCGGTTGAACCTCGGTTCGTCCGGTTCTCTCACAACCCACTGATACCCGGTTCTGTAGGCTTAAAAAACCGAAATTTAGTCTGGTTCCCGGTTTTCCCGGTCGGACTGCCCGGTCCAGTCCGGGTTTCAAAACCTTGACCTAGTGGTTTCTAATGGGAATGGATAGGAATTGAAGGGAAGATATGGAAATGGTGAGAAAATTGACTTAATTCGAGGTAGTCACCCTTTACAGAGAAATAGTAAGAGAGAGAGGGGAAATGCACTAAGCAAGAGATTGATTTATTCTTCAATGATATCTAATGTTGAATTACAATTATGTATATATAAGAAACTAGCTATAATCTCATTGGCTAACATGGCACAAGATAATTGGCTAGTTAACTCAACATGTGCTCTGTGAATTAAGCCATGTGATAAAAGAGCTACATACGCTCAAATCCTAACTAACTCATCTTAATCTCAACTAACTAATTACCTAACTAAAGAGATTACAACAATTATTTCCTAACAAAAGGCAATCACCCACAATCTCTCTAATCCCTAAATCTCTTCTCATTCTCTCTTTCTCTTGTCTCTCTTGATATCTCAAAAAAATCGCAATCACCTTAATCTCTCAGTCTCTCACACATTTTGTTTCTCAAAATCCCTCTCTCACTCTCGATTCATTCTCACTCAAAATCCCTAACACCTTGTCAATCATTGTTGCCCCTCTCAGCCTCGTCTCTTTTTGCTATTTCCCGTAATTTGAAAGCAGGCTCTAAGACCCTAAGGTACAAACTCGTGCTCTATCTCCCTGACTCTTTTATTTTTTTTGGCTAAAATACAAAATTGACCCTTTAACTTTCTTCAAATTTCATTTCAATCCTCTAACTTTACTTTCGTTTACTTCAATCTTCTAAGTTTCAAATTTATTCAATTAAGGCATTTCCGTTTACTTTTGTTAAAATTTTTTGGGAAAAAAAAATCTGAAAAATATTTTTCAATCATTAATTAAATTTTTTTAATTAAAAAATTTGAAGAAAATTTTATAAAATTGAAAAATTAACCACAACATATAATAAAAGTTAATAGAAAAGCCTTAATTGAATAAACTTGAAAGTTAGAGGACTGAAATGAAATCTGAAGAAACTTAGAGAGTAAGTTTTGCATTTTACCCCTTTTTTCATACTTTTTAAAAAAAAAAAAAAATTCAAGTGTTGTTAGTGACTGATTTGGTTCATTCAAGTAAAAAGATTGTTTTCTAGGTCGGATTATTTTGTACAGAAATAGATATGGCAGGTCAGGGTCTGTAAGATTTTACAGGCTAAGAGCTTCAATTTCCACATTGAAGATGTAAATCCCCATGGAATTGAAGTGATCATCTTTAATTTAGTGGATTTATTATTATTTTTGGACAGTTAGAAGGCTATACTTTTCAAAAAGACCATGTAACTGGTTCATGGATTTTTTATTTTTAAATTGGTAAATCGCACGTGCATCCCATAGGTCTTCGCACATGCATGCAACTTTTGAATGATGGTCCAAGTATGATATGTAATTGATATGCCAGGCGAATGATGGTCCAAGCCCGAAGCGTTCATTATTTTCCTTTGCTATATCTTAAGGATTTTCCTTTGCAATATCTTAAGGTGGATCCCAAGTTTTACTTCAATAACCTTGTGTTTTTATCAAGGTCATGATATAAGAATCCATGCATCTTATCATCATATGACTCTCCATCATAGTAAACATAGATATAAATTTGATCCATCACAAACCTATTCAAGTTAAATGCAATTTACAAATGGTTGGCGAGAAATTTTAAAAAAGAAAACATCATGTCCTTTCATTAAAAATACAGAAATTTATATTCAAACAAAGTAGTAACAATTACCAAACAACACAACCAATTTATATGCATTTTTATTAGTCTAGTTATAATTTTGAAAACAAAGCAAAGTTTTCCCCACCCACAAAATGATTCCAAAATGATCCCAACTTCAAAGCATTTTTATTAATCATGGGTATCTTTGTTTTATATTAAAAAAAAAAACAAAGATTAACCCCAATGTATAATTTGTTTACAACCTCATCCATCCAACCCCAACATCGCCACATTGCCTATAACAAGTAACAACACCCCATGCAAAATCCATGCACATTTTCAACATACCATTCAAACAAAACACATTACATACAACCAAAACCCATACAAAGCCTCTTACATGCATATAAAACCCCTCGAAAAACTCATGCACATATTCAACACTTCAACCTAATACACTTACTGAATAAAATATAAACACTAAAAATGAACAAATACCAAGAAAAGAAAATGTATATCATCTAGATCTAAGAAAACAAAAATTAAATAAACAAGATCTAAAACACTCTAAAAACCTAGAGATATTTACCTTCAACAATATCAGAACTCGTAGGAGTAAGAATAGGACTTTAAGGCTTTGATTAATAAAAGTGAAAATGAAGAGGAAGGAACAGAGAGCTCTTCAAAACCGGGCTACTGAAATTAAGATCTGTGGATAGGCAAACTGAGTTGACCTGCTCTAGGCACGAATACTAAGGTTTTAAACAAAACTTGATTTTCAAGATATTGAGTTTGTTTTTATGAACTCAATTTCTAATGATTTCAGGTCTAGCACATAATTTTTTTTTTTTTTTGATAGGTAAAAAAGATATATATTCAAGAAAACTATCTTATGCAAAAAAAACATAAGACAGAGGGAAAGTACAAAGGGACAAGAAAGAGAAAAAAGAAAAAAAAGGGAAAAGATATTAAGTACACAAGAGAGAGCTAAGGAACATAGGGAGAGAATCACTAGAGGTGAGTCCCCATGCCCTAGACCAGTCAAACAAAGTGCCACTAAAAGAGGCCAATAGCTGGTCATCCAAACTATCTATGTCCTCAAACGTCCTTCTATTTCTCTCCTTCCAAAAGCACCACATCAGGCATAATGGCGCTAAGTTCCAAATACTAGACAAATGCTTTCCAGGCCAATTCCACCAACCGAGTAGAGTATCCGCAACCGATCTTGGCAAGACCCAAGAAAACCCAAAAGAACTAAACACCAAACTCCACAACCGACGAGCCTTTCCACAATGTAATAACAAATGGTCCACCGTTTCCCCATTGCTACGGCACATGATGCACCAGTCGACAAAATCCAACCCTCTACCCCTCAAATTATCACCTGTAGGGATCCTATCCCATACAGCAGTCCACACGAAAAAGGAAACACGCCAAGGAGCTAACCTTCCAAACACCTTTCTATGGAAAAATAATGGATAAGGGTTTCCTCAACTTATTGTAAAACGATCAAATATCAAAATCTCCATTCTTTGTCAACTTCCATCACATACGATCTCCCATCTCAGTAGGAGGGAGATTTGAGCCCAAAGTACGGAAAAAATCATCCACGTCACCCATTTCCCAATCATTTGGATTCCGAGTAAAACGAACATCCCAGCTTCTCCGCTCCTCTATCCCCAACTGTTCAAGAGAAGAGACCACCGAGGCCTCTTTATTGGATGCAATCCCATACACTCTCAGAAACATCAAATGAAGTGGAGAATCCCCACACCATAGGTCTGTCCACAGCTTCACTCTATCCCCCACCCCTACCTGAAAGCGAATATTTTTGTTAAAATCCTCCCATCCCATACAGATACTTCTCCACAAGCTACACCCATGCACCCCTCTACCTAGCTTGGAAGTCCAACCCCCCCCATTCTTCCCCAAACTTGAGAGCTACAACCTTTCTCCAAAGCTTTGTCTCCTCAATCCCAAACCACCATATAGCAAGGCTTTATTTAAAGTGGTTAATTTCCTTACTCCTAACCCATCATTTTGCAAAGGTGCACACACCTTGTCCCATCCCACCAAATGTAACTTGGAGTTCCCCCACAAGAAATCCCTTTGCAACCTCTCAATTTTATTGGCCACATGCGTAAGGATGGTAAAGAGAGACAAATAATAAGTGGGAAGACTAGATAATGTGCTTTTAAGCAACATTAGTCTTCCACCTTTTGACAAATACATCTTCTTCCAACCAACCAACTTAAGCTCAATTTTCTCCAAGATAGGATTCCAAATAGAAGGGGACTTGTGGGATGCCCCTAAAGGCATGCCAAGATAGGTCATAGGCAAAGACCCAATCCGGCATCCCAAGATCTCTGCCAGGACATGGATATTAGGAACCTCCCCAATGGGAACCATCTCACACTTCAGCACATTAACCTTTAAGCCTGTCACTGCCTGGAAACAAAGGAGGAGCATCCGAACATGAAGAATCTGCTCCTCCTCAGCATCACAGAACAGAATCATATCATCCGCGAACAAAAGATGAGAGACACAAACCCCTCCACCCCGACTACCATCAGCCCTAAAGCCTCGAACCAAACCAAACCCTTCAGCTCTTTTCATCATCTTACTGAAGACCTCCATCATAATCAAAAACAACATTGGGGATAGTGGGTCCCCTTGTCTCAGACCCCTCGAGCTCCCAAAAAAACCAACTGGGGACCCATTAAACAAGACAGAATTAGGCTGTTGATATGCATGTGCAAATCCAGCTACACCACCTCACCCCAAATCCCATTCTCTTCAACAAATCAAGAAGAGTCTCCCAGTTCACATGGTCATAGGCTTTCTCAATATCCAACTTACAAATAACCCCCGGAATCTTACTCTTCACCCTACTATCAACACACTCATTAGCAATGAGAACTGAATCAAGTATCTGTCTGCCACCCACAAAACTATTTTGAGACTCAGATATCAGCTGATCCAAAACCTCTTTCAAGCGGTTAGCCAACACTTTAGCCAAAATCTTGTAAACACTCCCCACCAAACTAATAGGTCTAAAATCTCGAATATTGGAAGCACCATTCTTCTTAGGGATTAAGGCTATGAAGGTTGCATTAAGAGATTTTTCGAACTTACTGTGTTGATAAAACTCTTCAAACACGGCTAAGACATCTCTTTCCACAACTTCCCAACAATGGTGATAGAAAGCCAAAGAGAAACCATCCGGACCTGGAGCTTTATCTCCTTCCATCTCTTTGACAACCCGAAGAACCTCCTCCTTATCAAACCTTCGTTCAAGCAGTCCCTCTCCACTCCCCCTAAACAATCAAATTCCAAACCTTTCACACGAGGCCTCCACTCCTCTATCTCCTTGTACAATTCTTTATAAAACTGTACAGCTTGGTTAGCCATCTCGGGTTCATCCTCATAGATAACCCCATTCATCTCCAACGTACTAATATGGTTATGTCTTCTCCGAGAATTGGCCATCTTGTGGAAAAATTTGGTATTGTTGTCTCCTTCCTTAATGCAAAGCATCCTCGATTTCTGTCTCCATGAGACTTCTTCCAATGAGAGTAGGTTCTGTATATGAGATCTCATCATAGCCCTCTCACCTAACTCCACTTCAGAGAGGCCATGTTCCCCTTCCTTAACATCCAATACTTTCAAAGCCTCCAGCAATTCTTTTTTCTGACGCTGTACGTTTCGAAACTCACTCCGGTTCCACTGAATAATATCTTCCTTCAACGCCTTCAACTTCTTGGCAAGTACAAAACTGGGGGTACCTAAGAAAGAATATCAATTCCACCAAGAGTGAACCCTATCTATGAACCCATCCGACTTTAGCCACATGTTCTCGAACCTAAAAGGGCTTTTTCCCCTTAAAATCCCTCCTGCCTCCACTAATATGGGGAAGTGGTCTGAAATAGGACAAAGTAAAACCCGTAGTGTCACATCCAGATAGTGATCCTTCCAATCATGAGAAATCAACGCCCTATCTATCCTAGACATCAAAGGCTGATCCGAACCACTCGACCATGTATAACTCCCTCCTTCCAATGGCAAATCTATCAAGCTAAGCTCCTCAATGAACTCAAAAAAATACTCCATAGCCGGAGTAAGTCGTGATCGTGATCCCCCCAACCTTTCACTTGGGAATCGAACAATGTTGAAATCCCCTATGTAACACCAAGGAACTTCCCAAAGTTGCTGAATTCCAATCAGCTCATCCCACATCTACCCCCTCAAGCTATTATCATTCAGGCCATAAACCCCAGAACAAGCCCAAATAAAACCATCCTCCAAACCCTGCCACCGAACTGATACGGAAAATTGACCCACCGTCACCTCCAACTTTTCTAAAACCCTCCTATCCCACATCATCAAAACCCCACCAGCTGTCTGATCCGCATCCAAGGCTGCCCAGTCTACATAGGGACAGCTCCACAGGTTGCAAATCATCTGTCTATCCATGCCTGCAAACTTAGTTTCTTGAAGGCAAACTACATCACAAGAAGGGATTTAGTCCTTTTAAAACATCTCAATTTCATTGTTCTAGCACATAATTTAAAACAAACTCAATTTTAATGTCATCAAGTTGCTCTTCAACAAACTCAAGTTTAAGGAACTCAAGTTCTTTTATTATTATTTTTTTTCCATTGTAAACTCAAGTTCCAACTAGGCAGCTATTTTTTAGTAATCACCACATATATCACTGCCACCTCAGCAGATGTGGCCTAGAACTCTAGGATAGTGAAATTGAGATGTAGGCACAATCTGAAATTTAGAAATTAAAGTTTCAAATGAAGGTTACCGCCCAAAATAGTTTGAAATGGGGTCTATTTGGCTAAATAACTAGCCAAAAAGTATTATACCAATACATCACTCTATGACTTTGATATCAAGTCACCATGGCAAATTAATCAATCCTAATATAAGCAAGAGGTTTATTATAGTAAGAGTAACATAAGCAATAGGGCATTATACAAAGAGTGGTCTAAGGGGAATCACCAATTTTACTGAAAATTTTCACAAATAGAGGTAACAATCTATATTTATCCATGACATGTTCTTAATTGATTAGTCTATATTCTGCTAGGGAAAAAAAAAAAAAAAAAAAAAAAAACGAGTGACGGGACTTAGCCAATAGCGAAGACCCAATCTCCAAAAGTGGTGGCGGCTTCAATGTTGATTTTTGGCCAACAAGAGCTGCGACTAGGGGTGTCCACAGGTTGGGATTGTGCTCAACCCGCACCAGAACCAACAACATCAGGTGGAAGGCTGAAAGACCCACCACCAACTGCAAACAACCATGGGTCGATTCAGATCGGTCTTAAGTTGAGACCAGCAGAGGTTTTTTTCAATCTTTGGGCGGCGATCTGTATATTTTTCATCGGATTTGAGCGAACACCAAATCTTCGCCAGATTTTTGCAAAAACCCCACATCGTGCCCAAATTTGAATGAAAACCTCCATCCAGATCTTCATCAGATCTGACCACAAACAACGATATCGTCACCCGATTTGAATGGATCTAGGTAGATCCAACCTTATTTCAAGGATTTCGTTGGTCAATTTGGGTAGATCAGGTTTTGGACCTGCCGAAGTCAATTCTTTCTGCCTCAGACCCACCGCCAATTGCCTCCCTGCTCGGAATGAGTTGGTTCCGGTTTGGGTGGCTTAGGGTTAGATGGTTCCATTAGGTCTCAATTGGGTTTAGACAGCCCTAGCTAAGACCAAAAAAAAAAAAAAAAATTGCTGCTCAAACAAGACCTCTTTAACAAGGCATCCAATGTGATCTGACAAGGAATGGTTAGTTGGATAAGACTGCAATCACAACCTCAACACCTAAGGCATAGCTTCAACCTAGACCAAACAACACCCAAACCCAGATCACATAGCTCAGTTCCCACCACACATTCAAACCAGAACAAAGCCAAAATTAAAGGATCAACAAAAATCCAGCCTACCTAAACTAATGTACGACAAAGGTGAACAAGCCAAATCAAACTTGAAAGTTATGGACATATAAAATCCTTAAGAATTAGAGTTAGGGTTTTTCACAAAAATGGCTAGACAAATGTAAGGAATATAGGGTTTCTAACGAGAAAAAGGAATGGTTTGCCATTCCAAGGCTGTGAATAACTAGAGGCAAAGCACTTGGATGTTTGGGTAGATTTCATGGATGGGTGATTTAGGGTTTTAAAGTATTTGATTTTAGGATTTAAAAGGTGACGAATCAATATGTGTTTGCAAGGTTTCAAGTTGTTGAAATTTTAAGTACAGAGAAGGGGAGAAAAATTATAAGCATGCCACCTAGGATTTCCATGGTATCACACTTTAGAGAAGGTCATATCACATGAACTTCAAATTAAGTTTCATAGAAAATATTGCTTCTATTTATATAGATGACTCATACCCATTCCTAACGAAACTTTTTTTTTTTTTTTTGATATGTAATGTAAAATATTATTAATAAAAAAGGAAACCTGAGTACATTGGGATGTACTATTGGGGAACAAATCAGGAACCATAATTACAACAACCAAGTAAAACAGGAAGGAAAAACCAGAAAAATGAGACAACGCCACACTCCAATCATGGAGAATGTGCAAGAAGATAGACTTAAACTCTAACGTAGAACATTCACATCCTTCAAAGCTTCTAGCATTTCTTTCACGCCAAATACACTAACAACCACAACTCACAAGCTATGGGGCAATGAAGCAGAAGATGTTCCACTGACTACCCACAACTCTTACACATATAATACCATTCAAGAACTAGCACACGTCTATTGCGAAGGTTTTCTATTTTTAAAATCTTACCTAAGGAAACAGACCAAGAGAAGAAAGCTACCCTTGGAGGAACCTTCGATTGCCATATCATTCTCCAAGGGTAGGACAAGAGGGTAGGAGGGTAGAAAGAAAGACAGAGTCCTCTAACCTCAAAACTTTTGCTCCTTGCTGGCTTCCACCAAACCTTATCAGGACCAAACCCCCACACAGTCGAAGAGTAGACCATATCCATAAACAGATTAAAAGATTCTTATTCCCAATCTTGTAGTGGACGATGAAATTTAACATTCCAATGAATCCTCCTAGGAGACCAACACATAACCTCCGTCACTGAAGAATCCTTAGTCTTACTAATTGTCCAAAAAAGCCTCTTGTAGGGTGCAATCCCCAAACCACACATGCTTCCGAAACTTCACTTTAGTACCATCCCCCACATCAAACAGAAGGAGTTTAGATAAACTCAACTAGCCACTTCTAATGAATCTCCACAGGCTAACACTATAAGCACGTGTCACCTTTTTCGTGCACCAACCACCCCAAACATTCCCATATTTCGCCTTTATAACCCCCCTCCATAAAGCATCTGTTTCCATGCCATACCTCCACAACCATTTTCCTAACAAAGCAGAATTAAAGCTCCTTGAGCATCTTATACCTAGCCCCCCAACCTACAAAGGCTTACAAAACTTACCCCATTTAACCAGGTGTAATTTAGATCCACCACTAATTTCACTCCAAAGAAAATCTCTCTATAATTTCTCCATACGATTTGCCACCTTCCCAGGTATAAGCAGAAGGGAAAGAAAGTATGTAGGTAAAGAGGAAAGAGTACTTTTAATAGGAGTTACCTTACCCCCTTAGATAAGTACATCCTCTTCCAACCTACTAATCTTCGCTCCATCTTCTCTAAAATAGGATTCGAGATTGGCAACTCCTTAAATTTAGCAGCTGAAGGAAGACCCAAATATTTCAAAGGAAGAGATGATTGCCTACATCCCAACAGCTCCACCAGAAAATCTAGACTGTGCACCACACCAACTCAGATTTCCCCAAGTTAATACGTAAAGCTAATAGCTCCTCAAATCTAGCCAGAATTGCCCTCAAACTAGCTATCTGAATAGGGTTAGCATAAAAAAAAATAAGAGTGTCATCCGCAAATAAAAGATGAGACACCTTCAACGATGTACCGGTTGTATTACCTATAAAAAAGCTCGAGAACTGTACATCAATAGCAGCCACATCCAATATATGACTCAATGCCTCTATAACAATATCAAAGAGTAAACAGAAATAAAGGATCCCCTTGCCAAATCCCCCTAAAGCTTCCAAAGAAATCAGATGGGCTACATTTGAGTAAAATGGAAAATTTGACGGTCGAAATGGAACACATTATCCATTTTCTCCATTACCCTAAAAAACCACAACACTGAAGCATATACATTAAAAAATCCCAACTCACATTATCATACACTTTCTCCACATCCAACTTACACAACACCATTGGAATTCCTGTCTTCAATCTACTATCAATACATTCTGAAGCAATTAAAACAGAGTCCAAGATTTGTCTACTTTTCACAAAAGCATTATGTGAATTTGAAATAAGCCCATGTGCCACCCTTCGAAACCGGTTAGCCAACACCTTAGAAATAATCTTATAGATCCCACCAACTAAGCTAATTGGCCAAAAATCCGACCTCCATAGCATCCACCTTTTTGGGAATAAAGGCAAGAAAAGAAGCATTAAAACTCTTCTCAAACATAGCCTAAGTATGAAAGTTTTGAAACACTTCCATAATTTGTCTTCATAACACACCAGCAAGACTAGAAGAATGCCATGAAAAAACCATCCGTGCCAGGAGCCTTATCACCATTAAAATCATTGATCACCCCAAACACCTCTTTCTCATCAACTGGCCTATCTAACCAAAAGGTAGATCCTCAAAAATACTAGAGAATTCCACATCATCAAAGACAGGTCTCTGAGCCGCATTTTCATAATAGAGCTACCTATAAAAACAAGAAATGCATTCCGCTACAACCTCCGGATTCGAAGACATTCTCCATCCACCATAAGCCTATCAATGGAATTAAATCCCCTGTGAGAGTTAGCTATACGATGAAAGAATTTAGTCTTGTCACCTTCTCTAATACAAAGGACTCTAGATTTCTACCTCCAACAAATTTCATCCATTAGAGTAACTTTTTCTAACTCGCCACGGGCTCTTTCCAATTCTAGTTTTTCCAACTCCATTAGACCACAATTTTCCTCAATCATCTCCAGATCACTAAGATCCTTCCACAATTTTTTTCACCCATTCTTCAACATTTCCAAAAACCTCCACATTCCATCTTTTCAATTCATCTTTCAAGAGTTCTAGTTTGTTAGCCAAAACCCTCTCCACAAAACCCTCATCCTTAAGCCACATATTCTCAAATCTAAATGGCCTCCTACCTCTCTGAAAAGAACCACCCTCAAGAACAATCGAAAAGTGATCAGATAACAACCTAGACATCCGTCGTTGAGAAACAGTTGGGGACTTATCCTCCTAATTGGCTGAGAACAAAAATCTGTCCAGCCTAGCCTTCAAAGCAACTTCTTGAGAATTCGACCAAGTAAAAGTTGCCCCTTGCAACGGGAGATCAATGAGGCCTTGCTCCAGAATAAAATTAGAGAACTCCCGCATAGTAGCAGTAAAAAAAGTAGAACTAAAACGTTCGGAAGGAAACCTTACCACATTAGAGTCACCACTCATACACCATGGAACATTTCCTCACCCCCATCATCCAACACCACTTGAGATGACGAAGTCACCACCGTTGCCACCATCGGATCGCTAGATGCCTGAGACAACACCATTGCCGATATCTGCTCGAATGATGCCTTAGCCACCTCCATTGACAAGATCGGCATGGTGGATGTCTTTGTAAGCCAGCTCGGAATCAACTGACCACTGTAGTCACTACTGCCCGGAACTTCCAGCACCAATAAGGCAGATTTCGTGACCAATGGAACCATCGGACTCACCTCAAGTAGACCTTCTGGCGGAGGAGAGACCACAGAGCTCGTGGGTTGCATCATAGAGTTCATACCACTCACATCTGAGCTCGGGCCAAGGGAACACAATGTCTTAACCGTTTCCCAAACATTTGGGCTCGTAATTGCTAGGCCAAGTTTGTCGTCGAACAGTCACCATCCTCATAAACACTTAGGCTTGACAAACACGGGCCAGAATAAGTCTTATTAATACCCATTAAGGGTAAGTGGGCTTTTGAAGTCAAAGGGCCCATCCCCACAATATCTTAACTAAGCAGATTCAGTCCCCCGTGCTACCCATTTAACAGCTTGTGCACCACAGTTATAACAATTCCAGGATACCCGCCTCTTTCCTTTCTCATTCACTTCCACAATCAGGACCTTTCCCTAACCATGACCTCCTAATTTCTCGCTCCTTCCCAATATCAACATCTTTTGAATTCAAATTAAACCTTAAAGGGAATCTGACTTTATTTCCTTCCATAAATTTTGCCTCAATTTTATTCTCCCCATTAATACCATGCTTTCTACGCTCCACACCACCCACAGTTGACGAGAAAAATTTTCTAGCCTGATCTTCAAAAACCACCACCTGTCTCCACTACTCAATTCTTCTCCTCTTCTCTGATGAAGGGCTACTGTGAGTGCTTCAACCTTGCCTAAACAGGAGCTTTCACCATTTCTACAAAAAACCAAGAAGAATGAATCCCAGAAAACTTATTAGACTTGGACAATAAAAATTTCGGACCACCCAACACATATTGGGCAGGTTCCAACATTCTTCTTAATTCAATTCCAAAGTCCCACCCAACGCATATTGGGAAGGTTCCAACATTCTTCTTAATTCAATCCCAAAGGCCCTAGATCTCCACCGCCCGCCTACTTTGAGCTCTATCACTGATAAATACTAACCAAATGAGTTGGAACCCATTGTAAATCTTAATTGGACTGTCTTTGAGCTCTTTAAATCTTAATTGGAGTTTTCTTTTTTTAAAAGAAAAGTAAAGGGGGGGTCACATTCAAATCCATTTGCAAAGAGTACAATCACAAAGACAACATCTACAACACTAATGAAAGACAACAGGGGAATGGTATCCAAGGCAATCATCTAATCATATACAAGGAAACTCAAAAGAAACTCTTTGATCACAAAATTAGATTGCTCAACACCACCAAAAGTACTCATGCTTCTTTCACACCAAAGCTTCCACATAGCACATAAACTTATGATTTGCCATGGCAAAGGAATCATCCTTACCAACATAGCTAGAGCTCAATGACAGATTTTGGCCTGACTCAAAATATTTCAAAAAATGAAAAAAAACAAATGAAATTACTTGTTGCAAAGAGCAATGAAGCAACAAATGATCAATCGACTCCCCACACCTTTTACACATAAAACACCAATAAACTATCAATACGTGCCTCTTACGGAGACTATCAATTGTCAAAATTTTCCATAAAGCTACAGGCCACACAAAAAAGGCCACCTTTGAGGTACTCTAGCACCCTAGATACTCTTTCTTGGAAAAGAGTGGCATGTGGAATCACCTCAGGACATTATAATAGTGTTAAGTTAGCATAAGTCAGAGACAAAATAATAATCCAATTGTAATAACATGTTTATATACAAATAATGTTTATGTGCGTTAGGGTAATTAAGTAATTAAACACTAAACAAACTTGCTGAAATAACAAGGTATTAGAGCCTTCCATCCCACGCCGCAAACCCAGGCAACCACAACCTACTAGATTTTCACTGCTAGAGACCATCACCATAGTTGTCTCTCATTGATAGTTCAAACCCCCCGCACTGACAACCACAACCAACCGAAATTTACTAACTAGAGTCAAGTAGCTCAGGCAACTTTTACGTGGTCAACATGACATTATGACGATGCTGCCTAACCACAATTCACCTGTGGGTCTATTCGTCCTCTAATAACACACAACACATGGTAGTCCCCTTCTGTAACTCCAATTCTCACAACACCATGAGACCCCCCATCTTGGGTGCCAATTTGATCTATCATGGCTTAAAATCGTCCTTATTTGGTATGATTTGTCTCTATTCTATGGTTGGTAAGCTTTCCTTTGGTTGATATGTGTCTACATTTGTGCCAGAAATCCCTAATTTTGGTTAGTTTCTAGTACTACATGGTGTATATGATGTAGGCGGAAGCACGCAAAAAACAAAACAAATTTGTTTCAAAAAGATAACCTTGAATCCACTAAGGTTCCAGTTTTATCTAACTGGTATTTGCACCTAGTTAGTTTGCAAAATTCAATATGTAAATTTCAAATGTGAGTATTTTATAAAGAAACTATCCATAATTGATGTATATTTAAGAAAAAAAATGTTCAAAATTTGGAAATTACTACCCAATCTTCGATCCTAAAAGCTACTCCCTTCGTCCCAGTTTGTTTGTCCTCTATTTCATTTTGGGATGTCCTAAAATATTGTCATGTTTCTAAAAATAAAAGTCATTAATTTACTAATGTTCCTATTATACCTTTACTTTATTTTCAAAACTAATTGAAAAAATAAAACTAATAAATATTAAAAAAATCAATCTAATTGGGGCACCTTTTTAGTTGCCTCATTAAGAATAACTCTTTTTAAAAATAAAATAAAATAAAACTGATAAATTTATTTAAAGGTAATTTTACAAACTTATACATTTTTATAAGGCAGACAAGACAATAAATGATGTTCTCTTAAAAAATTTGACTTCTCAAACAGGACAAACAAATTGGAACGAAGGGAGTAAAACTTAAGATGATTGCCTAGAAATGCTCAAAGATGTGAACCATAGCATATAAATATTACCTTCTTAGAAGGTAGTCTTGAATTATGACCAATGATATAGGAATACTCTCATAAGGACTCAAGGAAAAGCATTAGTCACATCTAACCTATACCCCAAAAGGATTAGTCACAGTTGAGGTATCTTGAGGTCGCTAATAAAACCCAGATCAACACAGTGTATGCCCGATTGTGGGATTCATCACACATCCACACAACACACACTTAGTTAATAACCAAATATAGATGAAATGAGCGTTTCTCAAAATTGGGTCATATTAACATAGAACTCAAAATTATGAAATGAGCATCATATCAATATCCAATCAAATATGGGGCATCACAATTCTGTTAATCAACATAGATGAAATGAGCGTTTCTCAAAATTGGGTCATATCAACATAGAACTCAAAACTATGAAATAAGTCTTTAACTGATTGTTTAAGTGTGTCCATAGAAAAGGAGATTATTAGAACAGTTAGTTAATTTTTATACAATGAAAGAACGTAGGGTACAACTTTATTGAGTTAAATAAATTTATGAAATAGATTATTTATTTTGGGTCAAGAATTTTTTTTTTTTTTTTCACAAAGTATTTTTTTTTATTTAGCTTGGCCCCCTAGAAGTTTTTTTTATTTTTTTGGCTCACCAATGTTTGTAACATTGCATTGGGACCGCAATCCACGTCTCTAATGTGTATTTATGGTACAGTAAAGAGATTTAGTAGGCAGAGTGTTCATAGGAAAGTACTATGTGTACAGTTTTTATAGTTAAAAGTAGTAGTATCATTTTACCTATAAAAAAGGTGATTAATGCTATAGCGTATGTAATTTATATTTTTTCAATTTTCATGGGAAAATCATTGCATAAAATTTAACTATCGAGTAGATCTAGAATTTTCAATCATGATTTCATTCTGATAGGTTTGCTCTAAAAATAAGGCAAGTTAACAGGATCTTGTAATCTTCATGGTCATAAATTATTAAGTTTTTCCTTTTGAAGTTACAAATATCCACCAAATTTTGAAAAAGCTTAAATCTTAAGTTATTAAAGATATTTTGGTCATAATTTTGGGAGAAGTAAATTCACTTTTTGTTTTAAAAATGTCTATTCGTTTATATATAGCATACCCAAAAAAATAAAGAATAATAATGCATCCTTATGTAAATATAAAAAATAGAAATAATACAAAGGCTGTCTCCTTTAAATCACTGTAATAGGCTCAGACTTGCAATAAAAGTGGGGCCATGAGGCCATGTAAATATCTTTTTTAACTTGTAACATTTATAAGCACCCAAATTTGTTAATTTTGACAAACATAATCTCACATTTTACTGTTTATAATGACTTTTTGTGTCTTATTTGGCTTAGAAAAAAAATTTAATAGAAAATATACATTCAACAATGGCTTTAAGCTGTTAACATCAAGAGACTCTCTTGTATAAATATTTGATCTTATGACAATAATTACTGGCAAGAATTTGGTTATATTTATTGACTTTCATTGTAGTTGCATTTCCTGACATTCCTCAAAAAAAAAATTTCTGGACATTCCTATGCTACCATGCTGAAAAGAAACTAGATTAAATTTCGCAATTAATTGCACATAAGCTCCCATGATGAAAATAAGTTACAAATATCTGATGCAATGCATTTGAAGCAAGTAAATTCACATGGCCGAGCAAGGCTATCTTTAGAACAAGTGATCAAATATTTTAGGCATGCCACGTGCTTAATTGATTTAGAAGTTGGTTAGACATGTAGAATAAGTGTTGTATTAGAGCTACTTTGTAATTATTTTAGCATGTGACTAATTTAATTATACGTATGCTTAGGAGTAGTTAGATACGATGATATTATCATTACTAACTTTTTGTATTATAAATAGCCATGTTATGCCATTGAAAAGATAGCTCGGATAATCAAATGAAGAAATTAATCTTGTGTTTTGGGTTGAATAATACCTCCAAACTGGCCACTCATTGAATTATATCTTCTTTGCCTGCAACATTGATGTGTCTGCATTAATATCTACATTCATAAGAACCTAAATTGCAGTACCTATAAAACATTAGAATAATACTTTGAAAATAAAAATAAACATATAAAATACAATCATGTTATAAATCAACAACATTTTTCTCCACAAGACTAAGTATTAGTTTTGAATCTACATTATCAAAAAGAATACACCTCAATTTGCTCTGGTAACTTTGCTTGAAATACACCCCAACTTTGCTTGAAGATCAACTTGTGCACATCTTTACAAAGTCATTATGTAGGAGTCGATTTGAATATATTTCTTCAAAGTTGGGCTTATATGTTATATACATACTCCAACTTTAGCGGGATTGTTAGAGAGTTAATATTGCATGATTAGTAACACTGCATTGTCCCTCACCAGCTATCATTGTTGAGAATGTTCCCTATTTCTTGTACTTACTCTATTTTCTTTTTTTTTTCTTTTTTTTTTTGATAGGTAAGAAAACTTATATTCAAGAAAACTGCTAGATGCAAAAAAGCATTAGCAAATCAGAGGTACAAAAAGATAGGAAAGCAAAAACAGACAAAAACAAAAATTACAGGAAAAGAGAGCTAAGGAAAAGAGGAAGAGAGTCACTACATGTGAGTCCCCAAGCCCTAGCCCAATCAAAAAGGGAACCAGAAAAGAGAGCAAGTAATTGGTCCTCGGATCTATCCAAATCCTCAAACGTTCGCCGATTGCGTTCCTTCCAAATACACCACATCAGACACAACGGAACTAAGTTCCAAATGCAAGAAGAATGCTTCCCTAACCAATTCCACCAACTAAAAAGAAAATCTGACACCGTACATGAAGGAACCCATGAAATCCCAAAAATCTTAAAGACAAAGGACCACAACCGATAAGCCTTTTCACAATGTAACAACAAATGATTCACTGACTCGCCACATCCACGACACATAATGCACCTGTCGACGAATTGAAAACCCCTAAGCCGCATGTTATCTCCCGTGAGGATCCTATCCCAAGCAGCTGTCCAAACAAAGAAAGAGACACGACGGGTGCAATTATTCTATTACTCGTCACATCCCGTGAGAATGATTCACTTACTCTATTATTCTTATATATATGGAATATATTGTATGAGGGTTAAACCAGATTTTGAGCTCCTCGTTTTCAATTTTATTTATTGGATTCTCTTTTAAATACTTCTCTAACAAAATCAAATTAATAAAGTCAAACCATAGTCACCTAAAGGCATAGTTAGATGAGTAAAAATATATTTCCTAAAAAAAAAAAAAAAAAGTAACCATATATATTTTCCATTAAGAAAAAAACCATATACATGACACGATAAGCATTCCCTAGAATATTTGACATGAGAGATTAAAAAAAGGAAAAAGCTATAACTCTTGACAGGTTACAGGTAGTTTTATCTTAAAAACTAAGAATTAGAAAATTTGAATTAAATTATTTTGAATCATGTGAGTCACAATAACTAAAAGTAATTTTTTCTTGAAAATAAAATTAAAGTTAAAAAATATATAACTAAAACTAATTGAAACTTAATATACCATACTTGAGATTTATCTGGACACTAAAAAATCTGTTATATATATACGAAAAGCTACTCCATGCAGGAAAAGCATAGAGCAAACCAAAAATTACAAGAAAAGGAAAAAAGAGAAAAGAAACCGAAGAAAACCAAGCAGCAAATTAATTACCAAAGATAAAAGAGCTAAGAAAAGAAGGGAGAAAATCACTAGTTGTGAGCCCCATGCCTGAGACCAATCAAATAGAGTTCCACTAAAAGAAGCAAGCATCTGATTTCCGGAACTATCCAAATCCTCAAAAGTTTGCCAATTTCGCTCCTTCCAAAGACACCATAGTAAGCACAAAAAAACTAAATTCCAGATATGAGACAAATGCTTCCCCAACCAGTTCCACCAACCAAAAAGCAAATCTAGAACCAATCTAGATATGACCCATGAAAATCCAAAAGTTATAAAAACAAAGCTCCATAACCGATGAGCCATCTCACAATAAAGTAGTACGTGATCCACAATCTCCCCACAACGACAACACAATGCACCAATCTACAAAATCAAAACCCCTAAATCTCAGGTTATCACCCGTGAGGATCTTATTCCAAGCTACAGACTAAACGAAAAAGGAAACAAGCCGAGGGACCTTAACTCTCCAAATACCTTGCCAAGGAAAGGCAACAGAAAGAGAACCTCGCAACTTGTTATAAAACGACCATATGTCAAAATCCCCATTAGGCTTCAACTTCCATCTCATCTGGTCTCCAACATCCGTTAAAGGAATATTGGCTCCCAAGATACGAAAAAGTTCACCCTTTCAGCCATCTCCCAATCATTAAAGTCCCGGATGAAATGAACATCCCAACTTCTTCTCTCCCCCACCCCTATCCTTGTCAAAGAAAAAATCAGCAGAGGCCTCTTTGTCAATACCAATACCATACAACCTCGAAAAGCCAATTGCAAAGGTTGATCCCCACTCCACCCATCCTGCCAAAATCTCACTCTATTCCCCATCCCAACAACAAAGTACAAACTGGGTATTTTTGCTAAAATCCTCCCAACCCATACAAACACTTCTCCATAATCCACACCCATGAACTCCCATACCCAACTTAGAAGTCCATCCCCCCACTCTTCCCCAAACTTTCCAGCTACCACCCTCCAGAGTCTCCTAGTTCCCAAACCACCATCCCTAATAAGGCCTTATTGAAAGTAGTTAGTTTCATTGAAACATGTTTATATGTTAACTTTTTATACGGTTTTGCAGTCTTTTATATGCTACAAGCATACAATACCTATTGGGATTCCTATGGATGAATTCTTATTGTTTAAAAATGTTCTAAGCGTAGGTTACATGGATTTTCATTACTTTTCATTGGCAAACTCAATGAGGAGGCATATTAAAACAAATTATCCGGTTGATGGACCTTGGACATCAATATTATCCTCGTGAATGTTTTGTTCTAGAAAATCCTTATAATAATTGATTGCTTAAAATCATATCAAATGTAACAAAGAAAATAGCTAGTCTTTATGAAATTGAAGCCCAAGGGCATGTGAGAGATAGTGAGTCATATTCTAAATCAAAAAGTAACACAAGGCTCTAGTTTTTATTTTTTTTGATAGGTAACACAAGGCTCTAGTTTAGAGACCTCTATGGCTGAGTCAAATAATAAGTTTCGGTGGTGTGAGGCTTACTACTGAACCACGTAAATCTCCATGTTGATTTTGCTCTCGTTTCTCTCTATTTTCACTAACATTGCTTAGATGAGAAATCCTCAACATACAGCCTAGTCATTTTCCTAATGAAAAAGAAGGCATGAAAGTACAGTGTAATAGGCTCAATTACTTCCTACCAAAGGCATAACCTCACCATTAATGGGAGAATACTATAGATGGATAAAAAGACTAACCTTTAATAGAATCATACTAAGAAATCCTCAACATGGAGATGGTGATCAGGGCCTTGCTACAATTTAAGAGGAAAAGAAACTCCAGCTTCCACAACCTAGCGTTGACTTCAAAAAAAATAAAAGGTTTGTGGACAGCTGCTCATGGTCGAATTCTCACTTTGAATAATCTAATGTTTAGGGGTCGCCCGTTGGCTACTTGGTGTCGTATGTGTTGTTGTGATGGGGAGTCGGTAGACCACCTTCTGCTTCATTGTCCTATTACTCACTCCCTTTGGACTTTTATGCTTCAGGCTTTTGGTATTCATTGGGTTATGCCAGGTTCAATGGCGGGTTTGTTATCTTCTTGGCATCAGTGGCTTAGGAAACATAATTCGGACATTTGGAATTTGGTTCGAAGGTGCTTAATGTGGATTGTGTGGTTGGAACGAAATCGTCGTTCCTTTGAGGATAATGAGAAGACGTTGGATGAGTTAAAGGTTTTATGCCAACGTAGTCTTTTGAAGTGGTCTCGTTGTTGGGGTTTTACTGATTGTTCTTCTCTCTCTGAGTTTATGCTTTTCCTTAGCTTAGTTTCCTGATTACTCTTTTTGTTGAGTTGTTTGTTCTTTTTTTCTAGTTGTTCATCATCATGAACAACTAGTACTTTTCCTTATTTTCTAATTAATAATAGTTTTCTGATTACCTATCAAAAAAATAATAATAATCCCAAGAATATAAAATCAGAATTGGATACCAAGTTTCTAATACAGCGTTAAGAAAACTTTTCAGCTGGCTTTTACCTCCATTAATGGTTTAATAAAGGACTGCTTGAAATCAGATCAGATTTAACCTTGATGACATAAGAGGACTAACCTTCAGTAGAATCAGAATAGCAGCTTGAAGCAACAACCAGCACAAAGATAGGGATTAGGAGTTTGTTGCAGTGTAACAGATCTTGAAGTTCTGGCTCCCAGTCTACCTACCTTCTTTTTTTTTTTTTTTTTGATACCTAGCGTCGACTCCAAAGAAAACCAAAGAAAAAAAAAGTGAGCATCCAATTTTTATTTTCTTATCTTACAATATCTACGAACTATATAAAAAGAGCAAAGTGGTCTATCTCAAGTGCTTTTCAATTGGTCAAGTTTTGTTTTTTATTGAGCCAAAACAGATCATTTGGCTTAAGTGTCAAAACATAGAGAGGAAAAGAAGGCAGAGGGAGAGAGACCGAGAGTGCGAGAGAGCTACTTCTCTTTTTTCTCTCTCTATATCTAAAGAATTTTTGGAACCTGAGAGAGAGAGAGAGAGAGAGAGAGGGGATTACTCCAAAATAAGTAACTCCACCACACCGCTGAGAACAGAAAGCCGATGGCTGTTTTGGACGTCTATGGTGGTATATCGGCTGATCTGAATAGAGCAAAGGAGAATGGGCAGATCAGAGTGAAGGAAGGCCAATCTATGTAGATCATAGGAGGTAGGTGTACATTGAAATTAACAGGCAAAGGTGTGAGAGGGAAATGAAGAGAGATGGCAGAAATGATGGGAGAAAAGAGGGATTACCTGCTCAGTATTGCTCTTACTCTTACACATTCTACCCTGAAATCCTTCTACTCATTTTCTTATTTTCCTCCTTAAAATCCTCTCCACTCCCAAGAGAAGCCGTTGAGGCAGCCCAGGTCAGCTCTCTCTGTCTATGGATTAAGCCTACAAAGTTTTACATGCTTAGAAGTTCAGGGTCAGTTGAAACTTTGGAGAATAGAAGAATTTTATTTATGGGATTTTTTTTTTTTTTTTTTGGGATTTATAGAAAAGCAATAAAAAATAATAATAATAAACGACTTTGCTAAGCTCAAAATGGTAGAAATCTTTTTCTTTTTCTTTTTTGGTTGTCTTGGGTGATAAAAAGTGAAAAAGCAATTTTTTTTTAATCCAAACTTCTATAAGTGGACTCCATCTAGCTTAACTAATAAAGTCTCTGATAGTTGCATAAGAGATCTAAGGCTCAATCCCTGCCTACAAAAACTTATTGGTGTCTTAGTCTGATGATAAAGAACTATTATCAGGAGCGAACATCATAGGTTAAAACTCTCTCAAAAAAAAAAAAAAAAAATTGTGTGGTGCAGTCGTGGTTAGCAAGGTGTAGAACACTCTGATTTCACCATCCCCTAAAACTTCCTCATTCCCTCTCCGCAGCACTCATGCCACTAATTGATGCCACAGGTAAGTTTCTCACTCTCTCAACTATTTATTACATGAGTTTGTTTCCGCTAATACTTTAATCTGAGTTTTATGGAGGGTTTCATGTTCTTCATGTGGTAGATAATCACTTTTTTAAGACTTTCATTTCTTTGAATAGGTTTGGGTTTTGGTATTGGGTGATAACATCCCTATATTTTACTTGTCTTGAAACTGCTTCTTTTGATTAATGGGTTTAAGTTAAAACAAGGGTTTTCATTAACAAACAGATATTTGGGGCTTGATGAATCTCTTTATTTCAGGATTTAATCAATTGTTACTATTACAGAACTATCTTGGGGGAAAAGAGCTCTGATGGTGTGTCTGCGTGAACTTTTTTATATATGTCAAAGTTATTAATTTATTGGAGAAATATTTGATTTTGCAAAAAGAACAGAATACTTATAGGAGAAATATATACAAGTTTTTGTAAGAAACTTCGGGAAATTTGATGTAGTGGGTGAAGAAAGTTTTTTTGGGTAATGGATCAAGATGAGGGTAAGGTACTAAGTTAGTTTGATCCGGGGTAAGTGAGGATCTTATAAGTTTGGGTAATGGAGTGGTGTTTGAGTCATTGATTTTTGTGAAATCTAAAGAATGGGATATGTGTCCATTTGAAAATAGCTTATCTAACTTTTTGCTAAAAACGTTTTGCCGAAAGTGTACTTAAGTACACTGGTACTTTGAAAATTTTTGAAAAAGTGAAAAAAATGCAAGAAAAAGTAACGTTTTAAAAAGTTGTATATAAATGCTAAAAGCTAAAAGCTGCGCTTGTAAGCTGATACCAAACAGACACAGGCTTTAATGAAAACGCACATTATTTATAATACTTCCTTTCAATAAATTACAAATGAAATTTTAAAGGAGAAATGAAATCCAAGAAAGAATTTACAATGCACGAGGACTAATCTTTAGGTTCATAATCTTCCTTTCAAATTTTCTTCGGTGAAATTTGGAGTTCAAGTAAGGTTCATATACAGCCACCTCAAGCATTATATGACTTAAGATCACAATACTTGTATTCTCTTCATTGTCATCTTCATTAGACTAAATATTCAATATTGGAATGGGTCATTTCAAACTTGGAATTATATATCAACAATTTGCAAGCAAACAATGAATGTGATAACAGAGCATCATTGGAAACTCAAGCTTGGCTCTTTAAGTTTCTTGGCCTTTTGCTCATCGAAGATTAAGTTCCTATCTCTCCTAGAGTTTATTTTTGCTCATAATCTTTGAAATTGATCTCTGATTTTTGCTATTTTCCTTTTCCTTTTCTTTTGTGTGGGGCTCTTCTTGCTCATTAACCATTTAGCAAAGGCCTTATTTTTCCCCCTTCATTGTTGCTGCTCATAAAAACATATGTACACACTTATAAATTAGTATTTAAGTTTTGCAAATTGAGTCATTTTTGGTATCCATGCTGTAAAATATTGGTGTATTTGTATATGTGTTCTAATTATATGTTCAAAAAATAGATCGATTAGATTTATTATTTATTTATTTTTAAATCATGTCATTGCATCATAAATTCTTAATTATTGATGAGTATATATTTTTGTATTTGCAAAAGGTTTTGTATGGTACAATGAATTCATATAAAACTCAATTTGGTGGCTGAAGAACTTTTTAGGTCTTACAAATATAGTTGTGTGCTTTAACATTTTGACTCTTTTTTTTTTCTTTTTCTTTTTATAAGTAAGAAAGATGTATATTCAAAAAGCTACCTCATGCAACAGGAGCATAAGGCAGACCAAAGATTACAAAAAGAGAAATGAAAAAACAAAGAAAAAGCTAATTACAAAGGAGAGAACTAAGGAACAAAGGGAGAGAATCACTAGAGGTGAGTCCCCAAGCCCTAGATTAGTCAAAAAGGGAGCCACTGAAAGAAGCAAGCATCTGGTCATTGGAGCTTTCCAAATCCTCAAAAGTCTGCCAATTACACTCCCTCCAAATACACCACATTAAACACTGAAACTAAATTCCAAGTGCTACATAAGTGCTTTCCAAACCAATTCCACCAACCAAAAAGAGTATCTACAATTGATCTTAGCAAGACCCATGAAATCCCAAAAGATCTAATAACTAGACTCCACAATCGAAAAGCCTTTTCACGATGAAGTAACAAATGATCCATCGTCTCCCCATTATACTGACACATAATACACCAGTTAACAAAATCAAAGCCTCTATCCTGCAAATTGTCGCCTGTAAGAATCTTATTCCAAATTGCGGTCCAAACAAAGGAAGAAACATGCCGAATAGCCTTAACCTTCCAAATACCTTTCTAAGGAAAGATAATAGGCAAAGAACCTCGTAACTTGTTATAAAATGACCGGATGTCAAAATCCCCATTAGGCTTCAACTTCCACCTCATCCAATCTCCAACATCCATTAAAGGAATATTTGCTCCCAAGAAATGAATAAAGTTCACCCATTCCTCCATCTCCCAATCATTAATTTCCCAGGTGAAACGAACATTCCAACTTCCTCTTTCCCCCTACCCCAGCCTTGTCAAAAAAGATTCAACAAAGGCATCCTTATCTCTAGCAATACCATATAGCCTCGAGTAAGCTAGCTAGAAAGGTTGATCCCCACACCACCCATCCTACCAAAATCTCACTCTATTTCCCGTCAAAACAACAAACTGAGTGTTTTTTCTAAAATCCTCCCAACCCATATGAATACCTCTCCATAAACCACACCCATGAACTCCCCTGCCCAACTTAGAAGTCCATCCCCCCACTCTTCCTTGAACTTTAAAACTACCACCCTTCTACAAAGTCGAGTCCCCTAATTCCCCAACCACCAAAGCCATTTCCCTAATAAAGCCATATTAAGAGTAGTTAGTTTCCCTATACCTAAACCACCATTAGCTATAGGCACACATACTTTATCCCATCCTACCAAATGTGTCTTGCTATCACCCCACCCTACCAAATGTGTCTTGCTATCACCCCACAGATAGTCCCTTTGTAGCTTTTCAATTTTATTAGCCACATGAGTAGGAATAGTGAATAGCAAAAGAAAATAAGTCGGAAGACTAGATAACATGCTCTTGAGCAACGTCAATCTACCCCTTTTAGACAAATACAGCTTCTTCCACCTGGCCAACTTTTGCTCAAATTTTTCTAGAATAGGATTCCAAATTGAAGGGGATTTGTGAGAAGCCCCCAACGGCATGTCAAGATAAGACATAGACAAAGTTCCAACCTTGCAGCCCAAAATTTCAACATGCACATCATTTATCTCCCCTTGTGGAAGAAGTTAGTATTGTTATCTCCTTCCTTGATATATAACATCCTAGATTTTTGTCTCCAAGAAATTTCTTCTAAAGAAAGAAGATGCTCCACTTGGGACCTCAAATCTACCCTATGACATTTCTCCCCATCAGTAAGTCCAAGATTTCCTTCCTTAGCATCTAAATTTTTCAACTTCTCCAGTAATTGTTTCTTCTGACGATCGACATTACCAAACTCTCTACAATTCCACTGCACAATGTCCTACTTCAAAGCGTTTAATTTTTTGGCAAGCACAAAACTAGATGTACCTACAGAAGAATGCCAACTCCACCAGGATTGAACTTTATCCACAAACCCATCTGTCTTCAACCACATGTTCTCAAACCGGAATGAACCTTTCCCCCTCACCATTCCCCCTGCCTCCAAGAGAATTGGACTATGATCTGAAATAGGACGAGGTAAAATCCTTTGAATAACATCCAGGTAGTGTTCCTCCCAGTCAGGAGTTATCAAAGCTCTATCAATCTTAGACATCAACGGTTAATCTGTACCACTTGACCAAGTATAGCTACTTCCTTCCAAAGGCAAGTCAATTTTATTAAGATCCTTGATAAATTCAGAGAATTTTTCCATAGCCAAGGTCATACGTGCCCCACCCATACGTTCACTTGGAAAATGCACAATATTAAAATTCCCAAAGCAACACATGATACCCTCTAGTACTGCCAAATACTGACCAATTCATCCCACATGTGACCCCTCTCATTCTTGTCATTTAGGCCATAAACTCCTGATCATGCCCATATAAAATCATCCGCCACCCCTAGCCACTTAACTGATACTGAAAAAGTACCAACCATAGCCTCCATCTTTTCCAAGACCCTCTTATCCCACACAATCAATACCCCACCAGCAGTCCGATCTGCCTCCAAAGCAACCCAATCCACGTACGGGCAGCTCCACAAACTACAAACCATTTGTCTATCCATGCTAGCAATATTCGTCTCTTTTAAGCAAACTACATCAAACTTCCACTCCCGTAACAAATTCTTCACCACAAGACGTTTCCGAAGATCATTTAAACCTCAAACATTCCATGAAATCCTTTTTAGCTTCATAAAAACAAAAATCTCCCAGCTACTAACACAAGAACAAATCCAACACTATCTCCCATCGTAATTCACCAAAGAGTCCAAATTTCTCAGCTCTCTTCTTCCCCTATTCTTAGATTTAACAAGTTTTCGACTACCCGTGACTTCCCTATGTAACACATTGGCAGCCTCCATCTCATATTCCAACCTTTGTAAAAGAGCAATGCACAGCTTCTCATGTCGACTAATGGAAAGCCCTACCAATCTACTAAAACCAGGAATTCTATGTTACACCCATCTAGAAATATCCAACTTAGCCTCAAGACTCAAAAACCTCAGTAACCACCTCCAATTCTGTCGAAGTATCCAACCCATTTGGAGCAGTAATCATCAAAGAAGCACAATTTGAACACTTTTCACCCTCAACAGATTCCACTGAAAAATTGACTACATCTTCCATAGAGGAAGTAATTGTCATCAAGGGTTGATAGTCTAAAACAGCCCCTCCCACCTTCGAGTTATTGTCCTCACCGAAACAAGGTTCTTCCACAGAATCAGCCATGAATGGAAATAATGGTGGACTTGATATTTCCACCAACGAATGCATCATACCAAACCCATCCCATTCAGCCCGATCCAACACAAAAGTCAGCTCCACACTCCTAAATTCTTCAGACCCCAAACTATCATACTTACCCAAGCCTAGTAAATCCACTCTTGACGAACCCAAAAGAAGAAAATTCACAAGAATGGGACTCAGGTTTCGAAAGACTGGGCTAGCCAACCGCATCAACCACAAAATCGTTGTTTCTAGCCCTCCCACTGCCAATCGTACATCAAAGACATGAACCTAATAGTAAAAGAGGGTAACTGTGACCACCGGCATCCCCACTAGCTTCGGCAAGCTCACCCTTCCTCTTTTCGGTCTCTTGTCACTAGCTTGAATATCGGGCTCTTAGGAGTTTTAAAAAGCTCTCCAGCAGTTGTAGAACTCTCCAGCCTCAAAGATACTTGGGCCTGAAAATAATGAGCCAAGAATTAAGCTAGAACCATTATCTTTTTGGCCCAACTCTATTTTTCCATTAAGCCCATCAATCTCTTTATTTTTTTGGTCCAAATTTTTCTTTCTTGTAAGCCCATCTGACTTTGGATTAGAGAGTACACATGCCACCCATTTAAAATTTTTTAACCCCACTTTATTTTCCTCCCATAATACCCACCTCTTCCCTTCAGCATTGAACTTCACAATCAAAACTTTCCCTACCCAACGTGAATTCCTAAATTCTTGGAACTTTCCATTATCAGCATGATTTGAATTCAAACTAAACTGTAACAGAAATCTTCTCTTAACTCATTTCGGAATTTGTCCCCCTGATTTAGGATTCACTTTAAAGCTCCAATCTCCCCCACCGCTTCCTTTCACAGTTTGTGGACCAGATGTAACACTAGAATTGTCACCCATCTCCACCATAATACTAATAGACTTTGAGATATTGGGTTTCACTACGTCTGTCCCACCCATCTAAATCTTGCCTTTATCAATGACAATAGGCTGCCGTGTATTTCCCAGACCACTGGACTTCTCAGGCCCTTGAGCCATACTACTTGAACTCTTATTCCCTGTGACCATCTCTGCAAAAGATCGAGGCCCTTGAAGAATTGATTTTGTATTATGCTGCCGTGCAATTGGTTTTGCAAGGCCTGAATTCCCCAACGCATATTGAGTAGGGTTCAACATCCTTCTCAATTCAATCCCAAAACCCTTCCAACTGCTATTTTCCTTGCCTTCAGGAACAATGATGGACCTCCTCAGCCCTCCAACTTTCAATTTGGTCAATAATAAATACTGACCAAAAGAATTAGAACTCCTTTGCAAAGTATATGCAGTATCTCCATCTCTAAACGTAAAGAATTACTTAGGATTAACCCCGTAAACAGTATGCTCAATACTGCTCATCAACCATTGTGCTGCCCTTTTACCCATAAAAACTTATTTCATGAAGTACTTACCCCGTTCAAAAATCCTTAATGCAAAAAAACGTCCCCCTTCCTCTACCACCAATTGAATAAGTTTCAATTCAATAAAAAAAAAACTACAAATTCCGCCTATATCTGTTTGAAGATTAAGTTTAAAAAAATTTTCTGACTAATTAGAGGTAACCAGGCCTCAAACTGAGGAAAAAAATATCAAACAGACAGTATTTTGACTCATTTTGGCAAGGACCGTTTGGTAGACATTGCAATATAGACTTGTGGAGGGCTGTCCCACATTGTGTTTTATGGTGTCTTTGGCGAGAAAGGAACGCTAAATGCTTTGAGGGAAAGGAACGGTCAATTCTCGAGATTAAATCTCTTTCTCCTCCACTCTTTGTTTAATTGAGTTTTGTTTTTACTTCTTTTTCTTGTTCTAATCTTTTTGTTATGCTTTGTAATTTACAAACTTGATGTACTCCTATCCATGTACACTCCAAACGTACCTAGGTATTTTAATTAATGAACTTTTGTTATTTATCAAAAAAAAAAAAAAAACATTTTGACTCGTTGATAGGACAAGAGGGTATTGGATGGTTATTTGATATATAATAGCATTTTTGGTGCTAAGATTTGGGAGTGAGCTTTTTTGGGCTTTTTTTCACTTTTCACTTAAGAGTAGCGGCGAAGTATATGCTTCCCTTGATTTTGTTGTCATCCCATATGCTTTACCTAATTTAATTGGAGATATTTTTATGTTCTTTTACAGGCAGGAGAATGTCAAAACACGTAGTTGGTGATGCAAATGAGAATATTTGTGAAGTTGTTGGGAATTAGCAAGTGGATTTACTTGTGATGGGATTTGTAGTTTATACTTTTAGCCTTATTAAAAGTGTATAATTTATTAGTATATTGTCGGAGACTAATGCGTAAGGTTGTTATTTAAATTGGCAAACCATTTACGCTTTAGAAAGTATTAGAATTGGAAGTATATACCAAAGCCATGTGGCACCAACATGGTTTTGAGTGGGCTTCACGGAATCCTAAATGGAAATAACTTGCATCCCACGGTTAACCCTAATCAGTAAAATCTCAACATGAGAAAGATCCCGTAATATACGCACATTTATGATGATTTTCCCCGTAAGGAAAAACCTTCCTACGCAAGAAACGGAGATCGGTTCTATACTACTATAAAAACCCAAAGCCCTCAGAAAACAAGGTACGCATATTTTACCCACCGCACTGGAACTCTAGAGTTGTGAGAATTTCTCTAACTTAACCTTCAGAGGGTCTTTGGCCGGTACCATACCGGTACTCTCCTAAGGTTTTTCTTGTTCTGTGTTGTACAGGTGTTATCTTGAGCACGTGAGGATTGTGCAACTAACTGACGATTTTCGGCATCATCAGCATGCATTAAAAAATCAGATATGTATCTAAAGAAGATACAAAATCCATTTTTATTTTTATGAAAAATTTAGATCTACATCTAAGGGAGACATAGATCCCTTTTTTTTTTTATGAAAGATTCAGATCTACATCTAAAGAAGATGTAGATCTGTTTTATTTTGAAGAAAAATTTGTTTAGTACATGCAAATCTCTAAAACTAAGAAACAGATTACAGTAACAATAAAAGAATCAAGAGCATATTTTGATAATCCTTTCTTCTGTAGTTCTCTTAATTTTTTTTTTTTTTTTGATTGATTTTAGCATCCTTAAATAGTAGAGCAGAGTAGAATTCTAGTAGAGATTTTGGGATTTTTTTCACCCTTTAGGCTGTTTTTACTAACAATTTCGTTGTGGCTGAAAAGCAAAATAATTAGCTAAGTAGCATCTCGAGTCTAAGAAATTCGAGTTTACCTAAGACTCGAGTTCTAAGAGGTGGCAAAAGTTTATGTAGATAAAAAAATCCACGTGGAACTTCTGAGTTCCATAAAGAAACTCAAGTATTACTATATTAGAGACTTGATTTCCTTCTGGAAAAAAAAAAAAAAAAAGAAGAGAGAGAGAGAGAGAGATAACACATGAGACTTAACCGAGTCTCCTCACTCTCTCCATTGTTTCTCACTGTCACTCTCCTCTCTCTATCTCTAACTCAGACATTCTCATGTGATTTGCATTCTTTATTCCGCTTTTTTTTAGGTTATTGATTCTTTCAATCTATTCTTTATGGTTTGATTTTGTTTTATTAGGGCATTGACTAAACATATTTTGGTCTGCTCAAGGTTAGATTTTGTCGAATGGATTCCAATAACAACGGTTTTAGTGGAGAAGAGCAAAAATAGGCATTGGTGGCTCTAATCGAACATCATACCCACGAAGTCCAACATCTTAAACTGCGTATCTCTTATTACACATCTCAAGTTCTGTCATTTTTTGATCATTTTATTTTTTTTAATAATTTCTTTTTATAAGTAAGAAAGATGTATAATCATAAAGGTACTTTATGCAAAAAAGGCACAAAGTAAATCAAAGGTTACAAAAAGGAGAAAAGCAAAAGAACAAAGAAGGAAATTAATTACAAAGAAGAAAAGAACTAAGGAATAAAGGAAGAAAATCACTAGATGTGAGTCCCCAAGCCCTAGACCAATCATAAAGAGGACCAGTAAATAAAGCAAACTACTGGTCATCAGATCTATCTAGGTCCTCAAATGTCTGCAAATACACCACATCAAACACAACATAACTAAATTCCAAATGTTAGACGAGTGCTTCCCCAGCCAATTCCACCAACAAAAAAGAAAATCTGCAACCGATCTTGAAAGAACCCACGAAATACCAAAAGTTCTAAAGACAAAGCTCCACAACCAATAAGCCTTCTCACAATGTAGCAACAAATGGTCCACTGTCTCCACACAACAACACATAATGCACAAGTTGTCCCCTTCTACTGTTTAATCTTGATATTTCTAAATACTTTGTTTATTTACAAAGAATGTAGAGGCAGAGAGAGTGAGGTGAAATCATAGCAACTGTGCCTATGTTCCCTTGGTTGGTTTCTTTGTTGAACTGATAATTAAATTATTATGTCTCCATCTCTCTAGTACGGACTCATCACTCATGATTCTCATGAATTTATGATCTCTCTTCTCTAATATCTATCCTTTGTGAGAGGCCTGGCTACCTAGAATTAGCCATAGATTTTTTTTTTATATAAATAATAAAGATTTATTGATATCTAAAAGAGAGAGACACCCCAAGTACACAAAGAGTATACAAGGGTGAACATATCAAAGACAAACATTACAAAAATCAAGTAAATCCAAAAGAGAAGAAAAGGTTGGTTTCTCCACACAGAAAACCAGTCCAATAAGGTTCTGAAAAATAGCAGCTTGAAATCAAGCATGAAACGCTCATTGTCTTCAAAACACCCACTATTTCTCTCCTTCCAAATACACCACATCAAACAATGAGGAACAACCATCCATATATCTCCATTATGATGGCGACCAAATCGACCTTGCCAGCAAGCAAATAGCCCAACAACAGACATTGGCATAACCCAACAAACTCTAAATAAACCAAAAACCATATCCCACAACTCCAAAGCAACTGGACAATGAAGGAATAGATAGTCAACAGTTTCACTATTACAGTTGCACATATAACACCAATCCAAAATGCAAACCTTTCTTTTTCTTAAATTGTCAATTGTCAGACATTTTCTCAAGGCAGCAGTCCATACAAAGAAAGCCACTCTAAAGGGAATCTTCTGCTTCCAGATACTTTTCCAAGGGAAAAACTGTTCACTATGGCCAACGAGAAGATGATAGTATGCGCTAACCGTGAACCCTTTACTCTTACAAGGCAGCCAACATCTCTTATCCTCCCAAATCCCCCTAACAGGAGTGCTATAAATGGTATTGATGAAGCTCCTGAAAGCTTCCAATTCCCGATTGTGCACATCCTTGTAAAAATGTATCTCCCAATGGAGGACTCCATTGGTGTATCTCATTAGATCCGCCACACTTGCCTCTTTGCTACGACAAATTCTATATAATTCAGGATAGCAGTCTGCAAGAGAAACAGTTCCGCACCAACGATCTAGCCAAAACTGCACTTTTGATCCATCTCCAATTTCAGATAGAATAAACCGAGATAAAGAGTGCCACCCCCTTCTAATATTTTTCCACAAACTGACTCCATAAGGACCAAAGGAAGAGCTAGAACACCAACCACCCCAATCACAACCATACTTCACCTCTATCACTTGACGCCATAGAGCATCTCTTTCTTGCCCAAATCTCCATAACCACTTCCCTAATAAAGCTACATTAAAAGTTCTCAAGTTCCAAATCCCCAACCCACCTAAAGAAAGCAGAGTACACACCATAGACCAATCAACCAGATGAAATTTGGGCTCATCTCCTAGTCCACCCCACAGAAAGTCCCGCTGAAGTATAGCAATTCGGTTGGCCACTGAAGCAAGAATAGGGAATAAAAAAAGAAAATAAGTAGGAAGATTTGAGAGAGTGTTTTTAATATAAGTGACTCTACCTCCCTTGGATAAATATAATTTTTTCCAACCTGCTAATTTTCTTTCCATCTTCTCTAGAATTGGATTCCATATAGACTTGTCCTTAAATTTTGCCCCCAAAGGAAGACCCAAATATTTCATTGGGAGAGACCCTTGCTTGTAGCCTAAGACAACCACCAAAAGATCCATGTTATGAACTGCCCCCACAGCCACCAGTTCAGATTTACCCAAATTTACCTTCAGACCAGACACAGCCTCAAACCAAATGAACACCAAACGGAGAATCAACATTTGATCAATATTAGCATCACAAAAAATTTGAGTATCATCAGCGAAAATGAGATGGGAAACCATCAAAGATCTTCCAGCAGAAACACCTACACCAAAACCTGACAAACGAACTTCATGGACAGCCTTATCCAACATTCTACCGACGATTTCCATAACCAACACAAATAACAGAGCGGACAAAGGATCACCTTGCCGCAACCCCCTTGAACTTCCAAAAAACCCATGGGGAGTACCATTAATAAGGATAGAAAAACGAACCATTGATAAACAAAAAGAAATCCAACGCCTCCACCTATAAGGAAATCCACAACGCTCAAGCGAGTAAGAAATCTCAAGTACACATGATCAAAGGCTTTCTCTATGTCCAATTTACATAACAACCCTAGCTGTCCAGACTTCAATCTACTATCAAGACATTCATTAGCAATAAGAACGAAATCAAGAATCTGCCTATCTAGAACAAAGGCATTCTGAGGAGCTGAGATGATCTCTCCTAAAACCATGCGAAGACGGATAGCCAAAACTTTAGCAAGTATTTTATAAACACCCCCAACAAGGCTGATAGGCCGAAAGTCCTTTACTTCCACTACTGCAGCTTTTTTAGGAATGAGAGCAATGAAAGTTGCATTCAAGCTTTTTTCAAACTGACTTGTAACATGGAAATGGTGGGACACAGCCATGATGTCTGATTTGAGAATCCCCCAACAAGCTTGAAAGAAAGCCAACGAAAAACCATTAGGCCCAGAAGATTTATCCCCATTAAACTCCTTGATAACTTCAAAAATCTCAGTTTCCTCAAAAGGTCTCTCTAACCAATCCACATTATCCCTTGAAATCCTTGGAAAATCCAATACATCCGGGAAAGGATGCTGCTCAGAGTATAGGTTCATATAGAATTGTTCAATATGATCAGCAATCTTATCCTGGTTGGAAGACAAAGCCCCATCAATCATAAGGTTTTCAATACAATTATTTCTTCTATTAAAATTAGTCATCCTATGAAAAAACCTCATATTGGAGTCGCCCTCCTTTAAAAACAACACTCTGGACTTTTGTCTCCAGCTAATCTCCTCTAACAAGGCTGCCTTCTCAAGTTCAGCGCAAAAGGATGCTTTTTCCAATTTTTCCTCCTCTGTTAGAGGTTGATTGTCCTCTTTAACATCTAAAGCATTCAACTTACTCCATAATTGCTATTTCTTGGTTGTGATATTGCCAAAATCTGTTTCATTCCACTTCTTAAGATCTGTTTTTAGAGCAATCAACTTCTTGGCAAGAATTTAACTAGGAGTCCCTTGAAAATGGTAATTCTCCCGCCAGGACCTCACTTGATCTAAAAACCCCTCCGCCTTCAACCACATATTCTTAAAACGAAAAGGAATTCGCCCTCTTCGATGACTCCTACTCTCCAAAAGAATTGGGAAGTGATCAGATAACACTCTAGGAAGCCTTTTTTGGGAGAAATGGGTGGAGTATTCTGCCAAAACCGGAGAAAAGAGAAACCGATCTATTCTAGAGGCTGAGGTGGAGTTAGACCATGTGAAAAGACCTCCCTCCAAAGGATTATCCATTAGCCCATGAAGAGATATAAAATCTGAAAAATCATACATGCAGCGAGTAAATCTTCACGCCCCTAACCTCTCTGATGGAAAGCAGATAACATTAAAATCACCTCCCAAACACCATGGCAATTCCACCAACTATTCAAGCCTGCCAATTCCTCCCACATAAATTAACGCTTCTGGTTCAAATCTGGACCATAGATACCTGTTAAAGCCCACTCAAATTGGTCACTAATGTTATTGAACCTACACGAAATCAAAAAAAGCCCCACTGATTCCTCTATCTTTTCAACCACCCTTCTATCCCACATGAGCATAATTCCACTAGAAGCACCCTCAGGACCCAAATATAACCAATCTATGTAAGGACAACTCCATATACTTCTAACAAGTCCTCTTGTGACCCATTCCAATTTTGTCTCTTGCAAACAAACGATATCACCCCTCCAAGAACGTAAAAAATTACGAACCTTGAGCCGTTTTTCCTTCTCATTCAAACCTCTAACATTCCAAGATAAAATCTTCAATTTCATTGGGAAATAATTAGAGCCTTGTCCTTACCATTACCAATGCGCCATGAAGAAGCTGAACCATAATTGACAAAGCTAAATAAACCCCTCAATTCCCTTATTCCTTTCCTCCCTAAGCTCTTCACGGCTTTTTCAATTTTTTCCTTAAAAGCCCTCTGCTGTAACTCAGCTTCAATAGCCAACAGGAATTTGGTTGCTCGCTCTTCCAAACCTTTAAGGGATGTCCCAAGAAAATCATCAAAACCACTGAATTTTTCCTGAAACCATTTTGAGTAATTGTCCTTACCCAGCAATTTCTCCACATCCAAAGTTGCTGACCCTTCAGAAGTATCCAAGACACCCATAGGCACAGAGAAAGCTAGAGGTTCGACATTTAGAGGTGGCGAAGATTCTGTAAACTGAAAAGCATCCTCAGAGCAAATATCTGAAACTCAATCCTCCACGGTAACATCAACCCCTTTATCCAGTTAAGAATTTATCTCCTTAGATTCCGATGACACCACCCCCAGAACCATCGCCAATTGGTTTGAGTCGTCCACTCCGACAACAACATCTCCCGATGGCAAAGAAATTTGAATCGAGGCTGCCACCCTCTTCCCATCTCGTAATTCAAGAAACCACTGCTCGGAATTCCCCCATTTCTTGATGACGTCTGTGTGCTCGTGGATGATCTGTTGGATGTCACGTTGCAAGGCCACGTCACCATCAGAACACACGGAATCATCCACGGAAGCCTCGAACCACAGAGACTCAGTCACGGAGGCGTCAAAGGTGTCGAGCACTGAGAGAGACTTCTCAGTGCATGTCGGTTTCATGTGGGTTAGTGTTAGCTTAGCATCGGTCTTATCTCTACCAGCTTTTGATGATGCCAAAGAGATTAGGTGAGAGGGAGGAGCTTGCATGGAGTACTTAGAGTGTGGATGGGTCTAATATTGTGTCATAGAGGGCTGGGAGGGTTTGGGCTTCCATTTAAAAACCGGTTTTTGTTTGGGCTTATAAAAGTCAATGGGCTTTGGATTTGGAAATTGGTCAACCAAAGGGACAGGTTTAAGTTTGGGCTTATTAAAATCAATGGGCTTTGGGTTTGGGACTTGGCCAACCGAAGGGTCCACCTTAATAACTTTAGACCAGCTAATCCCCCACTTACCATGAGGCCCACGTTCCAACCTAATATAAAGGTCCAAGTTCACCCCACCTTCAATACCATCTAAAAAGACAGGTGAGATCGTCGCCCCGATCTGAGCATTCTCTTTCCCAAGGCTGCTCTAGCGAGAATCCTGGGTCTGAATACCAAGATTTGCTAAGTTTGAATTTCGAGAATCCAGCATTATATGTTTTCCTTTGTGTCCTCCGCTGCCAACGTTCCGGCTGCTCTCAGTCACTGCCTACCTGTGAGTTTTGGATGCAATTCGTCGGCCTTGCATCACCGCTGCCGCAAAAGATTTGGAGGCTTTATATTCAGACCCAAGTAAAAGCTTTGGGGGCAGTTTAAAGGCAAGAGTACCAAGAGCAATAGCCTTCCTTAAGTAAAAACCAAATCCTCTCCAACCACTACCCAATATTCCTTCCGGTACTACAATGAAACCTTTCCTACAACCACGTAAAAGTTCTGAAATCATAAGAAAAGAGCCATGTGCATTGGAACCCAATTGTAGAATAAAAACCGTCTCCCCATCTCTATCAGTTCACGCAAAGTGTCCAGGGGGCCCAGTGGAAATAAAGTCTTCCATCATAGATAACAATCTCTTTGCACTCTCTTTGCCCATGAACACTGATCGTAATGAATCTCTGCCTCTCTCAAAAATACGTAATAAGAAGAAAGTACCCCCTTCTTTAACAGAAAATTCAAAAGATTTTGACTCAAAAAAGAAAAAGAAGGAACCACCTATGACAAAGTAATAAAAGAAACAAAAAAGATTGAAGAAACTTTATGGCTGATTCAAGGTAGCCAGGCCTTCATTTGATAATGCATAAGAGAGAATACAATTGACAATCTAAGGCGTTTCTAATAGTTTACGCTCCATTTGTTTTGACAGAGAATGTTTGAATCATTGCTTGCTACATTGCTTTTTTTTTCCTGTTGTTGTTCGTTTCTCAGGGTAGCATTTTGCAATTGCTTTTCACTTTGCCAGTTGGATGTTTTTGTGTTTATCCGCTATGGGTGGTTCAACGTTTTTATCCATTGAATCCAAAAATTTTGAGTTTTCAATCGAGGAAGGGGGGTCTTTTTTCATGCTACGAATTGTTAAGAGGGGCCAGAATTCGCTGCGTTCTCTTTGAATGGGAAGAGAGTGTGCTCGTAGATTGTTATTTCACATGGAGGAATTGCTTTCTAAGCAATCTTCTGATCACTTTGCGAGAACTATAAGGGAGGGGGAGAAAGTTCTCATTCTACAGATGGGGTCCAATGCCCATGGCACGTTCCTATTATTTTCTGAACTTCTCTTCATGGCCAACGACAGGGCAATATTGTGATACCGGAGGGGAGGATGGAGAGTGGATGGAGGGGTTTTGGTCTACACCTGAGGAGGACATTAGAACCAGCCTCCCTTGCTGGGTAGGGACAACAGCATAGACAATTAAAGCCAATTGTGGTGGCTGCCGGACAGAACAATCACGGTGGTGGACATAACAAGCCCGATAGCGGTTTTAAGTTGCAGTTTTTCAAAATTTGAAAACCCATGCTTCCAGTTATCCTCACCATGATCAATGCAATTTGTATTCAAAGAAGGCAAAGACACAGATTGGGGCTGAATTTATGTCTAATATTAATGGGAAAATCAAAACTGATTCATTGACCTTTGACTTATTCCTATGTGTTGAACGTGGAAATGGTGGGAAGTGGATTATAGTATCATCAAAGGTTAGAGAAGTGGACCGTAAAGTTCTAAACAGGAGGCCCAATTACAAGACCATGACAAAGCCCAACTTAAATGAGATGAGTAACACTCTTATAGGAAAGGGGAACAACTACTGGGCTCCCAAGTCCAATACATTGGCTTTACCTACTCACAATGTTGAACCCAAACCACAGCCCAAGCCCATCAGTAACTCACAATCACAACCCAAGCCGCTGAACCTCACTCAGCCTCTTACCCACCCCAAAAACACTTCGCCCCTTACCCACCCCACAAACTCATCATCTCCCACTCACTCAATCACTCAGCCATTCACAAAGGAAGCTCCAAGCACCATGATCATCTCAGACACGATGCCGATGGACCTCCCAGCTCAAAATAAACACGCCTCCGTCTACGGCAAACATGTGCATGTCTCTGTAGGTCCCAATTTTGTGATCCCAGACTACAAAGGTTCCCGAGGTGCTGTCGCAATGAACCACAAGCTCTCGATATCGACCGAGGAGGAGGTTTTGCAAGCTAATTTGGGTTCAAGACCTCTGTCGAGCAGTTTATCTAAGGATTTGGCACTGGATCAGCTTGACGGTGGCCACGGTGGGTCTCGCCCTTCAATAAAGGATTTTGTTGGTGATTTGGAGAGCGCCTGGGGCAATTCTAATAACTAGGTCCTAAAGCTACACGATGGGAAGTGGAATGCAATCCCTCTCTCTCTTTACCACTCTCCTGGGAGCATCTCGGATTTCTCAGAGCATGAAGGAGATATGGGCCAGGGTAACAACACCTTTAAGGAAGAAAAGCACATTGTTAGCTGGGCAGCCGAGTGTGACACTGTCTTATAGTCTCAAGTTCGGAGTGTGAGCTGTGGGACACTGAGGAGAATATAATTCAGGGGGTAGCAATGGAGGAGCCCCTATCTGTGCAACCTTTAGCCGTGGCCAACCCTGATGTCCATTTGGAAGTGGAGGGTGCTTCCACAAACCTATCACCTCGGGTTCTCAGCCAAATTAAAGCGTTCAGGAAATTTGTGGGGACTTCCTTGGAAGGTTTCAAAGCGGAAATTACTAGGTTGTTTTTAGCCTTAGGCCAAGAAGAAATCTGTTGTGCAGGTAGAAAGCTCTCGGAAGAAAGGTAACAAACTGGGTACCAAAGGCAGTAGGGAATTGAAGAGTTTACTAAGCTCTCGAAATTTTGAGAAGGACTCTACTTCAAGCAGTGTAGTTAGGGATCGGGATTTAGGGGTACCTCAATGAATATAAAAATAATCTCTTGGAATGTTAGGGGGCTGAATGATAAAGACAAAAGACTTCGGGTTCGGAATATGATCAGAAGCTGGGGATGCTGATATTATTTGTCTTCAAGAAACAAAAATGGAGTTCATATCCAGAAGAGAAATACGAAGTTTATGGGGCAGCCAGCATGTAAACAGGCTTTATTTGGGCTCTATTGGTGCTTTTGGGGGAGTCTTGGTGATGTGGGATAGAAGGACTGTGGAAAAATCGATGAAGCAGTGGGTCAATTTTCTCTTTCATGTAAATTCAAAAATGTAAAGGATCAGTTTGAATGGGCTTTTACTGGTATTTATGGTCCAAACTCTGCTCATGATCAGAGATTGCTTTGGGAGGAGCTGGCTGGTATTCGACTATTCGTAGTTGGTCGAGTATGCCTTGGTGCTTGGGTGGTGATTTTAATGTAGTGCGATTTCCATCAGAGTGTTTTGGTTCAAGTCCCTTCACATCTACTATGATTGATTTTTCAGATTTTATTTCTAAATAAGGTCTTATAGATTTGCCTTTGGAAGGGGGTACATTTACTTGGTCTAATTCTAGAGAGGTGGCTTCGCGCTCTAGGCTTGACGAATTTCTACTATCTTCAGATTGGGAAGAACATTTTCTGAATATTCATCACAGATTTCTGTTCTGGCTGGTCAAATCTCAGGATTCTCTGTGGGTCCCAAATCTCATACCCCCTTAATGGTGGCTCATCTCCTTTTTACAGACGATACCCTAATTTTCTGTGATGCTTTACCTACTCAGATTGGCAAATTGAGAGACATTTTATCTTCATTTGATGCTGTGTCAGGGTTGCATATTAATCTGGCTAAATCCGAATTGGTGCCGGTTGGTGATGTGTTAAATATGGGCAAGCTGGTGGCCATTTTAGGGTGTAGGTAGTCCTCACTGCCAATGACTTATTTAGGACTTCCATTGGGAGCTAAATTTAAGGATAGGGCAATTTGGAACCCTATTCTTGAAAAAATGGAGGGAAGATTAGCAAGCTAGAAGCGTTTGTATCTATCAAAATGTGGTAAGGTTACTCTACTTAAAAGCACTCTCTCAACTTTGCCTACTTATTACCTATCTCTCTTTCCTATTCCAGTGGATGTTGCAAATCGCATCGAGAAACTCCAGCAAGATTTTTTATGGGGTGGTATTAATGAGTCCCACAAATTCAATCTGGTTAACTGGGCCCAGGTGTGTAGCTCCTTTAAGTTTGGTGGATTGGGTGTGCGGAATTTGAGAAAATTTAACCAAGCTCTGCGGAATTTGGCGGCTGGATATTGAGATCAAGTATGGGAATATTTGGGGTGGGTGGTGTACAAAAGAAGTAACAACTGCTTATGGTGTTAGTCTGTGGAGAGCTATAAATCCATCATCTTCAAAGTTGGCAACGGTAGTAGAATTAAACTTTGGCATCACTTGTGGTGTGGGGGTTGTACTCTTCGAGAGGCATTTCCAGAACTTTATAGCTTTAGTTGTAACAAAGATTCCTATCTTGCGGATGTCGTGTCTTTTCCTAATCGGCGACTACTTTGGGATCTTCGATTCTATAGAGAGCGGAAGTCGACAAAGAATAAGGGCTTTAAGGTTAGTGAGTTCTATTTATCCCTCTTCTCGACCCCTGACAACCTCTTTCTATGGAAACCTGTGTGACGCTCAAACATCACTCCCAGAGTTGCTTTCTTTTCTTGGACTGCCGCCTTAGGCAAGATTTTGACCCTTGATAGATTGTGGAATAAGGGTGTACCTGTCATGGATTGGTGTTATATGCGTTAAAGAAGTGGGGGAGTCAGTAAACCATCTTCTTCTTCATTGTCCCATTGCTTTCGAGCTTTGGTCTATGGTTTGGAGCCTTTTTGGTGTGATTTGGGTGATGCCTCAAAGTGGTGCAGATTTATTTGCTTCTTGGCAGGGTCCATTTGGTTGACAGCGTAGCATAGGCCTATGGCGGGCTATCCCACATTGTGTGTTATGGTGTCTTTGGTGGGAAAGGAACAGTAGATGCTTTGAGGAAACGGAACGGTCGATTCATGAGATTAAATCTCTCCTCCTCCACTCTTTATTTGCTTGGTGTTCTGTTTTCACTTCTTCTTCTTGCTCTAATTTTTTTGTTATGCTTGATTATTGTAATTTCCGATCTTGATGTAATCCTTTCCATGTACACTCCAAATGTACTTGGAGCTTTTGATTTATGAAATATCGTTATTTATCAAAAAAAATAAAAATAAAAAAAACAACACAATGCACCCGTCAAAAAATCAAAACCCCTACTCTGCAAGTTATCACCCTTAAGAATCTTATCCCAGGCTACCATCCAAAAAAAGAAAGAAACATGTCAGGGTTCCTTAACCTTCCAAATACCTTTCCAAGAAAAGACAACGAAAGAAGAACCACGCAACTTATGATAAAACAAACGGATATTAAAATCCCCATTCTTTGTCAACTTCCATCTCATATGATCACCATCATCTGCTTAAGGTAAATTAGATGCCAAGAACCAAAGGAAATCATCCACTACATCCACCTCCCAATCATTAGGACCTTAAATGAAACGAACATCTCAACTTCTCCTGTCCCCCACCCCTTGCCATGTCAAAGAAGAGTCTACAGAGGTCACTTTGTTAGTAGCAATTTCATACAAAACTGAGAAAGTCAGTTGGAGAAGTAAATCCTCACACCACTGATCTGTCCAAAATTTCACTCCATTCCCCACCCCAACCTTAAACTGGATGTTTTTGCTAAAAACTTCCCAACCCATCCGAATACTTCTCCACAAGCCACACCCATGAACACCCCTACCCAGCTTGGAAGTCTAACCCCCCCCCCCCCCCTCACCACACTCTTCCCCAAATTTCAAAGCTACCACCCTCCCCCAAAGCCATGTCTCCTCAATCCTAAAACGTCATAGCCATTTCCCTAATAAGGCTTTATTGAAGGTAGTCAATTTTCGTACTCCTAAACCGCCGTTGGCAATAGGCATACACACCTTATCCCATCCTAACAAATGTGTCTGGAATCACCCCACTGGAAATTCCTTTGCAACTTCTCAATTTTGTTAGCCACACGAGTTGGGAAGCTAGATAACGTACTCTTAGGCAATGTCAATCTACCACCTTTTGAGAAATACAACTTCTTCCACCCAGCTAACTTCCACTCAATTTTTTCCAATATAGGATACCAAATTGAAGGTGACTTATAGGACGCCCCCAATGGCATGCCAAGATAAGACATAGGCAAAGCCCTAACCCTACAACCCAAAATCTCAACCAAAGCATGCACATTATTCACCTCCCTTATAGGAACCATTTAACTCTAAAGCATGTTGACCTTCAAGCCTGTCACAGCCTGAAAACAAAGTAGAAACATCCGAACAAGTAGGATCTACTCCACATCTGCATCAAAGAATAGAATTGTATCATATGCAAATAGAAGATGCGAAACACATTCCCCTCCCCCTCACCTACCATCAACCCTGAAACCACAAAGTAAACCTATCTTCTCCACTCTCTTCAACATCCTACTGAACACCTCCACCATAACCAAAATACTATGGGAGACAGTGGGTCCCCTTGTCTCAAACCCCTTGAAGCACCAAAAAATTCAACTGGAGACCTATTGACCAAGACAGAAAACTGAACTGTGGAAATACAAATACGAATCCATCTACACCACTTCTCCCCAAAGCCCATTCTCTTCAACAAATCTAGAAGAGCCTCCCAATTCACAGTCATAAGCTTTCTCAATATCTAGCTTACAAATCACCCTCGGAATCTTACTCATCCCTCAACTATCAACACACTCATTGGCAATAAGGACTGAATCAAGGATTTTTCTACCACCCACAAAACTATTCTGAGATTCATATATCAACTAATCTAAAACCACTTTCAAATTGTAAACACTCCCCACCAAGCTAATAGGTATGAAGTCTCAAGTCTCAATTATTAGAGGCATCATTCTTCTTAGGGATTAAGGCTATGAAGGTAGCATTAAGAGATTTTTCACACTTGCTATGTTGATAAAACTCCTCAAAAACCGCTAAGACATCTCTTTCCACAACTCTCCAACAATAGTGGAAAAAGGCCATAGAGAAGCCATTTGTGTAGAGACCCAAAAGATAGTATTGAAATCTATGGAATCTTATATTGCCTAGGGAAGCACATGGAGAAATGCTTATAAGGAGTGATTTCCCTTCAATGTGTAAAAGCTTTTTCCCCCCACTGTTGTGTGCCCACGAGGACACATGTGCCCGTAAAGGGGGTGGATTGTAGAGACCCAAAAGGGGATTTTGCAATCCATGGAATCCCATGTCGCCTAGGGAAACACATGGGGATATGTTTATAAGGAGTGATCTCCCTTCAATGTGTAAAGGTCTTTTCCCCACTGCTGTGTGCTTTAGGGAAGAGAACAAATCTATGTGGCATATGGGCCCCAAAAGCGGACAATATCAACACAGTTGGGACGGGCTAGTTACACTCTAGACCTAGAGCTTTATCCCCTTCCAGTTCTTTGACAACTAGGAGAATCTCCTCCTTCTCAATCCATTCTTTCAATTCCAAATTTCATTTTCATATCCAAATGATATTTGGGGTTATGTGAATGTTTTCTCATTGATGTGGCTATGATATTGTTAGTGTAGGTCAGCTATGTTGTTCTCCCCCCTTTCCTCTTAGTGTAAGATTATGTAATTTTCAAGAATAAGTAATTATCAATATTTTACTTATCAAAAAAAGTAATTATCATTATTTTGATAGTTAACTGTTTGATTTTAGAAATAGTAAAATAATTAGATTTAGAATTTGTATACCAGAAATCAAACTTAATGTTTCTGCACAATGCATGTGGTATTAATTTTTTTTCCCATTAGGGAAATTTTGCAGTAACTTCTTTTTAGCCGCATTTTAAACCAATGTTGTTCTCCATTGAATTGTTCCTCTTTTTAATAAAGTTGAGAGACTGAGATGTTGAGTTTATTTCAAAAGGAACTCGAGTCTCTAAGAAACTCAAGTCTCTAGACTTGATTTTCTTAAAGGCTAAGACATGAGTTCCACATGGATTCTTTTTCCACGTCAGTTTTTGCCATCTCTTGGAACTCGAGTCTTAGAAACTCGAGATGCTACTGAACTAAATAATTTGCTTTTGGGCCACATAACGAAATTGTTTGAATAAACTGCCCAAAGGGCAAAAAAATCCGAGTTTTAGTTCTCAGTTTTTCTTAGACTCAAACATACATGCTTATCTAAATAGGAGTTTTTTTTTTTTTTTTTTTTTTTTGATAAGAAATAGGAGATTATTTAGACTTTAGAACGATCCAATGCGAATTAGTTTAATGGTTTTAAAGGTTAACTAGTTGCTAACAGCTTAATAAAAATTGAATATTTATTTTTCATGATGGAAATTTGGTTATGTACAATCCATTTATTATTATTTAGACTTTAGAACGATCCAATGCGAATTAGTTTAATGGTTTTAAAGGTTAACTAGTTGCTAACAGCTTAATAAAAATTAAATATTTATTTTTCATGATGGGACAGTAACTTACAAATAAACAAAAATAAGTAATTTAGTTCAACAACAACAACAACAACATAATAATAATAATAATAATAATAATAATAATAATAATAATAATAAATGGATTGTACATAACCAAATGTACGGTACATAATCTTTTGACTATTTGATAATCCTATCAAATCTTTTATGATGCTTATAATCCTCTATTTTTTAAATATAGGTAAAACAGATAAGTTTAATAAAAGCTAAATTTTGGGTCACAAGTTTGCATAAGCTTCAATTCATTCTCCAATCTCTCTATTAAATCACTTGAAGAAATGCTTGTGGATGAACTTTATAAACTGATAGAGAACATCATACAAACATATAAAAATGAAACAAACAGTGGTTTTTATGAATTTAATTAAGAAAAACTTATTTGCTGAAGTTGACAAAAAATACAGATGTAAGTAAGGTTTTAAAAAACTATATATAAGCAAATAACCTAATAAGCTAACAATCATTAATTACTAATTATTAGATGGGATGAAATTTGGAAAGGACAAATTTGGAATCAAGTAACTTGTAAATACCACATATGATTGTAAAAAGAATAAGAATAAAGTACCAATTTCTATCTTTGGTTGCCACAACAATGGAAACGAGCAGCCACTGGTTATTTACTTATTAATTCAAATCATAGATATTGCAATATAAATTCCATCATCGATGACACGTACATTTCTCTCTATTTTATGTTTTTTCAAAAATTAATGCCCCACAGCAAGCATATCTAGGCCCAAACCAATATGCTTTATCTCTATTGACTCTTTCTTTATAATGTATACAAAGCACAGATAGTTTCAACTTTTAGTAGATTTTATAACCAAATGGGATAGCATGCAACAAAAAAAAAAAAAAAAAAAAAAAAAAAGCTTGTTCTACACATTAAACTTTCACAACAAAATAACAATATAAAAGTATGGTTCAATATCAATGGTTTGAAATTAAATTTAACCTTCTTGGTGGGCTAACAAACAAAAATTAAAACAAAGGAAACCAAAGTGAATCTGAATATGAAATGGCACATACCTATGCTCTGTGAAATCCAAAGGCGGCACTCTGCATAGCAGCACGGGCTATGGTAGCAAAGGCCCTAAATGGTACATTATCCCCTGTATTACAGCTCTAATATCTCAGTTTTGCAAACTGACCAAATATATGAACATTAATCCACAGATATGCTCATAACAGATTAGTGGTGAAGTATGTTCGGTATTTCATGGCAAAAGTGAATCCTTTTTAATCTATATATACGTACCAGTACCACTCCTTCAGTGAGGCATTTTATCAGTCATGTTATCAGAAGGGTAATATGGAACAGCGCTGTTCCAATCTCCGCAGACGATACCCTAATTTTCTGTAATGCTTTACCTACTCAGATTGGCAAATTGAGAGACATTTTATCTTCATTTGATGTTGTGTCAGGGTTGCATATTGCATATTAATTTGGCTAAATCCGAATTGGTTCCAGTTGGTGATGTGTTAAATATGGGCGAGCTGGTGGCCATTTTAGGGTGTAGGTAGTCCTCACTACCAATGACTTATTTAGGACTTCCGTTGGGAGCTAAATTTAAGGATAAGGCAATTTGGAACCCTATTCTTGAAAAAATGGAAAGAAGATTAGCAAGCTAGAAGCGTTTGTATCTATCAAAAGGTGGTAAGGTTACTCTACTTAAAAGCACTCTCTCAACTTTGCCTACTTATTACCTATCTCTCTTTCCTATTCTGGTCGATGTTGCAAATCACAATGAGAAACTCCAGCGGGATTTTTTATGTGGTGGTATTGATGAGTCCCACAAATTCAATCTGGTTAATTGGGCCCAAGTGTGTAGCCCCTTGAAGTCTGGTGTATTGGGTGTGCGGAATTTGAGAAAATTTAACCAAGCTCTGCTTGGTAAATGGTTGTGGAGATACGGCATTTTGACAAACCACCTTTGGCGGCGGGATATCGAGATCAAGTATGGAAATATTTAGGGTGGGTGGTGTACAAAAAAAGTAACAGCTGCTTATGGTGTTAGTCTGTGGAGAGCTATAAATCCATCATCTTCAAAGTTGGCAATGGTAGTAGAATTAAACTTTGGCATCACTTGTGGTGTGGGGGTTGTACTCTTCGAGAAGCATTTCTAGAACTTTATAGCTTTAGTTGTAACAAAGATTCCTATCTTGCGGATGTCGTGTCTTTTCCTAATCAGCGACTACTTTGGGATCTTCGATTCTATAGAGAGCCCTAAGATTGGGAGATGGAACAATTTGATATTTTTTGGAATCTTATACACTCTATGACCTTTACTGGTGAGGGCAAGACAAACTTTGCTGGAAGTCGACAAAGAATAAGGGCTTTAAGGTTAGTGAGTTCTATTTATCCCTCTTCTCGACCCCTGACAACCTCTTTCTGTGGAAACCTGTGTGACGCTCAAACATCACTCCCAGAGTTGCTTTCTTTTCTTGGACTGCCGCCTTAGGCAAGATTTTGACCCTTGATAGATTGTGGAATAAGGGTGTACCCGTCATGGATTGGTGTTATATGTGTTAAAGAAGTGGGGAGTCGGTAAACCATCTTCTTCTTCATTGTCCCATTGCTTTCGAGCTTTGGTCTATGGTTTGGAGCCTTTTTGGTGTGATTTGGGTGATGCCTCAAAGTGGTGTAGATTTATTTGCTTCTTGGCAGGGTCCATTTGGTAGACAGCGCAACATAGGCCTATGACAGGCTATCCCACATTGTGTGTTATGGTGTCTTTGGTGGGAAAGGAACAGTAGATGCTTTGAGGGGACGGAACGGTCGATTCATGAGATTAAATCTCTCCTCCTCCACTCTTTATTTGCTTGGTAGTTTTCGCTTCTTTTTCTTGCTCTAATTTTTTTGTTATGCTTGATCATTGTAATTTTCGATCTTGATGTAATCCTTTCCATGTACACTCCCAGTTTACTTGGAACTTTTGATTTATGAAATATCGTTATTTATCATAAAATAAATAAATAAATAAATAAATAACAACAACAACAACAAAAAACCCCTACTCTACAAGTTATCAACCGTAAGAATCTTATCCCAAGCTACTATCCAAAAAAAGAAAGAAACATGTCAGGGTTCCTTAACCTTCCAAATACCTTTCCAGGGAAAGACAACGAAAGAAGAACGACGCAACTTATGATAAAACAAACGGATGTTAAAATCCCCATTCTTTGTCAACTTCCATCTCATATGATCACCATCATCTACTTAAGGCAAATTGGATGCCAAGAACCAAAGGAAATCATCCACTACATCCACCTCCCAATCATTAGGACCATAAATGAAACGAACATCTCAACTTCTCCTGTCCCCCCACCCCTTGCCATATCAAAGAAGAGTCCACAGAGGCCACTCTATTAGTAGCAATTTCATACAAAACCCAGAAAGTCAGTTGGGGAGGTAAATCCTTACACCACTAATTTGTCCAAATTTCACTCTATTCCCCACCCTAACCTTAAACTGGATGTTTTTGCTAAAAACTTCCCAATCCATCTGGATTTTTTTTTTTTTTAATAAATAATGTAAGATTATTATTAATAATAGAAAAAATGTCAAGCCAAGTACATTGGGGATGTACTATGGGGGCACAAATCAAGAAACAAAAGTAAAATGATCAAGAAAAGAATAAAGAGAAGAGCAAGAAAAATGAGAAAAGACCACACTCCAGTCCAAGAGAGTGTATAAGAAAAAAGACTTAATCTCTAGCAAAAAACGTTCACAACCCTCAAAATTTCTAGCATTCCTTTCACGCCAAATACACCATATCAAGCAATGAAGCACTAATCTCCACACATCAATGTGACGATGTTGCGCAAACTTTCCTTGCCAAGCCTCAAATAGCTCAAGAACAGTATGGGGCATAACCCATTGAATACCAAACAGGCAGAAAACCAAAGACCACAACTCCCAAGCAATGGGGCAATGAAGTAGAAGATGATCCACTGACTCCCCACATCTCTTACACATATAGCACTAGTCAAGCACTAGCACACATCTTTTACGAAGGTTGTCTGTTGTTAAGATCTTACCTAAGGAAGCAGACCAAGAAAAGAAAGCTACCTTTGGAGGAACCTTCGATTGCCATATCATTCTCCATGGGAAGGAAACAAGAGTAGGAGGGTAAAAGGGGTTATAATATCCTCTAACCTCAAAACCTCTATTCCTTGCAAGCTTCCAACAAGCCTTATCTGGACTAAACCCCCGCACTGTCGAAGAATAAACCAGCCCCCATAAACCAATCAAAAGCTTCTACTTCCCAATCTTGTGGTGGACGACGAAATTGCACATTCCAATAAATCCTCCCAGTAGACCAACCCATAATTTCAGCCACCGAGGAATCCTTTGACCTACTCAGACAATAAAGCTCTGGAAAGGCCTCTTGGAAAGTACAATCCCCACACCACACATGCTTTCAAAATTTCACTCTAGTACCATCCCCCACATCATATATAAGGAGTTTAGAGAAGTTCAACCAGCCACTTCAAATGTATCTCCACAGACTGACCCCATAAGAACTTGTCACTTTTTCGGTACACCAACCACCCCAACTATTCTCATATTTTGCCTCTATAACCCTTCTCCATAAAGCATCAGTCTCCATGCCATACCTCCACAACCATTTTCCTAGCAAGGCAAAATTAAAGCTTCCCAAGCATCTTATACCCAACCCCCCAACCTACAAAGGCTTACAGACCTTAGCCCAATTAACTAAATGTATTTTAGGTTCACCACCAATCCCATTCCACAAAAAATCTCTCTGTAATTTCTCCATACGCTTTGCCACCTTACCCGGTAAAGGGAAAAGGGAAAGGAAGTATGTAGGTAAAGACGAGAGTGAGCTTTTAATGAGTGTCACGTTACCCCCTTTAGATAGATACAGTCTCTTCCAACCTGCTAATCTCCTCTCCATTCGCTCTAGGATAGGATTCCAAACAGATAAATCCTTAAACTTAGCACCTAATGGAAGGCCCAAATATTTCTAGGGCAAAGAAGACTACCCACACCCCAACAGACCCACCAAAGCCTCCAAATTGTGTACCACACCAACAGGTACCAACTCAAATTTCCCCAAATTAATACGAAGCCCTGACACCTCCTCAAATCTAGCAAGAATCGCCCTCAAGTTAACACTCTAAGAAAGATCTACATCACAAAAAATCAGAGTGTCATCTGCAAATAAAAGGTGAGACACCATCACTGAAGGACCAGTTGTACTACCCACAAAAAAGCCTGAGAAATGCCCAGCGGAGGCAGCCACATCCAACATACGACTTAAAGCCTCTATCACAATATCAAACAACAATGGAGATAATGGGTCCCCTTGTCGAAGTCCCTAGAACTTCCAAAGAAATCAGATGAACTACCATTAATCAAAATGGAAAACTTTACAGTAGAAATGCAATACCTTATCCATTTTCTCCATTTCTCTGAGAAACCATAGCGTTGAAGCATATACATTAAAAAATCCCAACTCACATGATCATACGCCTTCTCCACATCCAATTTACACAACACACCTGAAATTCCTGACTTCAATCTGCTATCAATACATTCAGAAGCAATCAAGACGGAATCCAAAATTTGTCTGCCCTTCACAAAGGCGTTTTGTGAATCTAAAATAAGCCCATGCACCACCTTACTCAACCAATTAGCCAGCACCTTAGAAATAATCTTATAAATACCACCAACTAAGCTTATAAGTCCTTTACCTCCACAGCATCCACTTTCTTGGGAGTAAGGGCAAGAAACGAAGCATTAAGACTCTTCTCAAACACCGCCTGAGTATGAAAATTGTGAAATACAGCCATAATATCTGCTTTCAAAACACACCAGCAAGACTGGAAGAACGCCATGGAAAAGCCATCCGGGCCAGGTGCCTTGTCACCATTAAAATCATTGATCACACCCAACACCTCTTCCTCCTCAAAAAGCCTATCTAGCCAACTTGCATCCTCCACCAAGATACTAGAAAAGTCCACATCATCTAAGACAGGCCTATGTGCCACATCCTCAAAGTAATGCTGCCTATAGAACTAAGAGATACAATCTGCTATAGCTGCCAAGTCCGAAGACAACTCCCCATCCACCATAAGCCTATCAATAGAATTAACCCTCCTGTGAGAGTTAGCTATACGGTGGAAAATTTTAATATTCCTGTCTCCTTCCCTAACACATAGAACTCTAGATTTCTGCCTCTAACATATTTCTTCCAACAGAGTAGCTTTTTCTAACTCATCACGAATTCTTCCCACTTTTACCGTTTCCTCCACTGATAAACCCCGACTATCCTTAATATTCTCTAGAACACTCAAGTCCTTCCACAATTTTTTAATCCGATCCTCAATATGACCAAACACCTCCACATTCCATCTTTTCAAGTCATTCTTTAAAAGTTTTAATTTATTGGCCAGAACAAAACTTAATGCACCTTGAAACTGATAGAATTCCCACCAAGACCGAACCCTATCCACAAAACCCTCATCCTTAAGCCACATATTCTCAAATCTAAACGGCCTACTCCCTCTCTGAAAAGATCCACCCTCAAGGACAATTGGAAAATGATCCGAGCACAACCTGGACATCCGTCTTTGAGAAACTGTTGGAAACTTATCCCCCCAATCTGCAAAAAACAAGAATCCGTCCAGCCTAGCCTTCGAAGCAACTTCTCGAGAATTTGACCAAGTAAAAGTTCCCCCTTGCAATGGCAAATCAATGAGACCCTATTCCGAAATAAAATTGGAAAACTCCCCCATAGCAGCAGTAAAAGAATTAGACCCCAATCGTTCAGAAGGGAACCTAACCACATTAAAGTCACCACCCACACACCATGGAACACCCCACCAGCTATTCAAACCACAGAATTCCTCCCATAAAAGCCTCCTGTCTCAGTGTAAATTAGGACCATAAACACCAATAAACGCCCAAGCAAACTGATCGGACACACTTGTAAACTTACAAGAAACCGAAAATCTCCCCACTGCTTCCTCCATTTTATTCACTACCCGAGTGTCCCACATCACTAACACTCCTCCAAATGTTCCACAAGAACCTAAGTAAGACCGGTCAACATGTTGGCCACCCCACAAGCTACGAATCACCGCTCTATTAATCAGCCCCATTTTGGTTTTTTGAAGGCAAATCACATCTGGCCCCCATTTTCTAATCAAATTTCTAACCCTAAGCCTTTTATCCCGCTCATTCAACCCTCTAACGTTCCAAGAGATAATCTTCAAACTCATTGATAAGGCACAACAGCCCACTCAATACATGCATTCCTTGCTTGATTTGGACCATACTCAACATTCAAGGATGACAACAAATTTTTCAACTCCTGCTAACCTTTCTGGCCAGACTTGACCAACTTCATCTGATCGCCCACCACAAGTTTCTGTCTATATTTTTTTCTGGCCTCTATAGCTAATAACAATCCTGTAATTTGCTCCTCAAAACCTTCCAATGAAGTGCCCACAAATTTCTTAAAAGCCTTTATCTTATTGGTGACCCATTGTAATAACTGACAATTATCGACGCTCTCCTTACACCCAATGTCCTTCACATTACCAGACACCAACTCCAAAGGACCTTCAATGGCCAAAGGTACCACCACTAATGGCTCATCACCTCTCTCACAGGACCTCAACCTTTCATCAAATTCCTACATCTCATTCTCTGACCCAAGAACCACAGACGAAGAATCTACTAGCCCCTCACCCTCATCTGCCCAACTAACTATCTGCCCTTCATTAATAATAGAAGCATTACCTAGTACACACTCTCCCTCCATGCTTGAACAAACCAACATACAATCTGGAGATCGATACAATGAAAGTTGAAGCACTAATTGCCATCCATCACGCAATTGTAGCATCTAGTCTTTGGAATTGCCCCAAGACTTATCCAAATCTCCAAACAATTCCTTAATAGTGGGGCTAGCTAAATGAGCTCCCTCATAATCAAAATCAGAATTTGTAGTGGCCGCTCCTTCCAAACCCACAAAATCCTCATCCCCATCTTCCATGGCCACTTAAGAAGTCAAAGGCACCAGCACCGACACTATCGGGTCAGTAAAGGTCATTACCAGTTCACTGGATGCCTGGGTCACCCCCACTGACTTGACTGGCATGTTGGAGCATTGACTCTGGCTTCTCGGACTACCCATATCATTAACTGCCACTTCTGCCACTGCTAAGGGAGAGATCGTCACCGTAGTGGATGATCTCGTGCCCGAGGATAGCACCGGCACCAACAACGACCCACTCGGAGCACTGATCGCCAATAGCGGTTCGTCGGAGGCTTGGGCCACCACCGCTAGTCCTGTCGGCACAATGGGAGGCTAAGCCAGTCAAGTCGAGCTGGGCCGATCACCCTCAACTGCCACTTTTGCCACTATTAAGGGAGAGATTGTCACCGCTGTCGTAGGCGAGACCATGGAACTCTCAAGATTCTTCGTGGCAGTGAGTTCACTCCTACCCGAGCTCAGAACAGAGAAACAATTCTGATTAGAAGTCTCCAGAACAGATGGGCCACTAAAAGAACTCTCTCCAGTCTCCAAGGTACGTGGGCTTGGCCAACCAAGGCCCAAATTAGAAGTTTTAGTTCCCAACAGACCCACTATCTTACCCAATGTTGTGTGGGTTTTCTGATTGCACGAGTCCAAACCCACTGTTTTAATCTAAGCATTAATACTCTCCCTTGCTACACATTGGCCAGCTTGTTTACCACCCTTAACAACATCCCAAGATACCCGCCTCTTTCCAAACTCATTCACCTCCACAATCAGCACTCTCCCTAGCGAACGTGACTTCCTATTATCACACAACTTTCCAAACTCAACAATATTTAAATTCGAATTGAACTGAATATTGAGATTATTACCTTCCAGGATTTTCTCCTCAATAATATTCTTACCATTAATACCACCTTCTTCACCCTCACCACCACCCACGGCTAACTAGGGAAAACTTCCGGCCTGCTTTTGAAGAACTACTACCTATGTGCGAGAGTTGTCACTTGGAAGCTCCAAAATATTCTTCACAACACCATCTTTGACCTTTTCTTTGATAAAGGGCTGCTGAACAGGCTTCAGCCTTGCCTACACTGGAGCTTTGACAGCTTCCACATAGGACCTGGCACCACGATATTTTGGGACTTGCTTCGCCTTATACGGTACAAAATTCAATCCACCCAACGCATATTGGGAAGGTTCCAACATTTTGCTTAATTCAATCCCAAAAGTTCTCCATCCTTGTTGTGACTTTCCGGCAGGAATAATGATAGTTCTCCGCAACCCCCTTACCTTAAGCTCTGTTATTGATAAGTACTGTCCAAACGAGTTGGACCCCCGTTGCAAAGTGTAAGCAATATCACCATCCCTAAACGTGAAAAATTGCTTAGGATTAACCCCAATCACGATGTGTTCCAGATTCCGCATTACCCAAAGTGCTGAACTCTTGCCCATAAAAACCGATTACATGTAGTATTTCCCCCATTCAAAAATCTTAAGAGAGAAAAAATTCCCTCCTTCAACCACCAACTGAAACAACTTAGATTTAATTAAAAAAAACTTCTAAATCCACCCATACTGAACCAAGGAGATAAACTAAAACAGAATTTCTAACTAATTCAAGGTAGCCGGGCCTCCAAAGATATTTTATTCATAAACCATTAACGAAACAAGAGAGAGAGAGAGAGGCACTCGAGGCAAGCTACAATAGCTCTTCACAAGTTACAGTAGCTCAACTGGAGACCTATGACCAAGACAGAAAACTGAACTATGGAAATACAAATACGAATCCATCTACACCACTTCTCCCCAAAGCCCATTCTCTTCAACAAATCTAGAAGAGCCTCTCAATTCACATGGTCATAAGCTTTCTCAATATCTAGCTTACAAATCACTCTCTTAATCTTACTTATCCCTCAACTATCAACACACTCAATGGCAATAAGGACTAAATCAAGGATTTTTCTACCACCCACAAAACTATTCTAAGATTCATATATCAACTAATCTAAAACCACTTTCAAATTGTAAACACTCCCCACCAAGCTAATAGGTCTGAAGTCTCAAGTCTCAATTATTAGAGGCATCATTCTTCTTAGGGATTAAGGCTATAAAGGTAGCATTAAGAGATTTTTCAAACTTGCTGTGTTGATAAAACTCCTCAAAAACCGCTAAGACATCTCTTTCCACAACTCACCAACAATGGTGGAAAAATGCTATAGAGAAGCCATTTGTGTAGAGACCCAAAAGAGGGTATTGCAATCCATGGAATCCCACATTGCCTAGGGAAGCACATAGAGATATGTTTATAAGGAGTGATTTCCCTTCAATGTGTAAAAGCTTTTTCCCCCACAGTTGTGTGCCCACGAGGACACGTGTACCCGTAAGGGGGGTGGATTGTAGAGACCCAAAAGGGGATCTTGTAATCCATGGAATCCCACATCACCTAGGGAAACACATGGGGATATGTTTATAAGGAGTGATCTCCCTTCAATGTGTAGAGGATTTTTCCCCACCGCTGTGTGCTTTAAGGGAGAGAACAAATATGTGTGGGGCATGGGCCCCAAAAGCGGACAATATCAACATAGTTGGGACAGGCTCATTACACTCTAGACCTAGAGCTTTAACCCCTTCCAGTTCTTTGACAACTAGGAGAATCTCCTCCTTCTCAATCCATTCTTTCAATTCCAAATTTCATTTTCATATCCTAATGATATTTGGGGTTATGTGAATGTTTTCTCATTGATGTGGCTATGATATTGTTAGTGTAGATCAGCTATGTTGTTCTTCCCCCTTCCCTCTTAGTGTAAGATTATGTAATTTTCAAGAATAAGTAATTATCATTACTTTAATAGATAACTGTTTGATTTTAGAAATAGTAAAATAATTAGATTTAGAATTTGTATACCAGAAATCAAACTTAATGTTTCTGCACAATGCATGTGGTATTAATTTTTTTTCCCATTAGGGAAATTTTGCAGTACCTTCTTTTTAGCCGCATTTTAAACTGATGTTGTTCTCCATTGAATTGTTTCTCTTTTTAATAAAGTTGAGAGACTGAAATGTTGAGTTTATTTCAAAAGGAACTCAAGTCTCTAAGAAACTCAAGTCTCTAGACTTGATTTTCTTAAAGGCTAAGACTTGAGTTCCACATGGATTCTTTTTCCACGTCAGTTTTTGTCATCTCTTGGAACTCAAGTCTTAGAAACTCGAGATGCTACTTAACTAAATAGTTTGCTTTTTGGCCACATAACGAAATTGTTTGAATAAACTGCCTAAAGGTCAAAAAAATCCGAGTTTTAGTTCTCAGTTTTTCTTAGACTCAAACATACATGCTTATCTAAATAGGAGTTTTTTTTTTTTTTTTTTGGATAAGAAATAGGATGTTATTTAGACTTTAGAACGATCCAATGCAAATCAGTTTAATGGTTTTAAAGGTTAACTAGTTGCTAACAGCTTAATAAAAATTAAATATTTATTTTGCATGATGGGACAGCAACTTGAAAATGAACAAAAATAAGTAATTTAGTTCAACAACAACATAATAATTATAATAATAATAATAATAAATGGATTGTACATAACCAAATTTACGGTACATAATCTTTTGACTATTTGATAATCCTATCAAATCTTTTATGATGCTTATAATCCTCTATTTTATTAAATATAGGTAAAACAGATAAGTTTAATAAAAGCTAAATTTTGGGTCATATGTTTGCATAAGCTTCAATTCATTCTCCAATCTCTCTATTAAATCACTTGTAGAAATGTTTGTGGATGAACTTTATAAACTGATAGAGAACATCATACAAACATATAAAAATGAAACAAACAGTGGTTTTTATGAATTTAATTAAGAAAAACTTATTTGCTGAAGTTGACAAAATATACAGAAGTAAGGTTTTAAAAAACTATATATAAGCAAATAACCTAATAAGCTAACAATCATTAATCACTAATTATTAGATGGGATGAAATTTGGAAAGGACAAATTTGGAATCAAGTAATTTGTAAACACCACATATGAATGTAAAAAGAATAAGAAGAAAGTACCAATAGAATTCTATCTTTGGTTGCCACAATAATGGAATCGAGCAGCCACTGGTTATTTACTTATTAATTCAAACCATAGATATTGCAAATGACACGTACATTTCTCTCTGTTTTATGTTTTTTCAAAAAGTTAATGCCCCACAGCAAGCATATCTAGGCCCATACCAATATGTTTTATCTCTATTGACTCTATCTTTATAATGTATACAAAGCACAGATAGTTTCAACTTTTAGTAGATTTTATAACCAAATGGGATAACATGCGACCAAAAAAAAAAAAAAGCTTGTTCTACACATTAAACTTTTACAACAAACTAACGATATAAAAGTATGGTTCAGTATCAATGGTTTGAAATTAAATTTAACCTCCTTGGTGGGCTAACAAACAAAAATTAAAACAAAGGAAACCAAAGTGAATCTGAATATGAAATGGCACATACCTATGCTCTGTGAAATCCAAAGGCGGCACTCTGCATAGCAGCACGGGCTATGGTAGCAAAAGCCCTAAATGGTACATTATCCCCTGTATTACAGCTCTAATATCTCGGTTTTGCAAACTGACCAAATATATGAACATTAATCCACAGATATGCTCATAACAGATTAGTGGTGAAGTATGTTTGGTAGTTCATGGCAAAAGTGAATACTTTTTAATCTATATATACGTACCAGTGCTACTCCTTCATTGAGGCATTTTATCAGTCATGTTATCAGAAGGGTAATATCGAATACTGCTGTTCCAATCTCCTCACATCCTTCCTCACTAACCGTACACTGCTGAAAACAATGGCCAATTTGCTCTCTAAGAACCTTGCGTGTATCAGATGAAAGTTGTAAAGCACCTACAAATAAATAAAAAATAAAAAAATAAAAATCAAATTATAATGCTGAATATATCTGAGCTTTTTCTCTGCAGCCTAACGCAACAATAAAAAATAAATAAATAAATAATAATAATAATAATAAAAACAGAAAACATGCCAAATGAAGGAATTTTAAAATCTGAAAAAACGAACAAACCCAATCAGTTAAACAAATTGATTAGACTCTTATAATCCAAATTGACCTTTGAAACCAACAATGCTCGAATTAAAAGCAATTTGAACAAAAACGTACTAAATAAAAGTTAAAAACGATTCACAAGTATATGATGCGATTCGTACTATAGGGATTTAGTCGGGGAGAGGAAAAGCTTGACCTTCTTGAAGGAGTCGGCGTTTTGGGCTAATAGCGTCGCCGGGAAAAAGAGTGGCTCAATTGAGGAAGATTGTGGAAAAAAAGCTTTTTCCAAAGAGAGATAGTCCAACGGTTAGGTTTTATAAATAAAGTTATAAAAAATTAAAAAGAAAAATAGAAATGAGTTTAGCATAATATGATGAAGTCAACTAACATTGAAACTTCTTCAGTTTTATAGATTTATTATAGATAGATTATAGATTTGGTTAGCTTATTATTGAAGTTTTATTTTCTTACACTCAAGCACTCCATTCCAAAAGCAAAGCATAAATCTAAGAGAATCGTATATGTGGATAAGAAGACTAACCTTAGAGCAGCTCAAAGAAATCACCAGAAATGAGATCTGGAACTTCCGGTTCCCTCTACCTCTACCTAGCCATTCACTTTCAAGAAAAATATAAAGACTTACGAATACTTAGAGGGCTGTTTGGTCGGTGATTTATTTAAAATGACACGAAAACTGTGACGCGAAAAGTGTCGGTGCTTGCTTAGAGACATTGTGTGGATGTGTTTTTTTTTTTTTTTTTTTTTTTTTTGGACGCATGGATGTGTTGTTTTTTTTAATACTGACAAATACAGTAAAAGTTTATTTTTTTAACTTTAAAATTAAGTTATATATCTACTTAATTAAAAAATACACTTTCATTCTATTAAAAAAAACTCACAAAACAGAATTAAAAAAAAAAAAAAAAGCATAAGAATAACACCAAACTACTCTACCTAAGTCTTGACCGTGCTATGTTTGTTTCAACAATAATATTTTCTAAAAAATGAGTCATTTTTCAAAAAATATTTTCTAGAAAACTATCTCATTTTCTAATGTTTGATAGCAATTTTAAATGAGTTGAAAAACAACCTCTTAACTTTTCTTATTTAGCTTACTGTAAGATAGAGTTGTTTTCCAAAAAAAAATTATGGAAAACAATCTCTAAAAATAAGCCATACTTTTTTTATTGACCAAAAATAATTTTTCTTTTACTCATATTTTTTTATGCTACTAAACACTAAAAAACAAAAAAAAATTATCTTTACGTCAAGTTTTCCTTTAAAACAAACGGAGCTATTTATTTTATTAGAAGAGAGACTCCTTTGTTACCGTTGCACACTCTCTCCTTCTCTCTTTTCTTTTCTCATCTGCTGCTCCATCTCTCTTTACTTTTTATATCTCCTAAAAACCCACTTCTTGACCCTCTCTCTTACTGGTTCTAGAAAATAAAACCCAGGTGAAATTTCAGGAGCTGTGAGAGGTGATAAATTTCTTGAGTTTTGTTCTCCTTTTTGACATGCCATTTTCTCATTGATTTTCCAAATAAAATCTCTTCACTGATACAGGAAAAGAAACCATGTGAAATTTCAAAAAGGACTGTGAGATGTGGAACTTTTTCCTGAGTTCTGTTTGAGTGGAAAATATCCTAATTTGTAGGGTTTGTGCTTTCGTTCTCCCTGTTGACATGCCCTTTTCTATTTAATTTTTTAAAACAAAAAGATCTTCACTAACTGACTAACACGGAAGAAAAAATCATTAGAATTTTCATGAAGAGCTGTGAGATGTGGAAATTTTCTTATTATGTTTGCTTAGATGGAAGAAATCATTGACTTATGGCATTGAGAGAAGCAGGCATTGAGGGAAGCAAGCGTGAATTAAAGGAGACAAAGAGAGAAAAGAGTGCTGGAGGTGTGTGAGAGAGAAGTCTGTTTCAGTGTTGTCTAATCAAGTGCGACTCACGATTTTTAACATTTTTACAAAAGAATCATTAAGAGTATTCACACCCGGTCTCTCAAATGCCATATGTATGATTTTGGGTGGAATTCGATGGGTGTTGTCGTGGTAGTGATATGGGTTGTTGCTGTGGTGGTGTCTGGTGGTTACAAGATTGACATGGGTCTGGTGGTTGTTAGATCGGTGTGGTTCTAGTTGTGAGATCGGTGCTGGGTTTTGGTTGTGGGTATGGGTATGGGTGTGTTGGGTTTGCTTGCTAATGGGTTTTGATAATGTTTTGGCCGTGGGTGGTATTGATGGAGATGGAGGTAGTGATTGATGGTGGTGGTGAGTTTGATCAGTGGGTGTGGTTGGGTTTTTTCTAGTGTTGCTAACAGATTGTGGTTGTGGTTGTTGGTTGCAGTAGGGAAAGAGGGAGAATAAAGGAAATGGAAGAGAGAGAGAGAGAAATAGTAAAAAAAAAAAACAAATAAAAAAGAATATTTTAATAAAATGGCAAAAAAAAAATTTGAGATGTTGGGTGTGTTATAAAATGGTATGGTATAATTGATAAAGTAACATTTAAGATGGTAAAATATAATAATTTTTAGAAACTGAGTGTAAATGCTCTAAGTAATTTTATTTGAAAACTGGTAAAAAGAGTTTTTTAAATTCAATATTTAAATACCTTAAAATGAGAAACGTAACTAAAACACTTTAGTAAAAAAAAACTCTTACCAAATGTTTTTTTTTTTCTGGCCTACAATTCCAAACAATATTAACACTGAAAACTATGGGCCAAAAAAAAAATGTGTATTGATTGAAAAATGTTTGATTTGAGAAAACACATCTACTGTGATTTTAGATGTGTTTGGCAACCAAGAAACTTTTTAAAAAATCAATTTTTTTTGTTCATTTTTATTTTTGTTTAAAATTAGCAATAAAGATTTTTGCTATTTGTTGTAAAAATATATATAATTTTTTAAATTTTTATGACATCAATTTTTTTATTGGCTACGTAAATGTCATTTGTGACAATTATGCAATCTATTAGCAAAATAAGCATTTTTCATTAATGAATTGATGTTATATACTAATTTAACTACAAGTTAAAAATAATAATGACCAAATTAATTGCTACCAAAATATAGGAATCAAATTGACCGTGACCCAAAAATATAGGAACATAAAAGTTATTTTCACCTATTTTTTAATATGACGAGAGTGAGAGCAATTGAATAAAAAAAAATTTTTGAGTGGGATAGATGTGTTTTAAATTTGAAGCTTCATAGCAGCAATTTTAAAAATTTTGTCCTAATGTATTTTAATGCTAGTCTTATCCACTTTGCTACAACTGTCCTACATGAAAAATTATGAAAGATAAAAAAAAAAAAAAAATGTGGCTCCATGTAATAGTGATAGACAATTTACCATATTCTGTCACAAAAGATAATTGTAACAAAGTGTGTGTGAAGAAATGTGTTACTACCATTATTGATATTTTGAAAGGTTTAGAAATGAGAATTTATTATAGGGCCCACTCCCCATATGAGAAATTGGACTAATACTCCCGGACTACCAAATGAATTTATTTTAAGAGTAATACTACAGACACAAACTATTTTACAATGATTTTATAAACTTTTAATGTGGTTTTAGCATTTTTCAAATAATTATTGGTAAATAAAAATGCATTGTTAGCAGTGGGCCTAAAAATTTGCTACATTAATAATATATAAAAAATATTGTAAAATAGTTTGTTTACATAACATTACTCTTCTTTTTAAAAACACAAATGAAAATGCTATCACAGAAGTACAAAGACTATAGAAGCTTGGCTTTTGGGCCCAAAGTAATATATATATATATATATATATATTGGAATTATACTTAAAAAGTAATAATTCAAGAGAAACAAATATAATATATTTATCAGTTAACAATTATATCATGTGTATATATAAAAAAATCAACATAAAATGTGAGAAATTTACATACTAAATTATATTATTCAAGGACCTCACAAGCAATTAGGATACTCTCTCCAACTGGTTAGGATTAATAAGAGCTTTATTTTCTCTTCTCACACCCCTTGCAAGTGTGATCTTGACAATATTTACAAAATTTAGAAAGGATACGATCACATCATTAACAATTCATATAACAGATATGTTACTTTATAAATAAATAACTTCACTAATTAGATTCATTAATGAATAAGTTTATTATCGTGTCATTACTTTTGTAACTCCATGCTAACACATGGATTCATCTATCCTTCATATCCAAAAACACTATAACGACAGCACCTCTTATAGGAGGCCAAATTACTAGCAATGACACGATAGATTTATTGAGGCCAACACTCAAAGTGCATGAATCTCATTATGGAAAGACTTTCGAGATTATTATGCACTAACCATCGAGAGACTAGCATTTATTGTCTTCCATAATCTAAGCAATTTTAACTTGCACCTTCTTTCCATCATGGTTTAACAAAGTACCTATCAGAATAGGCTACATCATGATTGATATGGACAAGTCAAGGACTATAATGAAATGATTCATAATCTTAGTCTACAATATCAAGTAGACATATTTCAATATTCCAATATTTCACATCATAAAAATATTGCAAAATTTCACAAGAAATTTTGAATAATTAATTATTGATAATAGAGACTTCATAAACTATCATGTTGGGCCACATTATTCTAACAATATATATATATATATATATGTATGTATATAAAACCAAAACTTTTGATTTTTTGTTGACATCTCCAGAACTTGTCACATCATTATTATTATTTTAAAACAAAACTATATCTATATCTATATAATATAAAACAAACACTTCTTTCTACAAGACTCTCCCACTGTCCCTAGATTCCTTATAGTCTCTCTATTTAAGTGTGTATATATATATATATATATATTTTATACAAAATATAATTTTTACTATAGCTTAATATAAATGTATAAGTGTGTGAAGCTCTCTTTGTTTATATATTTAAAAAAAAAAAAAATAATGCAAGCTAGACTTCTAGCCAAATACAATAGCACCCTCCTAGGTCCGCACTCTCTCCTGTTTAAGAAAACTACTTCTAGACTTTAATAATATCCACAAAAAAGAGATTAAAAAAAATACATAACCACTTACATATATATATATATATATATATATATATATAAATAACCGGTGTAGTCTTATCATTTAATTTCATTTTTAAATTTACAAAGTGTTTCACAATAACTGTAGAAAAGCATTGTTGTCGTATTGATATACCCAATTAATATCTATGTATTTAAACAATTTTTACAGTATAATTCAGTCATGAGAAACACTTTGACAGCAATAAAGCATTGGTTGATGGTTTGAAAGTTTCTACATCTAATGATAATAGTCAACGAAATGCATTGTATTATTGTATTTTATTTTAAATTTCTTGCATTGATTTTGGTTTTTGAAGCGTCTTCAAAACAAAAGGTATGTAAAGTTTTCTTATAGATTTAATGTTAACATATATGAGAGATATTTTGCTAAATTAGAAAAAGTTTGATGAAATGTAAAAGGAAAATGAACTAAAGCCTAAAGGACACATAATCTGAAGAAAAAAAAAATAGTGACTATATTAGGCAGAGGCTTTTGAAGATTGTTATTTTTATAAGATTGTTAGATCTTAAATGACTTCTATTAAACTCCGTCATTTATGACATCATTAAAAAGAAAACTCATATAGAAAAGGTATTAGGATATTATTTGGAACTATCATAATGGACTAACATGTTACACATAGAACAGATCTAACGGTAACATCCTATGCTATAAAATAAAAATTTGGCCTATGGTTATCTTCTCTTTACAAAAAAAATGGTTAAATTCTTATTAATTATGATAGCTCATTTTTAGGTAAAATAGATATGGGGACAGGGGCTCCAGATCACGCATCGGCCCATGAAGAGGCTGAGAACCCCAAGATCGTGTAGTGGGCATTGTAGGGTTGAAGGCCCATAACGGTGTGCTGAGCCCCCAGCCATGTCCGAGGGCGTGGTATGGTCCGAGGAGGAGGAAATGAACATGCAGAGCCCCAGATTGTAGTTTGTTACGTTTGGAGTAGGAGAGGCAGTCCAAGGAGTGACTCCAGCTTTAGGGAGATGGGAATCCCCAAAAATACCTAAGGAAAGGCTGCCATCACTGCATTAATTGTACTGCACCAACTCTTCTGGCCACATTTATGTGGAGAAGACCCATAAACAGTGCAACTTTGGCCACCGTGACTCATAGCAGGCAAAGAAAGGATACACGATGAGACTCGCACTTAAGTGAAGAATCAGATGGATGACAAGTGTAAAGTGGAGATGGTTTAGAGGGAGCTATATAATGTGAAGGAATTCCCCCCCATAAGGGGGAGACACTTTTTGTAAGGAAGAGAAAAAAGGGAGGAAGTGTTAATAGTAGAATTTATCTCCTCGGACCTTTGTGGAGGAGAGTTTGTCAAAACTTGGGTCTCTTATTTTCTCTTTTTGGAAACTCCAACCCATTGCATTGGATGTTTAAATTGCCCTAACCCAACTTTCGCATCTCACTCTCTATAAATTCATTGTTTAGGGACCACTTGGGCCGTCTCATCCAGTTTGGGCCTTCTCACGAGTCTGTGTCCTTACAATAGAAAATCTATTAATTAAGTTTTAAAAATTTAAAATTCTATTTCAAAAAATTTCCAGAACATTAGATTTTATTTTAATTATTTTAATCATCTATCATAATAATTTTATATCGTAAAAGAATAAAATTTATATATTACATATAATCATTACTTCAATTACCTTCCAAATGATGGAGGATATGAGAATACAATTTGTAGATCTACTATCAAGATAACATAGATTAGATTGGTAGTAGATAATAGATTTAATTGTAGTTGAGTATTGTATAAAGTCATCACCATAGAATTGTCCACGACAAGATATGTTACGTAGAACTAATGATATGAAAGAAAAAAAAATCTTCTAAACCATAGGTTAATACTCTCTAAAAAAAATTATATTGAACAAAAAATTACTTTATTTTTAAGTTATATATTTTTTTAAGTTATAAATCTTTAAACAAAATATATACTTTTAAATTTTATTTAATTATCTCGTTCGCACATGGCAGTGACTAAAAAATAATAACAGAGCAATGTTACAATTATGAAAACTAAACTAGTGCAGCTCAATGAGATTACCAACAAGGAGCCTGGAACTTTCGGCTCGGGCCCTTTCATTAACTCGACCTCCAATAAAAAGTATAGAGACTAGACAATGCAAACAGACGAAAATACTCGCACAGAAGCACAAAGACTAGAGGCATTTGGCCCCCACAGTTATAAATAACAATAGAGCAATGTTACATTTATGAAAACTACACTAGTGCCGCTCAAGGAGATTACCAGGAAGCAGCCTGGAACTTTCGGCTCAGGTCCCTGCCATTGACTCGACCTCCAATACAAATTAAAAGTATAGAGACTGATTTTCAAACACAGATGAAAATTCTACCACAGAAGGACAAAGACTAGAAGCCTGGCTTTTGGCCCCACAATAATAAATAATATAATAGAGCAATGTTACAATTATGAAAACTAAACTAGCGCAGCTCAAGGAGATTGATAGGAAGGAGCCCGGAACTTTCGGCTCGGGCCCCTTACATTGACTCGACCTCCAATAAAAAGTATAGAGACAATGTAAATTTGGTCCCTTAGAGCATCATTATCAGATGTTGTAAAAAAAATCCCATTTTACAACACTAAAAACCTACTTTATTATTTTACTACATTATTTTATAACATCACATTTATCAGATGTTCTTTAATTCAATTCTACACATTAAAATAATATTTCCTATCTATTAAAATAATATATCCTCTCCTCCCTCCCTGTTATCATCAACAATAGCAACATCAACAGCAACAACTTCACCATCAACGCCGATCAATAACAACATCAACACCAACATCAACACCAACACCAACACCAACACCAACAACATCAACAAACCAACAAAATCAATAGAAACAACAGCAACAACACCAGCAAATTTCAAATCCAAAAACCTCAAAAATAGAGGAAAAAAAAAAAACTCAACAAACCGGAAACGATCGGCCTAAAACCCCAAACTCAACCAACGATCAGCCTAAAACCCCAGCCCAACCGACCCACAACCCACCCAACTCTGATCTAAAACACCGACCCAAAACCCACATCGAAACCCATCCCAAATCTCACGCCCACAACCCGATTAAGAGAGAACTGAAGGTCGGCGGTGAGGGCCGTGGATGTCGGCGGCGAGCTGTGAAGAATGAGGCGGCGAGCTGTGAAGAATGAGGCGGCGAGATCAGCGGCGAGGACTAGAAAGTGAGGCGGCGAGATCGGCGGCGAGGACTGGAAAGTGAAGCAGCGAGATCGGCGGCAACTTTCTTGCGATCGGCGGCGAGTGATCTTCAGCAAACTCTTGAGCAGGGAGGAGAGGGAAGAGATAGAGAGTGACAGAGAAAGTGCAATGAGATAGACCCAGACGGAGAGAGAGAGAGATATATCCGTGAGAGAGGAGAGAGAAAAACGAAATAAAATAATATTATTTCGTTTTGCAACAGCATCCGTACAGTTCTAAATATATGAGGACACTGTAGCAAGTTGCAAAAATTTTGGCATTTGCAACATCTGATAAAGTATTGTTTTTGGTGTTTGGTGTGGCAAATGTGCCAAATATTTGAGATTTGGCACATTTGCCACAACTGGTGTGGATGCTCTTATGAATAATTGGGAACTTTTTTCAAAAGAAAACATCTATTGGTAAAGTTGAAATTTGTTCCTAAAATTGATTGTTGTCTATTATTAGTTCAATAGAATAGACGTTGTCTTAAAAATGTTTCATAAACGTTTCTCAAAAAAAAAAAAAAATCGTAAATCTAGAAGTCTCAAAGTCAATTTATCACATTATTGGTTCATAAAACTTTTAAATCGTCTAGTTAGGAAATGGTAGAATTTTTTTTTTTTCATGAAAAGACTAGTAACTTTATTAAGATGAACATAAATTCAATACCAGGTCTCCAAGTGTTAATGACCTTAGCTTTACATTGGCATCATACCATTACTTGAGTTTGTGTTGATAATACGCTAGTTGGACCATGACACTTTCTCTTCGCTCTTTAATAAAGTCTAAGCTCTTCCCTAAAAGCCCATTGTTATTGATCAGAGTGAAAGAGCTTATTCGCAGTGTTGGAAATCTAGTCTATAGAGAAATAACAGCCTCGGCTCCATAAGTATTTGAAAAGTAATTGAAAAAGGGGTCTCTTCTATTGATCTACGAGGTGTGGTCCGATAGGTCTAAAATACGTGTGACAGCTCTTTATTGATCTACGAGGTGTGGTCCGATAGGTCTAAAATACGTGTGACAGCTCTTTGACCCATTTTAGCATCATCCAACCTCCCTGAGTCCATTCAATATGACCTTAAAATGAAAAAGTCCTGTACACTCGTTCATTTCAGCTCCAACTCTACTCACTTCCTTGACTGAGGAGTGTCGATCGTCCATCGTTCTCTCTCTTCACCCTTCGCAGGCGGTAAGCCCTACTACACCCATCACAGATTTTTTTTTTTTTTTCTATATTTTTCATGTGTTTTCATGTTTTCTCGCTTTGTGTAATTTTTTTTTTCAGATCTTGTGCTTTCATGTTGGCTCCAGTATTTAATCTTTACAGATCTCTTCCAATTCTTATTTCATGACATTTTTCTTTCTCCTCCTCCATATAGATCTTCTTTACTGTTTGCTTAAAAATCCTGATGGAGCTTATGTCCAGTAAAGGAGCCTCATCCTTCTCTTCCTCTTCCTTCGCCCACGACTATGATGTCTACTTGAGTTTTAGAGGTGAAGATACCCACTCTGGTTTTACAAACCACTTGTACAAGGCTTTGTGTGACAATGGTTTAAAAACCTTCATCGATTTTGACCTCCTACGTGGAGAAGGACTTTCTGCCGAAATTCTAAAAGCCATTGAATTATCAGCGACTTCAATAATCGTATTCTCTGAAAACTATGCAAGTTCCAGATGGTGCTTGGATGAACTTGCTAAGATTATTGAGTGTAGGAAGAATGGCCAGTGGGTGCTACCAATTTTTTACGAAGTGGATCCATCAGAGTTACGTAAACAAAAGGGAAAGTTTGGGAAAGCATTGGCTGAACTTGAAGAAAAGTTGAAGGATATAAAAAGGGTGCAGAGATGGAGGGAAGCTCTAACTGAAGCGGCTAATATCTCTGGTTGGCATTGCGGTCCTGGGTATCTATCTAAAGACTATTCTTCTGCTTTTACTGGCTTTAATGTTTTGTTATGACCACAAAATTTTACTGTTAAGCAAATGCTACTAATTTTGTTGTGTTATTTCTAAAATTTTTTTGGGGGTTATTTATGAAAATATTCAAGGGTAGAAACAGAAGAATATAACAATTGGTGAGGATTTTCTTCTCGCACATATTATTTAGAAAAATTTAAAAACACTTCTTAAAAATTTCGTTCAACTATGAGAAGTGGAGTTTGTAATTCTTGCCTAATTGGTCTAAGACTAATTTCCCATCCAAAAAAGAAAGAAGAAAAGGAAAAAGTGATAACGTAGTGATAGCTCTCAGACTTATGAATTACGTGCCAGTTACTTTGTTTAACAAGACTTTACTTGTGATGCACAAACTTAACATCTTGAATTTAGTTCATGCTGTTTACTTATATATAAAAAAAAAACTCATTGCATGCTGTTAATGCTCTGCAATTGACAGATGCTCGAAATCTGAAATAATTCAACAAATTGTCAAAGATCTCAGAAGGGCTAGATCAATTCGGATGCCATTATTTGTTGCTAAGTACCTAGTTGGAATAGATTCTCGTGTAGAGGAAATACTTTCGCTTTTAGAAAGTGAGTCAAATCATGTTTGCACGGTTGGGATCTACGGCCCTAGTGGAGTAGGTAAAACAACAATTGCAAAGGCTGTTTATAATGCCATTTCTCATGATTTTGAAGGAAGCTGCTTCCTAGAGAATGTTAGAGAACGGTCAAGTACATTGAATGGCATAATCGAACTTCAAGAGGCACTTATTTTTGCAACCTCAAACATTGGAGAATTTAGGGTGCATAATATATCTAATGGAGTCAATATGATACGCGAGTTGCTTTGCAGTAAAATGATTTTTTTAATTCTTGATGATGTGGATGAACCAGACCAAATAGAAAAATTGCTTGGAAAATGTGATTGGTTTGCTCGTGGAAGTAGAATCATTATAACAGCAAGAAACAAATACTTGTTAGGTATCCTTGGTATGGTTCATTCCATCTATGAGGTTAAGAGATTAGATCAACATGAAGCTCTTGAACTCTTTACCTTGCATGCCTTCCAACAAAACAAACCCATGGGGGGTTATTTGGAACTTTCAAAACAAGTTATACATTATGCCAAAGGCCTTCCATTAACTCTAGTAAAAATGGGTGCTGACTTGTGTGGAAGAACCATACTCGAATGGGAAACTGCGTTAGAGAAGTATAGAAGCATTCGTGACAATGATCTTCAAGGAGAGAAGAGATCTTTGTTTCTTAATCAAAGTAGAGAGAGAAGAATGGTGAATTTGCCAATGGAATTACTCCCTCTGGGGTTCAAATTTAGCCCAACGGATGAAGAGCTCATAAAACATTACTTGAGGCCGAAAATCGAAGGCCATGATTTCGAGGTCCAGGTCATTGATGAAGTTGACTTTTACAAATATGAGCCCTGGGAATTGCCTGGTATGGTCTTTATATATGTGTGTGTGTGTGTGTGTACTCCCAAGTTATTCTATGTTCTCCGAATGTATCTTTCTTAGTTCCCCATGAATTTGTTTGTTTGTTTGTTTGTTTCCCTCCTTTCAGCAATCTCTTTTTCATTTTTTTGATATTTATGGTTTTTTTTTTTTTTTTTTTGGGGGGGGGGGGGGGGTGGGGGGCTAAATTCAGAGTCAGTAATGAAGTTGGGAAATCAGCGGTGGTTCTTCTGCCGGCTCCCGATTGCCCTGAATAGGCCCACCAAATATGGCTACTGGGAAGTTACCGGTAAGGAATCCTATATCACATCCTGGAAGTTGGGGCCCAAGAATACCTGGTTAAATGGCAAGAAGAAGACCTTGGTTTTCCACACAGGCCGTGCTCCCCATGGCATATGCACTGACTGGGTCATGCATGAGTATTTTGCTACCGAGGAAGGTCTTAATGTTCTCTTTTTTCGCTGGGTAGGACTACAATTCTCAATATTTACCTATAAATGCTTTTGCAGTTGTGCTCTTGGCTCATATATAATTGATCAGAACGACCTCTAGCTCAAGTGACACTCCTCATTTGTAAGAGTATGGTGGAACATGAGGTCATTGAACCTCCCAGTTGGGTGTGATAATATATAAAATTGGTGTAATTGGTCAGTTGTAACTTTTAATTTCAAGTGTCTGTAACGTACTCCAAAGCTAAAGCATTCTTGTCACTTTCTACCCTCTCTAGAATCTCATCCTCTAATTTCCTTAAACCATAGGGCATAGGGAGACCAGGTTACATCAAATACGTTACTCAAAAACTAATTTTCATTCTTTTTAGAAATCGTGTATGGTCAGATTTTCTGTGCGACATTCTTACTGTACATCTCTTTTTTTTAATGTCCCTGTTTCACCTTTGCAGGAGGTGCTCTGTTGTTTGTTCCGTGAGGCAAACTTTTCCCAAGAGGAAAGTTCTGTTATCCCAAAGGTAGATTCTGTAGAGTCAGTCTGCCTTGGCTCCTCTGAAGAAAGAACATGGGATAAACTAGCTGGGAATGAATCTGAAGGTATAAACCAATGGTTGACTAATAAGTTAGACAACATGACCCCTAATAATCTAATGTTTACCAGAATCTACAAAGCATTTTAGTGAGATAAGGGTTCTTTGATTGATACTTTTATTTCTAGTTGTCTTTTACCTTAGTTGTCCTATTTCTAGGTTGGAATTGGTTGTGTGAAAGATAAAAAACTAAGCATGATGCAGGTGCAGTTTATCGCTTTAGTGATGATAAGAAATTAGTTTAGACTAGTTGTTCTAGATTGACTTTATTTTCTTTTAAAATTAAAATTTCCTAAATGAAATTTTGTTTTACTTCTATTGTCGCATATCATTAAAATTTAACATGTATTGAAGATGCCCTGGATCTCTTACTCAAAAGGTTCTTCCTCCCACAAGATGGGTAGAAGGCTAGGTTGAGTGAGTATAATTTAATAGAAAAAAGGATAGTTGGTGAATCTCACATTTACTTATTCAATATAAATCTTCTTAAACTGGTTTTTTTTGGGGGAGGGTGGGGCTCATTTATGCACAAAAGGTGTGAATTTACTTGAAAGCCTTTTTTCCTCCCCCCCCCCCCCCCCCCCCCCCTAAAAGAATGAAAGTGAAAACCAATTAATGTCGGAGCCTCAAGAATTGGTGTTTGTTGTTGTAGCAGTTGGGATGATATCTAATTTAATTGGACAAAGTAATCTTGAAAATGAAGAAATTGGGAATGAAGCTTCACAAAGAAGACAACCAGAGGTTAACCAGGTTGAGGAAATGCAACTGCAAGCAGTAAATACTCTGAGACCGCATGGAGTGGTCTCTATTGTTGAAGCAGGTGCTGAAATCGAAAAGAGAAGGATGACAAAGTTGTTAATGGAATCGCTCCCTGTGGGATTCAGATTTACTCCAACAGATGCACAACTCATAGAACACTACTTGAGGCTGAAAAACGATGGTCATGATTCCAAGTTTCAGGTCATTCCCGAAGTCAACGTTTACAAATATGAGCCGTGGCTATTGCCTGGTACTGTCCATCTTTTTTTTTTTTTTAATACTCCCCAACTTGTTTTATTTTCTCTGCGCATTTATATTGATTGGTTCCTCATCAATTTTCTTTCATGAATTTGTTCTTTTTCCTTTATCTTTTAGCGGTACCTTTTTGGTATTTATTTGCCAATGGATCTCTTTCTATGGTTACATTCAGATTTGTCGGCGATAAAGTTGGATGGTCAGGAGTGGTTCTTCTTTTGCCGGCATGATGAGTACATCGATGCTGTTCATGTGAATAGGGCCACTAACTTCGGCTACTGGAAAGACAATGGTATGGACTGCCACTTTGAGTCTCGGAAGTGGGGGCTCAAATGCATAAAGAAGACCTTGGTATACCACACAGACCTTGAGAGCTTGCACACCAACTGGGTCATGAATGAGTATCATGCCACTAGCCCTCGCCAGGTACAAGTACAATTCTTTCTTTTACATATAATGCTTTTTTAGGGATGAAATAGGAATTTTCTGTTGGAAGGTAAGGCCAAGCTATAGTATCAAGATGCAGTTAAATGAAACTCAATCCACAAATATGCACGCATGCATGTAGGTAGTTATGTATGCTTTTGTTTGAAATACGTGAGTCAAAAGTTTCATACTTTGTAAGAGATGACTAAAACTAGCATCACATAGAAAGTTCTTGATTTAATTTCACTTTTGGGTTATTTAACTTCATGAGTTTTGATCTTTCATTTTTAACTAAATAAGTCATACATTATACAAAAGTGATAGTGATGCGGGAGACAAAAAAATCTTTATTTTAATTTAGTTTTATTTTATTTTGCATGTCAATTGTATTTTTTTTTATAAGTAAGAAAGATGTATATATAAAAAACTACCTTATGCGAAAGGAGCACAAAGCAGTCAACAGGTACAAGGAAGAAAAAGATAAGAACAAAGAAAAAAAAAATTACAAGAGAGGAGAGAATTAAGGAACAAAGGGAGGGAGTCTCTAGATGTTTAAGTAGGTATATGAGTATTTTTATTTAAATTCTGGTTATTTTTGTAATAAAGCAATTAGGGTTTCCAATGCTTATTAGAACTAGGGTTTAGTATTCTTATAGAAACAGAACTTGTACTTATCAAGGGGACTTTGATGAAATGAAATTTAGAATTGGAAATTTTCCAATTGTTGGGTGTTGATTCTTGACAACTTAGGTGCTGTTTTCTAAGTTAAACTTGCTTGGTTCGTTTTTGTGCAGTGAGTTTACTATCATAAACTCATTGTACTTTTTTGATCAATAAAGCTTTTATTACCTATAAGAAAAAAAAAAGTTTTCCTTGCTTGGTGCTAATTCCAGGCAAACCCCTAGGTGCTGATTCCTAGGATTTATCATTTCCTGTTTGTTTAATTTTCTTTTTTATCCTCAATTGATATTGTGTGGTCTCATCTTGGTACCAGAGCAAACCTCTGATCCATTTATTACATCACTTCTGGGCAGCCTCCTCTCCCCCCCCCCCCCCCCCCCCCCCCAAAAAAAAACCTCTGTCACTGTTGTGTTTACCCACCTGGAAACCAGCTTTTAAAGCCACCACAAAACCCAACCACAACTCCAAACTTCCACCCACCCCCCACTGACAAGCCCAGCCATCACAGCCATAACTTGACAAAACCCCATCAGACAACCACAACCTGTTACCCATTAGGTAGAGCAAACCAGGTCCAAAAAAAAAAAAAACATCCCGACATCACCACAAGATCTCGTGCATCATCACCTTTCCATCCAAGGGTCGCTGCCGTAATCACGACAAATCCACCTTCTTGACGCTGCACTGCCCTTGCCAAGGCTCTGTCTTGTCGTCACAAATCTCCACAAACCTTCTAGCTACCACACACCCTCAATGGCTCTGCAGTCTGCACCCTGCCACCATTCCTCTCCTGCTGATAAACTCATCTGGGAATTGATGGATATGCAAACTTTCAGTATATCTTGTCTTTCCTCAAAATTTTGCCTTTGCAATGTTTTTATCGAAAGGAAGTTGTATATTTTATTTGAAAACCATTCCTCTCTACTGGGATCAATCTTTTAGATCTGTCTTTTTTCTTTGAAATCTTCTTCTGGGTGAGTGTTAATCTTTCATATTGTTCTCCCCTATGTAGTCTTTTGTGGATTTTGCTGCTCTGTGTATTGCACAAATCTTTCATATATGTTAATATTTCTTAAGGTTTCTGTGCCCAGATTTTTTCATAAGAGTGGGTTACTCCTGTTTAACCAACTAAAAAAAAAAAGAACCTGAGGAGGGTAATGAAGTTGGCCTCAATTTCGGGTTGTAAGGTGGTTAAGTTTCCCATGTCTTACATGGGAATGTCAATAGGTGCAAAATTCAAGGCTTAAGCAGTGTGGTTCTTTCACAAAAGTACAGACAGAAGGCTTGTAGGGCAGAAAGGATATCACTTTCAAAGGGAGGGGGGATCACAATTATTATTATTATTATTTTTTTTTTTATTTTGATAGGTAATTGCAATTTATTAATCCTATTGCTAGTGATAAGTTGGTTTGGACTCCTTATTTCATGCCCCTTTTTAAAGCGCTTATATGTATAGATAATAGATTGGAGAAGCTTTAAATAAAATTTTTATGGGAGGCATGGGATATGTTAAGAAGCTTCATTCAGTAGACTGAGGGATTGTCTATTCTCCAATCTCCCCTAAGGGGGGATTAGGAGTTTGTAAGTTCAGGACATTTAATCAGGCCTTACTAGGTGTATTATTTGTAATCAATATGGTGAATCATGGGTAGGATGGATGATGGTGGAGGCTAGAGGCTCGTATGGTGTAAGTCATTGGAAATGTATTTGAGGGGATTGGGATAGTTTTGTGTTATGTAAAATTTTCTGTTGGTGATGGTATGTGGATCCATTTTTGGCACACTGGTGGTGTGGGGTTCTTGTTTGAAGGATGTTTTTCTGGAATAATATTTGATATTAAATTAAAATTTTCTTGTAAGGGCTCACATTTGGTCTGTTAAAGAATGGGAAATCTGATATTAGAAAAATGATTGAGTGCTTTGCTTTGTTTTCCAGCCTCCTTCCCCAACATGAAGCATTTACATTATGATTATTTTATCTTTTTGGAAAAATACTTATTTTTCTATTCAATATTCAATTTTTTTTTCAAGAATCTTCCCCACCTCCTCTCTCCACTTTCATCATTGCCTTTTAGCTTTTCTATCTCATAACTCAACATGTCTTTATCTCTCTCCTCTACTAAAAAAAAGTTCAAATTGTAATATTGATTTATTATTATTTTTTGGTCAATTACTTGGTTGCACATACAATATACAGCATGGCCTAGTAGTTCACAAAAGGAAGTAGCCTTAAAAAATAAATAATAAATGCATCTATACGCTCCATTTATATGTCAAGGCACATTAACAACCTAGAAATGTCCATGAATGAGTACTAGCCTATTAGGTTAGGGAAACAGGCTTCTCTAAAGTGCAGGACTGACTTTAAGGGTGCATTTGGTTGGAGTGAAAATTGGGAGGAGAGAATGGTATGGGAGGGTGTTTGGTTGTGGGAGGAAAATATGAGAGATTTTGGAGAGAAAAGGGGAACAATAACCACAAGCTATTTTGAACAAAAATACCCTCCTTCAACGTTCCCTTTCTTTTGGTTTTTGTCTTTTTATCTTATTTCTCATACGATTCATTTTTGTGTTAATCCTTTTATTTTTCTTCTTTTTTCAGGTTGCCGTTCATCCTTTTTTTTATTTTTTATTTTTAATTTTAATGTAGTGTCCATCCATGTACAAATTTTTATTAAAAATATAATGTGCAATTTTTTAATCTAATAGGGGTATGAGAGTAAATTTATACAAACTTTATTTTCTATCTTCTCATTTTTCTTCTAAATCAAACAAAAAAGTTATCTATCCGTGACTTTTTCACTCCTCCAACCAAATACCATGAGGGAAAACTAAAATCTTTTCTATCCTTCGACATTTCCATTCCTTCCCTATTTTCTATCCTCTCACTTTTCCACTCCTCCAATCAAACGAAACCTAAAAGCTAGAGTGGGCACATCTTGACCAGTGAAACAAATGGAGGTCTTGATCCATCCCCCCCCATCCAAGTGAAGCCTACAAGCTAGAGTAGGTACATCTTGACTGGTGAAACAAATGGAGGTCATGATCCAAAAAGGCCTATACTTCCAACATGTGTATATATATTAAGAAAATCTGTCACCAATTTTGAAATAATTCAAGGTTCGAAATGTCTCGGAACCTGAAAAAAAAAATTATAAAAAGTTTTCTTTTTAGAGAGAGAGAGAGAGAGAGAGAGAGATTCTAATTCATGCTGTGACTCATTGATCTTTTACCAAAAGAACAATTTCATGTTTTAACAAAGCAAATACAGTTTCAGGACATTCACATGCACAAATATTTGGAAAATTCCCTAATTTGGTCTAGGAAGATGTACAAATAAATTAGGGAGAAACACATGTTTGATAGGTGGATTAATTTTTTGAGTTGTTCGTTTTTACTTTTGAATTGAGCTCAAGAAGAAAATTAGAAGCACTCAGGGAGAGAGGAGTATTTCTTCTTTTTTTTTTACCCTCTCTGTTGCTATTGATGCACTTTGTGACTGTGCTTGGTTTGTTGAGATAAAGAGACAATGCACCTAAGGTGAGTGGCCATGACTTGGGGAGATATTTGAAATTCTCTTACACTTTTTTGTGATCTAGACTTTGTATTCCTTTTAATGGTTTACATGGGCTCAGTCTACCTTCTAAAGTTTGTTCTGCACTTTAGAGAATCCATATCTGTTACGCAAGGTGGGGTTTTAGTAGTGTGTCTAGGTAGCCAAATAAGACTCTGTAAGTTCTAAATTAGAACTTTAAAAGTGGTGCTGATTTTGATGAAATTATGGAAAGCTTGTTTGTTCTGTTTTCTTGCCTCTTTAACTTTACTTTCTTCCTCTTTCTCTTCCCTTACTAGTTGTTTGGTTATTACCTTCTCTCTTTCTACCCTCTCTATAATCTTCTAATTATTTTCTTAAAATAACTGTAGGCTTGCCAACCAACAACATACAAATGTCTGCATATCTATATACTATTAGTTTGCAACATTTTTCTTTTCATGGTTAGTTCTGGAAATCATGGGTGTAATATATGCTCAGATTTTTTTGAGTGACATTCTTAGCATGTATCTCTTTAATTTAATACATCCCCTTTCGCCTTATGCAGGATGGCTTTGTTCTCTGTCGTTTATCTCTAAAGGCAAAGTTCCCAGAAACACACATGGCTGGCTCCTTTTTTTCTGAAGAAACTAAAACTTGGAATAAGCTATTTGGGAAGAAATCTGAAGGTATAAGCCAATGGTTGATTGATAAATTAGACAACATGGCCCCTTATGATGTGATATTTACCAAAATTTACAAAACATATCTTTTTGTTTTGTTTTTTTTAAATAATAACAATTAATATATAGTTTTAATTTTGTAAGTTAGTAACTAACTCTGTAATGCTACTTGCTACTATTTTAACAGTTAGTCCACTTAGGCACACAGCCTTCTCTCCTTGGGGCCACATTCAACACAGGTTTAAAATGTATATATGCTTGCCTCTATGCACATGCTCTTGTACGTGTTCAAAGGCCCTTTTTTTTTTCAATCTATTTATAATGTTACTTCATCCCAAAACAATTCCACATACAGTAGTTTGGTTTTAAAAGATAACAGCCTCCCCAACACCCCAGTTTTTTCTCCCTCTTTTTCTTCCTGTCATTTTCCTAGATTTAGGTTCTTTTTACTGTGACCATTTTTAACCTCATCATATTTGATATTTGAAATCTTGTGTCTTTGACTATTTACTGAGGACTTTTTGGCAAATAAAAAAATTCACCAACTTCTGCTCTCCTTATGATAGAGTGTGTCATGTGTGTATTCTACTGAAACTTAGATCTTCTTTCTTCTTCAAGTGGTAGAAAATTTATATTAAGTATTCTGTTATAGTGGGTTTGATCTGAACTTATAATGATCCCTCTGTTTTTTTTTCCTTGAGTTAATGCTGTGCCGAGAGTTTAGATAATCTGACCTATTGTACTTCATTTTGGCCAATAAAAAAACTGAGTAGCACCAAATCTTATTTTCGTTATGATGCTTTGTGTGATTATAAAAATAGCAAATGCTGAAATTTTGATCTTTTTTCTCCTTCAAGTGGTAGAGAGTTTGTATTGGGAATTCGGTTCTAGTGGGGTTGTTTTGAACATATATTGATCCCTCAGTTTTCTTTTCTTGAGTTTTGTGTATCGAGAAATGCTGAACTAAGAATTTAGAATACATTCCATAGAGACTATTTTTCAGTTTTAGCTTGGATTAGTTTTATGCTTAAAATTGAGAAGTGTTCTTCAATCCTGTGCAAGTGTGTGAGTTGTGTTACTCATCTTTTAAAAAAAAGGTTGTTGGAAAGGGGTGTGCAGAATGAGATTTAAGGTAGTTTATGTGAATATTTAGCGTTTAACATATTTTTGTAATTTTAATGTGTCTGATAAATGTCAAACATAAAATATTTGCTTTTCCATGAACCACTTCAGAGTCATTATTAATGTCCTGCTTAGTGGGGCTCTGAAGTTTTTGTTGAAACTATTTTCCTTCATTATCATGAATATGACAAAAACCAAAACTTGACAGAAAGGATTGCTTGGAATCAGTACCAAACGAGACAGAAATCTAATAATCAACACCAAACCATTGGAACATGTTCTTACTGAAATTTTATTCATCATAACATAAACTTCTCTCCATAAGGGTACAATTGCATGCTTATATGGATCGCTAAAACTAAACCATAATTTTTAATGGATTTAGGAAAACCCAATTAATGAATTACAAAAGTACCCTTGGCTTTAGGAAATTAAATAAAAAACTAATAACCTTATTAACTAATAAGATCTAAAATAAAATTCAGTCGATCAATAAAAATACAGTTGAATTACAAAACTAAAGATAATGTCTTTGCACTTCCCTCATTGTTCTCCCTTTTGGAGAAAATTCATCCTCAAGTTTTGAAGTGTCGAGGAATAAGAACTCTTGCATGTGATACTTGCATTAACTCTTGAAACACCTTTAGCAATACTATGAACAAAGAAGCCTTGTGTTCCATTGCATCATTAAATTTTACTGGAATTATAAATCTATGTGTGGAATCTATGTAGCAAAAAGTACAGCCTTATCTTCTTCTTTTTATTTGATAAAAAGGATGAATTTCATAAAAGCAAAACACAAGAAATAACACTCAACACTCACAGTAGCAAGTCAGAGACCCTGCTTATAAACTTTCTAGAACAAAACCAGACACTAACTCTCAAAAAAAAAAAAAAAAAAAAAAAAAAAAAAAATTCAACAAATACAGCTATTTCAGAACAGATTGGTCATCACTTGAGCTTTCACATCCCATCTTATGGATTGCAGCATCTCTTCCTCAGATTTTAGGTGACCTTGATGGACTCTAGAACATCTTTGTATCCAAATATTATGAATTGCAGAACCCCAAGCAAGCTTACACAGAGTTTCTTCAAACTACCACACTTCAAGTTTTGACCACCCCAGCAAACTAAATCTTCCCAACAATACTCACGGTTGGTGACAAGGCACCAACCCATATTCTCCTTCCAAACTCTTCTTGTAAAGGAACATTCAAAGAATAAATGGTTCCTACTCTCGGTACAGGCTCTACAATAAACATAAAATGACTCACCTTTATGGCCCCTCTGGTGTAATCTGTCTCTAGTAGTCAGCCTGTTCTTGAAAACCAGCCAACATGTAAACGCATGCTTAGGGTTTGCAAGCTTGAAACAGACCAACCTCCACCAACTCACCTCAGGTAACTTGGCTCTAATTACATTCTAGGTTTGACTGCAGTTGCAGTTAAAGCCAACAGACTTTGTGAATTTGTGGTTGATGTTGATGGTGGTGAAGATTGGTTGTAGGCCTGGATTTGGGTTGTAGGTGGTGGTGAATATGGGCATTAGGTGTGGCTGTGGATTGGGATTTCTGTGACTGTTGGTGGTGAATTTGGGGTAGCTGGTGGATTTGGGTTGTAGGTGGTGCTGAATATAAGTAGTGGGTATGGCTGTGGGTGGTGGTTATGGGTTTGGTGGTGATGGTGGTTTTAGCGTTGGTGAGAGAGATAGGAAGTGTGGTGTGGGTCTGACAGCACCTGTTTTTTTAGTTGAAAGATAAAGGGGAAAAAGAAATCAAATACTAGACTAGGAAATTGGTGGCAAACAAAAAATAAGATGAGAATAGAAAATGAATACAGGATTTGAGAAATAGAAAATGAGTTCAGAAAATGAAAAGAGAATATGAATACACCCACAGTAATAGCCAAACAGGCCCTTTGCTCCTCCGGCAAAAACTACAACCTTATCTTGACTTACAAAAAGCATCATATCAAGCTTTACCACTTCATGCAACATGGAGGGTTGATCAGTAGCAAATGCATCAAATAAAACCCAAATAGAAACTGTTTTTACCCTAAAAGACTCATTCTTAGACCTTTAAAACCACATGACTTTTACTTTCAACTGGACTTCACATGTGGACCCAATTATATAATTCTTGAATAGGCGAGTTTGCAAAGTAATTGCAAATTAATCTTCCATGGCTGCATCAGATGGGCTGAAAACAATCAATATAGGGTATACTTGGTGAACTTCACATTTACTTTTTGCAACATAAATCTTTGTGAAATATTTATTTTATATTTTTTATCATTATTTTGGAATCTATTAAACATATGAATTTGATTGGCCTACTTGAAATCTTTTTGCAGGAAGAAGTGAAGGACAAACAATGTTAGGTCCTCAAGGAGTGTGGCTTGATGATAAAGCGGTTGGGATGAATCAGATGACGTCTAATTCAAGTGTAGAAATGAAATTTGAAATTAAAGAAATTGGGTATGAAGCTTCACAAAGACGGTCAGAGTTTATACAGGATGAAGAAATGGAACAAGGAACAAGTACTCTGAAACCTCAAGCAGTCGATATGACATCTAATTCAAGTGAACGAACGAAATTTGAAATTGAAGAAATTGTGAATGAAGCTTCACAAAAGCAGCCAGAGTTTATACAAGATGAGGAAATGGAACAAGCAATAAGTACTCTGAAACCTGTTGAAGTGGTGTTTGATGTTGATGCACTTAAGATGCCTAAATCTAGTGGGCAGATGGAATTTCAGATCAAAGACAATGAGATGGAACCTGAAACAGATCGACCAGAAGAATCTCGAAAATTTCTCATGAAGGGCGGTTTAGGATTAACTAAGCCACCAAAGGATGAGGATTGGGAGAACGCCAAAGTGATGAACTTGATGGACAATGAGTTGTCTGTTTTACCTGAGAAACCAAGGTGTCCCAAGATGTCAGCACTGTTCCTTAAAAGAAACTACAAATTAAGAATGATTCCTCCCACTTTTTTTGATTACATGCCTGCTCTTCAAATCCTGAACCTATCCAGGACTAGTATAAAGTCCTTACCCGATTCCATTAGCAGATTGTTTAGTCTCAAAAGACTGTTTCTAAATGATTGCCTTCGATTCATGAGGTTGTCACCCGAAGTTGGAAAACTCAAGCAGCTTGAGGTTCTTGATCTTGAAGGGACCGAGATTATGGACTTACCTCATGAGATTGAGATGTTAACTAATCTGACTTGCTTCGAAGTTTCATTTTATGGATATAAGAGTGATGGTAGGAAAGCCATGCAGTCAAGTGCCATGGTTCCTTGTGGAGTTATTTCTGCCCTATCTAACTTAGAAGAGTTGAATATTGATGTGAATCCAGATGCTGAGCAATGGGATGCATGTGTGGAAGCTATTGTTGCCGAAGTATGTAGCTTAAAGAATTTGAACATGCTTAAATTCTATTTTCCAAGGATGGAACTTTTAAGTCACATTCAGTGCAAAATCCCTGCACTGTTGTATTTCAGATTTATTGTTGGCCGTCATGTCAAGCGCATTATATCTCGAGTCCCTCGTGATGTTGAATTCGAACTAGAACGATGGGAGAGATGCTTGAAATACATAAATGGCATGAGTGTCCCTAGAGATATTAGGAAGGTACTCCAACATGCCACGGCATTTTTCTTGGACAGGCATGCAACTGTTAAGAAGCTTTCTGATTTTGGAATTCAAAATATGGAGAAACTAAAATGCCTAGTTGTGGGGGAATGTAATAAGCTTCAAGTGATTATAGATGAAGCAGATGGTTACAAAGAAGATGATAGCAATGAAAATGTATCTGAATCATATGGTACTGAAATATTTGTTCTTGGATCACTTGAATACCTGTATATATATTATATGAGGAGTTTAAGGAGCATCTGGGAGGGGTCAGTACGGCAAAATTCTTTGTCTCTTCTCAAGTCCTTGACATTGTGCACGTGTCCCAAGTTGACCACTATTTTCACACTAGGGTTGCTTAATAACCTATGCAAATTAGAAGAGCTTAATGTTGAAGACTCTGCCTCCATCAACAGCATAGTATGTTTCGACATTTCTGTTGAGCACAAAACCACTTCTTTTCTCCCAAATTTGAAAAAGATTTCACTTCATGACATGCCTGGACTAGTTAGAATCTTTCGTGGTTTACACGTTGCACAAAAGTTAGAATGGTTGAGTTTTTATAAATGTCCAAATCTTAAGAATCCATTACTTGATGATGAAGTATCTACTAAGAATTTGAAGAGGATAAAGGGTTTGAAGGGTTGGTGGGATGCATTGGAGTGGGTCAATGGTCGTCCGGGTGATTTGGATAAAATTTTTGTTCCAATTAACATATGGGATTGCTGAGCACTTGAACTGTTCCCTAATGAAATTTAGTTTGTGTATTGCCTTATGCAAGCTCGTTGATTCAATGTCAATTAGTGTATAATTGTAAGCTGAGGTTCCTTGGACCACTCTCTGTTTGCTATGTTATACTCTTGTAGCTGCTATGGGGATGAGACCCCACTTACATTGAATGTAGTCCCTCTAGCCCAATTTATCCTTCTCATGCTGTTTGTAAAATAAAATAAAAGAAGTGTGTGTTTGAATTTCTGATTCTCCAAACACAAAATACTAATAAAATCCAAGCTCATGAACATGTGGGAAAGACTTTCCTGGAATCCTACAAAGTACACATTTGTGTTGGTTGTACATCTTCCTTTTTGTTTTAAAGCCAGAATCGTTGTGTAGTCAACGCTTTTCTTATTTTGATGTACTAAATTAATGACCTAACATTAGTATACTTTTCCGGTGGATTGATTTTATATGATGATAACGTCTTTGTTATTTTGTTTCACGGATGTTAGTTTCTTGGACGTTACTAGGCCATTCACCAAAAAATCTCTTATGAACCCGGTCCACGGAGCAATGCTAGTTTCTTGGATGTAAGGTTTGCAGTGTAATATATATATATATATATATATATATATATATATATATATATACATCAATACCATAGGTGCAATGACCTTGGTAAGTCACTAAGCGGATATTATTTTTGAGTTCCCCTCAAATATTTATTTTTAACAAAAAGTAGATGAAATTAAAACGAATCGCCTTAAGAATATGCTCAGTTCTAACGCAAATCATAATTAGTGAAACAGACTTTGATGCTTATTCTTTCAAAATCACTTGATTTTCCCCTCAAGTTCTCATAACTATTACCCCTTTTTAGGGATCATAATTATTACTTAGTTGAGGAAAAGGCATATATAGTACCTCCCCTTCTCACACTGTACACTCCGTTCTTGACATTACAAGAACATGCGGATTTCTTCCTCTCATTCTCATGGAGGGTTCTTCATCAGGTGTGTTAGTGTCATGCTAATATTTGTTACAACCATAGTTGTCAAAACGTAAATCTTTTTTTTTTTTTTTTTTTTTTTTTTTTTCATTTTTATGATCTTATATCGCTTCATATAATGTATTGTAAGATACATAAACATTGCATAAAATTTATGAAAAAATTATAAATATACATATGTAAATGATATATTTATTATAAAATTAGAACATTAAAGGTCACCAAATAGCTCATTGCCATATTTATTATAAAATTGGATTACATATGCAGCTAATGACTACTTTAATTATCACTTATGATAAAATATTTGACAAAACTAATAAAATAAATCAAATGAAAACATATTTTTAACACCCATATTCAAATTTATCTAATGTAAAAGTGTTAATCTATATATGTCAAAATAAATTTTTATTTAGTCTTAATATAATTTTTAATGAATAATGCAACAGTTACAAACTATTTTATAACATTTTTACATACTGTTGATGTGACCAACTTCTCATTGGTCTTCATCTAGACCCATTATTATTATTATTTTTTTGGTAAACATCTATACCCATCATTAACGTCACTAATAACCACTCATTACATCAGCAGTTTGTAGAAATTTTTGTAAAAAAGTTTGTATCTCTAGCACTACTTATTTTTAATTATATATTAATTATCAATTGCGGTCTAATGGATTGAAAGTTGCAATAAGTAAAAACAAAAGAAGCTTTTGAGTTATACTTAAAAAGGAATGAGAAGCTTCAACCTAAAATCCAAATATATATATATATATATATATATAGAGAGAGAGAGAGAGAGAGAGAGGGTATAAAAATAGACAAATGTGTAGTCTAAAATTTTTAGGGAAAAAAAGAGTTAAAAAAAAGAAAACACATGTTGGGTTTTTGTGTTGGGTTAAAGTAGTAGTTGACCAATAATTTTATTTAAAAACAAGTAGAAAGGCATTTGGGCTCAAATTAAAGGCCAAAATTTTAGTAAAAAACCCAATTTAAACCATTTGTTCATATATCTTCGGTATCGTCAAATTATATGATACGATTCACATGATACGCACCTATGTATTGTGTGATTCATAAGCATTTTTGATAAAGCCTTATGATACACAACTTTTTGTATACAATACGTATCGTGTATTGTGTATCGTATGATACTGACAATTATAAAGACAAATATATGTTAATGATACTTGAGTGTTATAGATCCCCTTACTCATTTGGTAATGTGGATCCTCATTTGATCAAGTTTTTCCAGCAATTGATATAAGTAGCATATATTTGTCACAGAATATAGGATTACAAATGTAACAGAACACACTTCGGGCTCCATGAATATAAGAGGAACAAAATTCTTGTAATGTCAAGAATGGAGTGTCTAATTATCTATGTGTGTGTGACAAAACATATTGGTTTTAATGGGCCAAACAAATACTTTAACAAGTAGAGGGTGTGGACTTCCTTTGCGTGTTAATCCAAAATGCAAGCCAATCCCATTAAAGGCGGTATATAACTAAACAAATGATATGGTAATAAAATTCATATAATTAATTATAAGGTGCTCTAAAAGAGTCCAATATTAACAAAACGTGATCATCACTGTCCACTAAATAAGTTTATCAAATATTCATTACAAGCTTATAATATATTACATAACCAGAGTATCACTACAAAAATTTCGTATTCGTGTGTTCTAATAAGTATTACTGTTTCTTAAAAAAAAAAATATCATTACAATATATATAGCTAAAATCACTAGCATCAAGTGTGTTAAATGTTCATTTTTTAGTATTTAGCACACCAAAAACTATGTCTCATTAATTGCAATCACCCATCTCATCCATAGTTGTCATTGGACGAGTTTAGGTTTTCTGGGTTTTATTTGCTGGATTCTTGGGTTTTGGCTTGCGAATTGGGTGAGCATGGGTTTTGCTTGCTGGGTTGTGGTCAAAGGAGGATAGACCATGGGTTTTGCTTGCTAGTTTTCAAGGTTTTTCTTGCGGGTTGATTGGGTTCAGTTGCGGTCTGGTGGTGTTTGGAAAGCATGGGTATGCCGATTGGGTTGGTGCACCCGAGTCCGATACGCATGGACACGCCGTGCAGCCATGGATGCACGCTCGTCTGTGACTGATTTTTTTTTTTTTTTTGATTCGGCTTGATACGGTCTGAAATGGGCTGAAATAGGCCTCGAGTAGGTCTAATATGGGCCGAAATAAGTGTTTAAAAAAAATACAATTTTTTTTGTCAAAACACACCATTTTGGCATTCTAGTTTGAAAAAAAAAAACCCTAAACTCATCTCAAACTCTCTCTTGTATTAGTTTTAGTTTCGAACTTTCGATCTTGTATTCTAATTTTTGAACATCATGGAATGGTTATGTATTCAGTATTCACTTTATTATCTACTATTGCTCTTAAATTGGTATATTTTTACCATTATATGAAAAAATATGCTTAGCAATATATAGGAAATAAAAATAAAAATAAATATAATAATTTATTAATAAATGTATCCTGCCGCACCTGCATCCTACTTTTTCAAAAATTGCAAAGTCGCCGGATCGCACTGCACCTGAACTCGAATCCACACCTGTGCTTCCTAGTGTGGTGTTTTTTTTAAAATTATTTTTATAATCTTCCTCTTTCAATTGTCTGGGCTTTTTTTTCTTGGAGGGTTTTGTGGGTTTTAGTGAATTTTCATTGTTTTTTGTGTGATTTTGGTTGGTTTTTGAGATCGTCTTCGATGATTTTGTTGCAAATTGGATTAGATTTAGGTAGATATGGGTTTTGGTCAAGGTGGCCGTTGTTTAGGAGTGGATTTGGGCTGTGAAATAAAATTTTATTGATTTTATGGGTTGTGGGTTCAGACATAGAGAGAAAAGAGTCATAGTAAAATAAATATTTAATGGGTTGCTTATATAATTTTAATATGATGTAATCTTAAAATAGAAGATGTGGTGTAATGTGTATTGTAAAATGATTTTAAAAAAAAAGACAAAGTAAGTTTTGATGTGTTAAAATGGTATTTGGCTTAACACAACTTACACTAGACAATCCCCCACTTAAGCAGCATATATAATTATGTCTTAAATTATAGAATTTTTTTCTTTTTAAGATTTTCAAGTGATTCATTGATTATAAAGATAATTATCGAATGTTCCATGTGATGTGTGTGTTCATTATTAGTTATTTTATAATACTCATATATGTTATAATGTGTAGAAAATTAATTGATCATGTATTATATGTCACTAAAAAAAAAGAAGAAAAAAATTTCAATTTAATATATTCATAAGTAACCATAATTAATAATATATTCATAAGTAACCATAATTAATTAAACACTGAAAATGCCACCACATGCCTATTAATTTTTGACATTTTCAATATAAACTTCTTGTTATTTCTTTTTCTTTTTTATAGGAGTATTTCTTTAAAAAAAAACACATGAACTTTTATAGGAGTATTTCTTTAAGAAAAATCTAAGATTTATGGTTTATAATTTTTACTTTGTAATGCTAAATATACATGTGAAGAGACTTAAAAAATAACAATAATTGAACAGAAAAATATAAAATTCTATTATTTGATATCCTAAGTTTACTTTTATATACATCTTTTTTTTTTTTTTTTTGAGAAACTACTTTTATATACTTTTGAGTACCTCAATAACTTTTTAACCACTTCCAAAAAATATAAATAAACCATTGATAACACCTATAAAAGCTCTATCTTTCCCAAACATACCTTTTAAAAACTCCAAATTTTGTTGAAACACTATGTCAAGCTTTGACAGTGTCGCTAAGAAGTTTAGATAAGATGCACCCAAGACCAAAGCCAATTTCATATTCTTCTTGCTTGACAAACAAAGACTTTTAGCTTACACTACTATTTCTTATTTTCTTTATCTTTCTACTAGAATTTCATAGGTATGCTCTTTTTTGTCCTCTTTTCCTTCTCTGGCTGAACCATCACCACAATTGGCAGCAACCACCATGCTTTGTCAACGTCAAACATTTAGCATGGAGAATTACGCCAATATCAATGTTTTTGTCTTTTTATGGCCTTATTTTTTTCTTTGAAATCATCTTTAATAATTTTCATTTTTTTTAATCTAATATATTTTTTTCATTATATATAAAATAATAGGTTTCAAGACATGAAAAGCTAATATTAATATTGAATGGAAAACACTTTTCATTTATGAAATTAAAAGTGAAAGAGTTTGAGAAATTAGAAAAGGGTGTGGAGATGATAAGAAGATGAGGTGAGGTGAAAGACTAATGAAAAACTATTCATACAAAGCCCATATGATAAAATCTCATTCTCTCCCGCATGATTGCTATAACTACTTACACTGTTTGGATAAAAACTTACCAATACCTAATTAAACGAATGATATAGATATAAATATGAACAAAAAGAGGTATAGCCCATAAAAATTAAAAGAAACAAAAAAATTGAAAAGCATTCTTCAAAAATCTAAAACTTGTCGGTTATAAACAACTAGTTGATGTTTCGCGTGATGTGCGGATGCTTTATACTTTTATTTTGCAATAATTTTTAATTATTCTTTATGGACCTATAACATTCATCTTATGTCCAATTATATTATACATATCATTAACATGAAGAAAATAAAAAGAACCAAAAATTATTATGAATATAAATAATTAAGAATATGAATACATATAGCCTAAATGAATTCACAATTATTTAATTATTTTGGCTAATTAAAGTGTACAATTATCTTTTACCTTCATTGAAAGAGAGTGGGCAACTTGGCATATAATTTGTTGGCTTCAAGAGTCTTCTACATTAGAAATTAAATCAAAAAACAAATTGAGACAAAAATTGTTTCCATCATATAAACCGTTTATTTATTTATTTATAATAGATTCCACCATATAAAAGAAGATGGTGTAGAAATAATTCATTTTTGTGCAAAAATAATATCCGCGATAAAATGATTTATCGAAGTAAATTTAATTATAACATCTTAGGTTGATTCTCTATGGATAACATATTTCATTTAAAAAACTAAACAATTTTTGTTTTGTTTTGTTTTGTTTTTTTGTTTTTAGTTTAGTTTTGTTTAGTTAAGTTTTTTTTTTTTGGCGTACAATCAATCAATATATATATATATATATATATATATAAAAGCAGAGATTGCACTTCAAGATAAATCTCTTGCACTTCTAGATATATAAGTTTCTTTGGTTCAATGTTTCAAGATAAATCTCTTGCACTTCTACTCCTTTAAATATAGCCCACAACCCTTCATGCATCTCATCTCAAATACATTCTGACCAAGAATGATGTCATTTATCTTCAACATTTCAATGACACCTACCCAGCTCCAACTTCGTCATTCTATCTAATCTTAACCCGTATGAGTTAGCTATAACCAAGGACGAGGGCTTGCTTTTTTTTATTGAGTGACGACGGATTATATATGGTTTTGATGTTGAGGTCAGATGTTTTGGATTTTGTAAAAGTTATGGTTGCTTTACGTCTTTGGGTATTTAGTGTGAGAAAGCCATAAATGTTTTTTTTTTTTAGAACTAAAGAGAAATAAAAAGAAACCTTATAATTGATTATTGATGAGATTAGTTGCTTTTTTTTTTTTTTAATAATGTTTTAGTACTCATAATTTATAAGTTCCTTTGTAGTTTTTTTACTACTATTTAGTACAATATCGATAAAAGCTATGACGATAAAAGTAAAAGTCAATGATGATATTAGAGTGTTTTTGTGCTCTATTAAATTTTTATTTTATTTTTTTAAACGTGGAAGCCTTGCTAAAGGCAATTAAATCTTGATAAATGGAATTGTTTTAACTATTTTTTCTATATCTTATCACATTCTCTATATGCTGGTATTTACAGAAAATTTCCTTTTGTTGAGATAATGAAATGAGTGTTTGAGATTTAGGGATCGGTATTTGGTTAAGAAAGTGTTTGGAAGGTTGCTTGAATTTTTGTAATTTTAGGATATGAAAGTATTTTATGATTTGAATTTAAATTTATAAATTTAAATTTCAAAATCATCTAACCAATTTTAAAAATATAGTCTACAAATAATATAATATGTTAAGTCTCCTACAAATGTCAAAAAACTTGATTGTTCCAACCTTAAAAGTTTAGATTAGTAGAGCAATTCCACTCAATATTTGCAAGCCAATTCTATGACAATTTTTTTTTATATATAAAATATGAATTAAGAAAATTGAGTTTCAAAGCATTCAACAATATTTTTTGGTAAAATATAAATATTATATAATAAAATGAGTATTATAAATAGGTCTTAAAAAACATAAAAATTATATTAAATGAATTTACAAAGTGTTTGCGCATCGCGCGAAATATTATCTAGTTACTAAATAAATTCATAAAATAATAAAAGATCATATTATATACCTATGGCTGCAGATGCCCAATCGTAAGGAGTACAAAATGAAGTGTTTACAATACCCCAAACAAAATTTCTTCCATTAAACATAGTTTAAAATTAATAAACCTACCTTACATCATCTTCTTTAAGAATGAAATCCTTGAACATTCAGCCTAAATAAAGAAAAAATTAAATAGTTCAAATTATGACTAAAAATCCAAATTAAATCACCATCATCCATACCAAAAGTCAAGGTTCAACTTTGTTCAAAGAAGCTCTCTATTCTTCTTCATCACTTGCTATCTTTGCTACATTTGAGGCCTAACTCTGGTGCAAGCCTTGCATCACTAATTTTTTTGGTCCATGGTCACAAAATTTGAAAATAAAATAAAATCTGAACTTGAATTAACTTGAATAGAGAAGAGTTTAAATTACAAACAAATTATAGCATTAGGACCAGATTTGATAAATTCTATCGATCCTAATCTTTACAATTTGATAGCTTTTGTCCTACCTCTACAATTCGGAGTCAGACTTAGTGTTGATTTAGATTTTGGCTTTGATTTTTAATTTTGTGAGGTGAGTATAATGATAACGCATATCAAAATAACAACGATATTTGGGTTCTCAGTTTGTGGCCTGAAATGGTAAATTAATAATAAAACTATTATAAGAACTTAACTACAGCATTAAAAAAAAAAAAAAAAAAAAAAACCCAAACATCGTTTTTTGATTTTTACATTGAGCGGCCATCGATAATCATAGCTCAGCTTGAGGTTAATCTTTTGTGTCAATCCTATCTGCCTGGGATCATTCACAACCTTAGAAGACCATATAAAAAAAACCAAAAACCTGAATCCATTTAATTTTGGCAATAAAATTTTCAAGAAATTTTTTTGAGATATTACTTACTATGAAAATAAACATGAAATACAGGTACTGCAGGTGTACATATGAGTCAAACAAAACCTAACATGTGAGGGCTACTGCCCCTACAGAGTCCTCGAGGTTCTCAAAGGAGCTCCATAATTTTTTTTTTTAATATAATGAGAAATTGAAGAGCATAACTTTTATCAACTCATTCTCATAATGTATACAACTCTTGGTGGGTCTCGTGCATTGAAGATCGATCTATACTTGACATACAGGCAACTCTTGGTGGAGCTTTTCTAGTTGATGGGTTTTGATTTTATTTAGAGATGAATGAGTTTTGATTTTGCGGTTGATGGGTTTTGTTTTGATTTATTCTGGTTAAGAGGTTTTGTGGTTGCTTGGTTTATAGTGGTGGATTAGTGGTTAATGGTGGCTGGGTTTATGGTGGTGGATTGGTTTGTAGTGGTTGATGGTGGCTGAGTTTCTAGTGGTTGTGTTTGTGGTGGTTGAAGGTGGCTGGTTTGTGATTGCATTTTCAAGTGTTTAAAGACACCAAACACTTGAAAATGTTTTCACTAAAAATGTTTTATATGTAAAATATTTTACATTTGAAAATATTTTACTTTTAAACAAAGGCAGAATTTGCCAAATAGTATGTTTTTAGAAAAATTTTAGAAAAGCAATACATGAAAGAAGTTATTTAGTTAGTTAGACTGTTTTTGGAAGTCAAGTTTAGCAAACTCGAGTTTGGACTGGAAGTCGAGTTTGTCAAACTCGACTTTCAAGCAAGACTAAGCAGGATGCAACAATATTGCTTGGAAGTCGAATTTGTCAAACTTGACTTCCAGCCCAAAGTCGAGTTTGCCAAACTCGACTTCCAAAAACAGTCTAACTAACTAAATAATTTCAAATATATACTATTCACCTAATTTTTTCCAAAAAAAAAAAAAAACTATTAAGCAAATTTTGCCTCTAAACAAATGAAGCGTTAGCAAGACACATGTCATATCATAACAAGAGTGGATTGTGGATTTTTCTTCTGCAATTATATATAGTATTAGTTGCTAACTCGTGTGATACTTCGGATAGTTAACAATTGTTAAATATCTTTCTATTTAATATTTATATTACAAAAAACAGATATACATATTTTGAAAAAATAATCATATTGTGTCTTTTTATAAGATGAAACAAAAGCATATTACGGGTCTGTTTGGGATCCACTTATTTTGCTGAAATTAAAAACTTTTGCTGAAAGTACTGTAGATAAAGGTAAAAGTTAGCTTAAATAATATAGTAGGATCCATGAATAGTACCAAAAAGTGTAGTGGGACCCATGAATAGTAATAAAAATAAGCTAAATAGTAAAATAAGCTGACTTATTAATTTGGAGCTAAACACACACTACTTATGTTTATACCATGTTTAATCTTTTATAAAATATGGAACAACAAAATACAACAACTTAATGACAAATTTTTTTGGCGAAACTACACTATTGGTTCCTAAAGTTTTCCTACATAGCACAATTAATCCCTAAAGTTTGAATTGAGCTTTATTGGTCCCTCAAGTTTAAAAAGTAAGCGCAATTGATTCATCTAATAACATTTGTTAGTCTTATTGCCTACATGGCTAATAGAATTATGATGTGTCAAATTTTAAATTACGTGTCATCAAATTTAATATTAAAAAATCAAGATTCAAATATGACATTAAAAAAAAAACTATTAACCCAATAGAAGAACCCAATCTAATCGGGTGACCCATTTAGAAATGGGTGTTCCCAATTTCATATGACATTGCCCAGATTTGAAACTAGAGAGGGAGATCCCTAACGACACCGTTGTACACCGTTCTCACCACCGTCCTCCTCCATCTTTACCCATCTCTTTGATACATAGCCACTGGTGCGACGAACAGCTTAGCTACATATTACTTTTACTTTTAAAATCGAAACTAAGCATGATTAATTGATTATAATATCTTATGTTTTTGTGGTGGTTATGAGAGAATGATGAAAAGAACAGTATAAAAGAGCAAGTAATTTATACCAAAGAGTTTTATGTAGTCCGTGAATGAAGTTGGCACTAGTAGTCTACTACGCTAATAGCTAACTCATAAGAGCATCCTCATCAAAGATTTCAAAAAATTTAGCATTTACCATCTTAAAAACATACTTTATCAATTTTAACACCTCACTTTACAATACACCCAATATCAAAGATTTTATATTTTTTACCACTTCATTAAAATATTAATTTTTTTATTATTTTTTATTCTCATTCACATCTCATTCACTACCAACAAACCCATTGCCACTGCTAACACCCGCTACCACCACCACCCACTGCCACTGCCACTGCCACAGCCACAGCCACCACCACCAACCACAACCTCAACCCCCAACCACCAAAAAAAATAAAAAAAACCCCACGACACAACCTTAGTCAAAACCCACCACAAAACCACCACAAAATCGCAGCCAAAACCCACCATCCCAGCAACCCTAATCTGAACCTCAACCCCGATCTGAACCCACTAGCAAACCCACCAGTAGACCCATTACGCCGAACCAAAACCCACAGGAACCAAAACCAGATTGGTTAACCAAAACCCATCACACACACACACACACACAAACCCATTAGATTGGTGACCCACAACCCATGCCGAACCAACACCACGACCACAAACCACAGTAGAAAAAAAAAGGAAGAAACCTCCATCGCTGCCACCAGCAGATCGGTGAACCAAAACCCATAAGAAGCAAAACTAGATCGGTGAACCAAAACCCATCACACACACACAAACCTAGTAGATCGGTGATCCACGACCCACGCTGAATCTCCACCATGACCATTGGACAGTCAGACCCACGACCCATGCCCATTAGACCACAATCGCCGACCATCGAACCATCACCGCCACCACCCATGACCATCGGACCATCGGACCATCAGACCACGACCTAAACCCATTAAACCATGACTCTGACCATCGGACCACGCTGAACCACAGGACAGAGAAGAGAGAAGATGGAAGAGAGAAGTGAGATAGAAATGAGAAATAGATCCGTTGGGGGAATAAAAAAACCTTTTTTTTTTTTAAACAATCTAGCTACAGTGAGCTGTTATTGAAAACAACTCACTATAGCTTGGTGCTAAATCTTTTAAGATTTAGCATGTTTGATGGAAGTGGATTTTTATCATTTGAGGTGCCAAAAATGCTAAAAAATAGCAATTACATTTTTAGCACCTTTAATGAGAATGCTCTAAAGCTCAAAAAAATAACATATGTTTTTCAACGAGAAAAGATATGTGGCACCAGTGGCTTTGCGTATCAAAGGAATATGTCTCAAGGGAGGAGGAGGCAGTTGAGTGGTGGATGCATTGTTAAGAGTATCCACATTTTTAGTCTATTTTACACTAAGAACCTACTTTTTCTATTTTACACAAAAAATTTACAAAACACCCACATCAGATCATTTATTATACACTACGTTTTCTTTAAATAATCAATTATTATTATTATTTTATTTAACTTACCCACCTACCCACTACCTATTGCCCACTACCCACAATATCCACCACACACGGTTTCTCTCTCTCTCTCTCTCTCTCTCTCTCTCTCTCTCTCTCTCTCTCTCTCTCTCATTTTTCAGAACAACACTCTCTCTTCTCCATGGCCAAACCTTCTCCTTTCTAACTCTAAAACTCTTTTTCTCTCATTATCAGCCATAGCCAGAGCTCACCTTGAGCTCTATCCAGGGCTGAGAGCCCCAAATCCTTGCCATGCCATCATCGGTGGCAACAAAAATTTGCTGCAACACCACCACAAACAGTGGTCCAAATCTTCACTCTTTCATGGCAGCAGCGAACACTCCACCCAAGCTTCCATGGTAGCAGCGACAGCAGCTTTGGCGTGAGTTTTGGTTTGATTTTTTTTTTATTGATTTTGGGTTCCATTTTCTATTGATTTTTGGTTTGATTTTCCATTTGATTTTTTGGTTGGATTATTATGTGTTGTAATGGTGGTGGTGGGGTGGTTCTGGATTGTGGTGGTGGGTCGATGGTTGATCGGCTGTGCTCTTTAGATGAAGAGAGGGAAAGGGAGAGAGAGAGAGAGAGTGAAATGAGAAAGAAGAGAGAGCTCTGACCGATGAGAGAAAATAAAATAAAATATTGATTTGCAAAACTACAATAACCGTGTATATTTGCACGGTTACTGTAGTCAATGTGTAAATATACACACTTATGCACCTACTGATGTGTGCTGTTTTTGAACAAAAATGTGTAAATTTGAGCACTTTTTTAATTATACACACTTATGCATACACTGATGCAATTGCTCTTAAAGATATCTCATTTGGGTAATGTCATTTGAAATTGATAATATTGTTTCTAAGTGGATCACCCAAATTAGGTTGGGTTCTAATAGATTAATGGTTTTTTTAATGAGTTAGATATTGGATATTAATTTTTTAATAATAAATTGGATGCCACATCACTTAAAATTTGCCATATCATAACTCCGTTAGCTAGATAGGCACTAAAAATAACTGTTGTTAACAAAATGACCAATTGAGCTCATTTTTTAAACCTAATGGACCAATGGTGCTTATTTGAAACTTGAGGTATTAATGACACTTGGATTTTTTTTCTTCAAAATAACACCAATTTTCCAACAATTTTGTTAGTTAGCATCGTTTGCAAACTATTTAGGAAACTAACATCTCAAGCATTTGAGACTCGAGTTCACTATAGTAAATCGAGTATCACAGATTCGATTTCTATGAAAACCTAGAAATCAAAATTTGAAACACAGCCCAAGCGTGGTACGACCCTCCATTGCCACCGTACACCTTCTTGGCCAACTTTGGTGATAGATCTACCTGTACACAGCCCACCGTACACAGCCCAAGCTTGATTTCAATCCCCGCCGCTGCCACCTAGGTTTGATCTATCTGGTTTGTTGTTTTTGTCTTTGTGGTTTGGGTTTCATTAGAAAGATCTCCCTGGTTTGATCTCTCTGTTTTTTGTCTTCATGGGTTTCTGGGTTTGATCTTTCTCTGTTTTTTGTCTTCGTGCTTTGGGTTTCTCTATTTGATCTTTCTATGTTTTTTTGTCTTCGTGGGTTTTGTGGTTTGATCTTTCTCTGTTTTTTGCTTGTTTGTTTGTGTACGTTTGTGTGTTTCAAGTTTTGATTTTTGGGATTTCTTTTGTGGAACTTGAGTCTTGTAGACTTGACTTCCACGTGAATTTTCATTGAAATCGAGTCTATGATACTCGATTTGCTACAGTGAACTCGAGTTTCAAAAGCTTGAGATGTTAGTTTCCTAAATAGTTTGGAAACAATGCTGACTAACAAAATTGTTAGAAAATTTGTGTTATTTTGAAAAAAAATCCAATAGCTTAGTATGTAAACTTGAGAGACCAACAATATCTTTTTGCCAATTTTTTTTCCTAATTTCCGTTGAGGTTTTTATGGGGAAAAAAATAGAGTGATACAAAAATAACATTCTATGGCACAAAGTAACCATCCAACAAAACTAAGATGTCAAACATGAGAATAAAAAATAAAAAAAAACCAAGATACTTTGGTAGCATCCATTACCTCTAGCTTTCTTTTAGCATTTACTCCATTTGTAAAAACTTTAGAATCAAACATAGTGTCTAGAAGTTTGGTTCTTAATAAAATATTACATAAACACACGGGGGTAATGGAAGTAAAAATGCTAAAAAAGATGCACAAACACAATATTAAAGAAAAAAAAATGAAAGACAAAAGTAACCACTAAGAGTTACTTTGAGGCTTAAGGACGAAGAGTTTGTAAAAACAAATAGCAGAAATGTGAGAGAGAGAGAGAGAGAGAGGGGGGGGGGGGGGTAAACCAAATAGAGAGTGGTGGTGTGTGTGTGTATATATATATATATATATATATATATAAAATAGTAGGTCTGTTTGATTTGAAACTCTCCATGTTGTTGAGTAGTAGTTGGTTTAAAACTATTCAATTTGCTAAGTAATAGTTGGGAATAAAACTCTTCTTTTACCAACTTCCATGAAAATCAGGCTCGGACTTCATGCACTGTGTAAGGTAACTACATTGGTTTAGATGATTTAGACACTGTACTTAGAGTTTTGTCATCTCCTTCGTGGCCTTTCTAATCCTTTTTAACTCCCCTTTTTTTTATTTATAGAAATTCATTTCGATCTCCAACCTCATACTTTCTTTTAGAATGCATATCACGATTTCAGGTGCCTCAATAATTTTAATAGCAACAGAGCTTATTTCAATATGCATTAAGAGCAGTATGGGACATTTTCATAAATTATTGGTTAGAATATGGAAAATAATCTTTGGCTAAGTAGTTGGCTAACAATTAGTTAAGAGGAGGTAAGTGTGGGTAATTACCAAAATTTGAGGGAGAAGCTAGAGAGTTTTAGAACTGAAAGGATCAAAGTGTTGGGTTGCACTCAATCTCAATGAGGATCTTTACTTTTCTCTTAATTTTTTTGGATAGAAATCATGATCTAAATTTGTAGTAGCTGCATAGTGATTTTTTTTTTTTTTTTTTTTTACTTTTGCTAATTTATTTTATTGCACCAAGGTCAAGAGTCAAGACACCTGTGGTATGTGTGTAAAGTTTCAAGCATTAAAGCGCAGTGACATCTTGGCCGCCATAAAAAGTAGTTGATGGGGCCAAACGCTCACTCATATTAGGCCATTACTTCTCGAGTATATGCACTAGATGTGGGTATGCAACCAAGATAGAATTCTGCGAGTGAGAGAGTGCGAATTGGGTCTCACAAATAAACAACCAAAGCTTATGCATTCATCATTACCCTGACACCCCAACCCCAAGAGAAAGAAAACCAAGCCACTCCACAATTCTTTGATTCGCAGAATAAGGAAATAATGCCTTCATAACTCAAACTAGAATTACAGACACCATTTTCCAAGGATCCATATGAAAGTTATTTAACATACAAAAAACACTGAATTTAGTCAAGATATACTTTTACATCAATCCCATTATCAATAAGGGATTGAACCACTGCTCTGATCTTCCCTTCAAACTTGTCGCTATCCCTCGGAGTATAGGAAGCAGTGTAGACATCAGCCTCTCTTGCCCTGTCAGCTAATATCCGACCAATGGCCAAACATGCAGGTATATCTGATCGGGACTTGAGTGCAGCTTTAATGTCCTTAGAGTTGGTACCAGCAACTGCAACCTGCTTGCTTGTCACCCTGTGGGTGAGTGAGGCTGACACAAAGCGTTTTGATATGAACACATCAAGTGTAAATGGCTCCATGTATGCTACAGTGCGTTGTTTGAATGATACATGCTTGTTTGGATTTTTCGACTTCTTCTCCTTCTGGTAAGTGTATGGCCGGCTATTATCATCATCTAGGAAATCCTCTACCCCAAAAAAGCTTCTTGGTGCACAATGAACCTGTAAAAATGCAATATTAGAAAAATGTTTCTTTCACAGTTGTGACAATTTTTGGAAAAATCTTCAAATGATGCCAATATGAGCAACTTAGCAATTGTGGTTTCCAAAACCGTCATTCATCATTTAGTCAATGGAGGGAAACCTATTTAGAATTTGATATCTTGTACAAGTAGGAGCTAGGATACAAGTAACGTAACCCTACAAGTCCCAAGTAGACCTAAAAGTGTCTATATGACTACTGTCAACCACGCTTCTTTAATTTAATAACTCCAATAATGCAACATACAAAGACCTGATATGTTTTGCTCTATTCTAGGCTCCATTTGTACAGCTATATAGATCATTTATTGATGAGGTGTCTGATACAGCGCCTATTTCTCTCTTTCTTATGAATGCCTTCTATTCCTTTCTTAGTTTCTTAATGGTGGACTTTGAGGCCATGACTTTATCCCTTGAGAAAAGAAATAAAATCAACCATTAACAAATTAGTAGGGGCGACTGCAGACATAACTAAATAGGAATTCACTGTAAATTTAAGCTCATAATGCATAAAATTGTTTAAGCTCAAACAATTATATTAAATTTTAAGTATTTGAAAAGTTTCAACATTGCCATTCCTGAACTTCATTGGATACCAATTAACTAATGCTAACGCATTATAAGTGCTCCTAACACTACAACCATTTGTTATTCCAACTAGCCACAAGTAGTGCCAGTCCACAACACAAATAAGAACAACTGTTTGACTACGCTAAGTAGAGACATCAGATTAAGCAGTTTTGACTATCAATCTATACATTACTTTTCTTTCAACTTTTAGCCAGTTTTAGTGCGAGCAATGTTGACAACAGGCAGTAATCAACAAAAGGAAACATTTTGAGAAAAAAAATTGAATACACGTAAATTAGATACCTGTCCATTATGAACATATCTCATGAGAACATACAAGTAAGCCCTAAATTTGTCTCCTCCATACGCATTAACCCCTCTGCTACACACTCTGCCAAGCACATGCTTCAACATGTTTTCAAACACCCAACACCCTTTTCTAATAAACACAAATTATTTCAGTTCCAATGAAATCCTCCTGAAAAATAAAAAAACAAAAGAACATCACCAAAAAATTACAATTGCCAAAAGCTTCACAATAAACCCAGAAATTGTACACTAATGTTAGAACCCAAAACAAATAATATTCTTCGGATAAATAACATTGGAAAGGGTATGAGGAAAGGAAAGATAATTGGTCAATAATTTTTATACAAAGAGAAATGCAAAAAACTGTGAGTCAAGCATTTTGTCAAACACCTAACGTGCAGTATGAAAAAACAGATGCATTGATATAAAATTTTGGGAGTTAGGGGAAAAGGGTACATTTTTATCAGAGGGATATGTTATAAGCCTTGAATTAGAGGGAAAGCTCGAAACAGTGGGAGAGAGACTGAACCTGTTCACAAAGGAAACGGGATTGTGTCTTAAACTGAAACAAAAAATATGAAGTGAATGAAATCAAAAAGGAGAAGCTCAAACATGGGCTTTGATTTCGAGTGGGCTGGAACCTCAAGTTGTGCTACACCGCTTTACATCAAGTGTTCCGAAATTTATTTATTTAATATATATATTTTTTAGTATAATGGAACTAGGGCAAAATTTTTTTAGTATATTTTTTTTTAGTATGATTTTGAAAAAAATCTAGGCAGATGGCATGGGTTCAAAGTTTATTAGTTAGTTGGACTGTTTTTTAGAAATCAAGTATAGCAAAATCGACTTCCAGCCAAAATCGAGTATAATATACTCTACTTCCTACCGAAAATTACCTCGGAGATGGATAAAAAAGGAAGTCGAGTATAGTAAACTCAATTTTGGCTGGGATTTTGCCTGGAAGTCGAACTTGCTGTACTCGATTTTCAAAAAACAGTCCAACTAACTAATAAACTTTGAACACATGCTATCCGCCTAAAATTTTCCCAATATTATACTGTTTGGAAAATTTTCCCTGGAACTAGTGGTATGGTTATTCCCTGTACGGGGTAATTTAGAAACATATGTAGTTTTAAAAAGAGAATGCTAAAAGTTGAAAACTTTTTTTTTATAAATTTTCTCAAAAAAAAAAAAAAAAACTTTTTTACAAATAGTTTTTATAAACTAGTGATGTAGTGAATGATTATTAGTAAGTAAAAACGTAATTTCAGTAGTAGATTTAAATAAGAATCAGTAAAAATTTATCACGTCAATAATTTGTAAAAATATTGTAAAAGAATTTGTATATATAATGTAGGGGTAAAAGGCCCAATGCCAGATCTTGGGCCGTGGGTCTGTCCTAAGAGACCTGTACATCCGAGGACAACGAATCTTGAGGAGTGTGCCCAGCCTAATTCGATTCTGAAGTGTAAGTCACGTGGAAGAAAGACTGGTCCAAGGAGACTGGTCCGAGGAGACTTGCCTGTTCGGATTGTCAAAAGGGTGTCCCAGATGAATGCTCCAACATCAATCCTAGCTCTCCCGGAGAATTCCCTGATTTATATAGACAAAAAGGACAGGTGGCAAAGATCAGATATTAGGCAAAAGGCTGCTGCCACCGCATTTATGATCCTACAGCTAACATCATGGCCGCATTAATGGGAAAAGACACCTGAACAGTGACCTTCATCGTTTACAGCTGCCAAATGAAGACTCCAGATGGAGGCTGATGGGATAAGTATCAAGAAAAGCCCACGTAATGGAGGAGGGGCATATAAATAAAAGAAAGAAGAAAGAGAAGAAGAGGACCATCGGAAGAGGAAAAAGAGCAACAAAGAGAGAAAGAGAAAGAGAAAGAGAGAAGTGTTTATTGTATTAGTCTAAACAACTCCTCGGACTGTGCCGAGAAGAGCCTTATATCTACTTTGTATTTCATTAACGTAAATCTGATCATAATTATACTTGGGCCATCAACCCAAACATTTTCAATCAATAATTCTTCGGTCCACTCTCTTGACAAATTCATTTCAAGGATACTGTACATAGCCTGGGCTTCAATCTATCCTGTTCATAGGCCCAATCCGTAAATTTATGTCCTTACAATTGGCGCTGTCTGTGGGAAGATTACTATTGTATCTGTGAGTTGAGGCTTGAATCATGGTTAGATCAGGTTCCAACAGAGCGGAGTCAGATGGGTCTCAGCATATTGATCACTTCGTGCACCTTGAGTGCGAAAGAGACCGTGAAAGGAGTGTGCACACAAATCGTACTGGGAGGAGTCGACGTCGAAATGATAATGACGAGTCTCATGAGGGCATGCAACGCAAGATTGATCGCCTCAAGAAGAAGTTGCGCCGTGCGCAAAGGAGGCGCAGTCCATCCATCACGGATGACTCTTATGACGATGATGACGATGCCAATTATAGACGCCGCTCCAAGACACCTCCAAGTGAGTCTTTCTCCCACGAGGAAGAGCATCACCATAACCGCAGGAGTAGAAACACGTACTTAAGGGGTACTGGGAGTGATGCCATGACTAGGGCACTCAACCAAATTTTCAGGTCACCCTTCACACGCAGCATCGAGGGAGGGAGTCTTCCTCGACGCTTTGCTCAGCCCACCTTCACTGCGTACAATGGACGGACCGACCCTGTGGAGCATATGAGCCATTTCAACCAAAAAATGGCTGTCCATTCTCGGAACGAGACTCTCATGTGCAAAGTGTTCCCCTCCAGTCTGGGGCCTGTGGCCATGAGGTGGTTTGATGGCCTCGCTGCAAATTCTATCGGATCCTTTCGGGTGCTCACTAGGGCTTTCTGCTCTCGGTTTGTGACGAACACCAGGGTCCCTCGGCCATTGGATTCCTTGCTGTCCATGTCCATGCGGGAGGGGGAGACGCTGAAAACATACTCAGACAAGTACTGGGAGATGTTTAATGAAATCGAAGGGAGTTTCGATGACATGGCAGTAAGAACCTTCAAGGTAGGCTTACCAGCCGAGCACGACCTGCAAAAATCATTGACCAAGAAGCCGGTGAGAAGTGTGTGCCGGCTAATGGACCGCATCGACGAGTATAAGCGCAACGAGAAAGACCAGCAGATCGGAAAGGGAAAGGCTAAGGTTATCCCTCAAGAGAGGAGGGAGTTCAGGTCGGACCGGTAAGGTAACAGCAGGCCGCGGAGAGACTACAGTGTGCAGTCCGGGTCTGCTGTATCACAGGCAGTCCATGCCGTATTCCGAGAGCCAATCCACCAGATTCTGGAGAAAATTCAGAACGAGCCATACTTTAAGTGGCCAAACAAGATGGGGGAAGACCCCATGAAGCCCAACCAGAGCCTTCTTTGCCGGTATCATCAGGAGCGAGGGCACACCACCGAGTATTGTAGGACTTTGAAGAGTCATCTGGAACAACTTGCGAGAGAAGGAAAGCTACAGCAGTTTATCTATCGACCAAGCAACCAGGGAGACCATATCAGGCCAGGGGCTTTGGGGACCGCCTCATCGAGGCCCCCTTTGGGCACGATTAACGTTATCTTCGTGGCCCCCGGGAGAACTGGATCCTGCCCTTCCAGAGTAATGTCCATTTCTGGAACATCCGCGGAGGACGCTAACCAAGAGGCGAAGTGGGCAAGGATGGAGGCCCGACCAGTCTTGAGCTTCTCGGATGAAGATAAATTGGGGACAATACAACCCCATGACGATGCTCTGGTCATCACCCTCAGAATAGGAGGGTACGATGTGAAGAGGGTGATGGTTGATCAAGGGAGTGGGGCTGAGATCATGTATCCGGACTTATACAAAGGACTGGGCTTACGGCCTGAAGACCTGACAGCGTATGATTCACCCTTAGTCAGCTTTGATGGAAAGACCGTCATCCCTAAGGGTCAGATAAGGCTACCCGTACAAGCAGGTTCTGAAGTGGTCGAAGTGGACTTCATCGTGGTAGATGCATACTCTCCCTACACGGCCATCGTGGCCAGGCCTTGGCTCCATGCTTTGGGGGCCGTTTCTTCGACCTTGCACCTAAAGGTTAAATTTTCGTCTAGAGGACGAGTGGAAGAGATTGTAAGAAGCCAGCCTATGGCAAGACAATGTCTCATAACTGCCATTACACATCGCCCTGTTGCCGAGCCAACCACCACCTCGGTCGGGCACTCATAGCAGTCAAAGTCCCCGATTCCCCCTAAAGCCGAAGAGCCGGACGAGGAGCAATGTAAAAGACTAGAGAAAGTTGTCATTGGGGGGGACCCAGATAAGTTTTTCCAAGTAGGGACTCATTTACCTCTTCAGGAAAAGGAAGAGCTGCTAATGTTCCTTAGGAGAAACATTGACGTATTCGCCTGGAACTCTTACGAGGCCCCAGGAGTGGATCCTGGGTTCATTTGCCACCACCTTAATGTGAGCCCAGCTGCCCTTCCCAAAAAGCAGCCACCTCGGCGCTCATCCAAGGAACATTCTGACGCTGTTAGGGATGAAGTAAACAAGCTCAGGCAGGTAGAAGCTATCAGGGAAGTCTTCTATCCAGAATGGCTGGCTAACACAGTGGTGGTGAAGAAGAAGAATGGGAAATGGCGTGTATGCGTGGATTTCACGGACTTAAACAGAGCCTGTCCGAAAGACCCCTTCCCCATGCCACGGATTGATCAACTGGTGGATGCAACCGTAGGGCACCCACGAATGAGTTTCTTGGACGCCTTCCAGGGATACCACCAGATTCCCTTAGCCCTGGACGATCAAGAGAAAACAGCCTTCGTAACTCTCATTAGGAACTACCATTATAAGGTGATGCCATTCGGTCTGAAGAATGCAAGCTCCACCTACCAGAGAATGATAACAAAAATGTTTGAACCACTGCTGGGGAAATGCATTGAGATTTACATTGATGACATGGTGGTCAAAAGCAAACTGGAGTCGGAAGCATCTTTGAAATCTTAAGGAAACACAAATTGCGACTCAACGCTTCAAAGTGCTCTTTCGGTGTCGGATCAGGAAAGTTTCTAGGCTATATGGTCACCCATCGAGGAATTGAGGTGAACCCCGACCAAATAAAAGCGATTAACGGCCTGCAGCCTCCTCGGAACCCAAAAGAAGTACAGAAGTTGATTGGGATAACCGTTGCTCTCAACCGGTTCATCTCTAAATCTGCAGAAAGATGTCGGCCCTTTTTCCAGCTACTGAACAAATGGAAGGGATTTCAATAGAATGAAGAGTGTGTTCTTGCTTTCCAGCAACTAAAGGAATACCTATCTCGGCCCCCCATCATGTCTAGTCCTGCAACGGATGAGGTCTTGTTCGCCTACATTGCTGTAGCCGCCCACGCTGTGAGTCTGGTACTTATACGAGTCGACAATAGCGTACAGAAACCTGTGTACTACGTGAGTAAATCCCTTCATGAGGCCGAGGTCCGCTATCTGCCACTTGAGAAGGCCATCTTTGCAGTAGTTCATGCTACTCGTAAACTCCCTCACTACTTCCAATCACATACGGTTGTGGTCCTTACCCAACTCCCGCTTAGATCATTGCTTCGGAGTGCAGACTATACGGGTAGGATTGCAAAGTGGGGTACCATCCTGGGAGCTTTTGACATAAAGTACATGCCTCGCACCTCGGTCAAAGGGCAAATACTGGCCAATCTTGTGGCCGAATTCGCTGAGCCCATGTTGGAAGAGATTGCCAAGACTGTACACATGGACGAAAATTCAGTTGGCCTAGTGTCAGTGCGAGAGCCCGCACCCTGGAAACTATATGTGAACGGTGCAGCCAATCAGAGAGGCTCAGGAGTGGGGCTAGTTTTGATATCTCCGGAGAACGTTATCATTGAAAAATCCCTTAGACTAAACTTCCCGGCTACTAATAATGAGGCTGAATACGAAGCGCTATTGATTGAAATGTCCATGGTCAAAAGAATGGGTGGAAACACCGTGGAGGTATTTTCGGACTCAGCACTGGTCGTTGGCCAGGTTAGGGGAAAATTAGAAGCTCGTGATGAAAGAATGCAGAAATATCTAAGGCAGGTCAAGCAACTACAATCACGGTTCGAGTCATTTAATCTGCAACATATTCCTCAGAGTGGGAACAAGCATGCGGACTCCTTGGCCACTCTTGCAACCTCCTCGGCTCTGGGGCTACCTCGACTTATCTTGGTGGAGGATGTACAAAGGCATGCTGAAGAGAAAGAAGGGCCCAACATCTATCAAGTCAGAGTAGGGCCAAGCTGGATGGACCCTATGGTGATTTATCTCAGGGACGATGTCTTACCAGCGGATAAAGCCGAAGCTGACAAGGTGCAGAGAAAAGCCCCTCGATTCTGGCTATCAGGAGACAATAAGCTATACAAACGTTCTTTCTCTGGACCCTACTTATTGTGCGTGCATCCTGAAGCCACGGAGCTACTCCTCGAAGAGCTGTATGAAGGAATTTGTGGCAGCCACACAGGAGGAAGATCTCTAGCACACAGGGCCTTAACTCAAGGATACTGGTGGCCAAACATGCAAAGGGAATCACAGGCATATGTAAAGAAGTGTGACCAATGCCAGAGGTTTGCGCCAAATATACATCAACCAGGAGGAGTTCTGAACCCTTTGTCAAGTCCATGGCCTTTCGCTCAGTGGGGCCTGGACATTGTGGGCCCTTTTCCTAAAGCAACCGGGAGTAAGAAATACTTGGTCGTCGCGACAGACTACTTCACCAAATGGGTTGAAGCCGAGCCATTGGCAAACATCAGGGATGTAGATGTCCAGAAGTTTGTGTGGAAGAATATCATAATACGGTTTGGAGTACCATATACTCTCATCTCGGACAATGGCCTTCAATTTGACAGTAAAGCGTTCAGAAGATTTTGCTGTGAGCTAGGCATTACGAACAGGTACTCCACCCCTACGTACCCTCAAGGAAATGGCCAAGCTGAAGCAGTTAATAAAGTCATAGTAAGCGGTCTTAAGAAGAGGTTAGATGATACCAAAGGACAATGGGTGGAAGAACTACCACATGTCCTCTGGACCTACAGGACAACTTCTCGGAGGTCTATCAGAGAGACCCCCTTTGCCATGACGTACGGTGCTGAGGCTGTTATCCCCATAGAAACTGGGTTCTCCACACTTAGAACCAGTTCATTTACCTCGGCCGACAATGACAAACTGCTAAAGGACAATCTGGACTTAGTCGCCGAGCGTAGAGAAAATGCTGCGGTTCAACTAGCCTACTATCAGCATAAGCTCAAGCAGAGTTATGATGCCAATGTCAAACTGAGACCACTTGCACCAGGAGACTTGGTCTTACGAAAAGTCGTGGGCACTGCGAAGAACCCGGCCTGGGGGAAACTGGGACCTAACTGGGAAGGCCCCTATCGTATCCTATCAGTAGCTGGAATAGGAGCCTTTTATTTAGAAGATTTAGATGAAAGGGTTGTACCACACCCCTAGAATGTAAATAACCTAAAAAGGTACTATTACTAATGAAAATTTCCATTCTCGCATTGAAGTCTATTATACCGCTTATTTACTAAGTATTAAACAGAACCTTGGTCGTGCCTGGTCCCTCGGACCACACACCTTGGGTAAATTAATACTACTAAGTATTAAACAGAATCTTGGTCATGCCTGGTCCCTCGGACCATACACCTTGGGTAAATTAATACTATTAAGTGTTAAACAGAACCTTGATCAGGTCAGGTCCCTCGGACCACCTACCTTGGGTAAATTAACACCCCTAAGTATTAAACAGAACCTTGGTCGTGCCTGGTCCCTCGGACCACACACCTTGGGTAAATTAATACTACTAAGTGTTAAACAGAACCTTGGTCAGGTCAGGTCTCTCGGACCACCTACCTTGGGTAAATTAACACCCCTAAGTATTAAACAGAACCTCGGTCATGCCTGGTCCCTCGGACCACACACCTTGGGTAAATTAATACTACTAAGTATTAAACAAAACCTCGGTCGTGCCTGGTCCCTCGGACCACACACCTTGGGTAAATTTAATACTACTAAGTATTAAACAGAACCTCGGTCGTGCCTGGTCCCTCGGACCACACACCTTGGGTAAATTAATACTACTAAGTGTTAAACAGAACCTTGGTCAGGTCAGGTCCCTCGGACCACCTACCTTGGATAAATTAACACCCCTAAGTATTAAACAGAACATTGGTCAGGCCTGGTCCCTCGGACCACCTATCTTGGGTAAATCAACTCTTCTCTACCTACGAAACCCATCGGGTCATACCTTCAGGGCCTTATCACTATCCCATACACATCACTGAGCACTCTGCGGAAACCTGGCCTTTCATATTTACTCGGACCACCCTCTCTGAGTTAGTATCTTCACTCAACTTTAATGGGTAAGCTAGGGATTATGTCTGCTTGAACTCATCCACATTTGTTAAGACGAGGTTGAATTGATTGAATGATTTTAATGTCATCGTTAAGGCTTTCTTATCAGTAGCCTCGGGACATTACCACCATATCCATGATATCCTCTTCATTACGTGGGAGTAGAGATTTATTTCTATTACTACTTCATTCTGTGGACTTAAACTTCTCATAGGATTAAGGACTTCAAGGCAAAATAAGCGAATAAGTGAAATGGGAAACAGAAGAAGGTAAACAAAACATTCTCATTAAATAGAAAGGTAAAGTACATTAGCTCGTCATCCAAAGTGACTATTACATCAATAAAAAGAAAAAACAACTAGCAACTACAACTACAGACAAAAAAAAAAAAAAAAAAAACTAGCCTCAAGCCTGTTCGGCCTGAGGAGGAATGTTATCATGTCCGCTCGGCTCGGTCGCTGAGGGAGCTGCTTCCTTGGCCTCATCTGGATCCACAGTCACAAAAGTGGCACCCGGAGCAACTTGTTCCTTCTGAATCTCCTGAGTGGCCTCAAGAGGAATAAGTGCTTGGCTCACTTGCTCCGGGGCACGAGGCGACGAGGAGGAGGAGGGGTCAGCCGGGAGCAAGGCGAGATCCGGATGGAAGTATGTTTTCCCCGGCTGCCTGAGATCCGAATCGGCTGGGATTCCAGCCATGTTCAAGGCCTCCTCCCAAGTGGATTGGCAGTAGTCCCTGCACACTTCGGTGACCTCCTCCGCGAGCCTCTTCTCTGTTTCTTTGATGCCGCGGATGTATTCGGCCTCCTTCTCGGCCTCTGCGGCCCTCAGCGCCACCCGAGCCTCTTTTTCAGCCTTCTCGGCCCTCTCCGCTCGGGCGCGAAGCTCCAAGACCAGCTGCCTCTCGGTTGCCAGCTCTATCTCCGTCATATGCAACTTTTTCCACTAATCTTCAGCTTGGTCTCGGGCGCTCTGCAGCCCAGCTTCCGCACTCTTCCTCTCTCTTTCTTCAATAGTTAGCTTCTTGGCTAACTCCAGCTTTTGATGCTTCAGTTCCCCCAGGCTCTTCTCTACCTCCTTGCGAGATTAGGTCTTGGCCCTGGCCAAATTATGGGCGTCCCTAACCCAATCCTCTGCCACGTAGACTTGCTGGGTGAGCTGTACAATAAGAAAAACAAGATTACGTCACTACAGAGATAACGAAGTTGCACAGTTCAAACATAAATAAATCCTATGTGTAAAGAAATGACCAAGGACTCACAATGGCTAAGTCCCTCTTCATGGACATAAACAGGTCGGCCTGCCTCTAGGACCTCACCGTCTCCATATCTCGGGGGAGGAGCAATGGGCGCTCCAAGGCCTCGGCAATGTAGCCTGAGTGCCCGTTTTGGAACTCCTGTATGGAGTCGGTGGCAGGGATAGGAGCCCCATCCAGGTCCAACCGCGGAGCCCAGACTAGTGGTTGCTGAACCTCCCTAGGGTTAGGGTCATTCCTGTGCCTGGGTGGGGAAATCCTCATATTGTCTCTCCCTCCCTTCTGCTGTTTTAGTCCTTTTGGCTGCCGAGGGGACACTTCACCCTCCTCGGCGTCCACGTCCACGACCTTCTTCTTCCTCTTCAAATCTGGCATGGGAAGAAGGTCGGTTGCAACGGTTGGAAGAGGAGGAGGGGGAGGCAATTTGCCAGTATTCTTCTCTTTAGGGGCCTCCTTGGAAGATGTCCCCGCGTTTCGCCCTGCCACTAGGGCTTTCAATCCCTTTCTCGGCTGCAAGGGCATCTCGTCTTCGTCTTCAGAAGTCTCGGAACTTTGAGGGCTAAAAGGTTTGGTTTGCACTTCTTCCTCCTCTTCGAAACGGAATTGATCTATCTTCGTATCCAAAGATGGCCGAGAGGAGGCAGACTCTTCCCTTCGTATAACTGGTTGGGGGGCGACTTGCTGAAGCGGCCACGGAACCGGGGGAAGATCCTTCTTTGCCAGAAAACCCGGCTGAGAGACGTCTATCCGGTGAATCCTCTTGTCCCCCGCTCGGATGGAATTCCCGACTTCCTGGAAACTGTCTGATATTGGAGCAAAGTCCAATATCAAGTGAACGGCGCGCAGCTGGCCGTCCGAATGAACAAACACTTCGGATCGCAGCAGGTGATTCAAGCCGAGCACGTTCACAAGACTAAGCTTAGGGGAGACAAACTTTCTATCTGCAATCACAACCAGAGAACACAAGATTAATCATCACACCTTCAAGTCAAATAATTACATAATAAAACAAAGTAAAATCTAAATTGCAAACCCTGTGTTATCTTAACCTAGTCCTAGAGTACCCCACTTGGCTCCCCTTCCGTGGTCGGACAACGGTGACCGTCATGCCACGCCTCAGAGACGATGACGTGATCGTCCTTCATGCCCTTGTTTGACTTCGGGAGGCACGATATCATTTTTACGATGGGAGATCGGGATTTCAGGTAGTACCCCCCCTCAGTCAAGGAGTGACATTCGTACATATGTATGCCGTCGTGCCAAGTAAGCTGTAAGCCCATCATCTCATTAAGGGCGTCTACACAGCCCAGGATCCTAAACATATTAGCGGCACATTGGTGCGGGCACAGCCTATGATTCCTAAGGTACTCCCTAGTGACGCTACCCATGGGGATGGTCATTCCCCCCTCTAAAAAAGCGATTACGGAAATAACCACCTCACCGGTCCTCCTAGAGGTTAAGCTATCCTCTGGTGGGCGATAACGGAGACTAACCCCCTCGGGAATGTGATATTTTGCCTTAAAAAGCTCTACGGCCACGGGAGTATCGACTAAATTCTTAAACCTACCCATGTAGATGTATGAAAGGATGCTAAGGAAAACCCCTAAAATAAGAAAATGTAAAAACAAGAAGGCCGAGGTGCTCGGTCGAGGAGTTGAAGACTTGGAAACCAAGTACTTACGAGAATAGTAGGTATTTTTGGTTCGGTGACTTCTGAGAAATCTAGGATCCTTTGTGAAAATGTGCTCGGAGTTAGTAGAAAAAGGTGATATAAGGGGGCTAGGATGCTCGAGAACTCTGGTGTACCAAATAAGCCAAACCACTCCCTCAGAGCCCCTTATATAGTGGAGGAAAACGAGTGGGAGTTATCCCGCTCAAAATTTTACGAAGAAGCCCTGATCGCACGATCTGCATTTCACCGTTAATAAAGGAGACAGAGCGCCACCCAGAACAATAAATGACGCGTTGCAATTTCCGAAGCGTCACCAGAAATTGAGAGACTCGCAAAATAGTGTCTCCACGTGGACAAGTCAAGAGGTTTGAAAGGGTTTACCCTTGGAGAAGTCAAAATCCCGTCTTTCTCCTCGGATAAGAAGAAAACCGAAATTTTGAGGAGTTATTGTAGGGGTAAAAGGCCCAATGCCAGATCTTGGGCCGTGGGCCTGTCCGAGGAGACCTGTACATTCGAGGACAACGAATCTTGAGGAGTGTGCCCAGCCTAATTCGATTCTGAAGTGTAAGTCACGTGGAAGAAAGACTGGTCCGAGGAGACTTGCCTGTTCGAATTGTCAAAAGGGTGTCCCAGACGAATGCTCCAACATCAATCCTAGCTCTTCCGGAGAATCCCCTGATTTATATGGACAAAAAGGACATGTGGCAAAGATCAGATATTAGGCAAAAGGCTGCTGCCACCGCATTTATGATACTGCAGCTAACATCATGGCTGCATTAATGGGAAAAGACACCTGAACAGTGACTTTCATCCTTTACAGCTGCCAAATGAAGACTCCAAATGGAGGCTGATGGGACAAGTATCAAGAAAGCCCACGTAATGGAGGAGGGGCATATAAATAAAAGAAAGAAGAAAGAGAAGAAGAGGACCATCGGAAGAGGAAAAAGAGCAACAAAGAGAGAAAGAGAAAGAGAGAAGTGTTTATTGTATTAGTCTATACAACTCCTCAGACTGTGCCGAGAAGAGCCTTATATCTACTTTGTATTTCATTAACGTAAATCTGATCATAATTATACTTGGGCCATCAACCCAAACATTTTCAATCAAGTATTCTTTGGTCCACTCTCTTTACAAATTCATTTCAAGGACACTGTACACAGTCCGGGCTTCAATCTGTCCTGTTCATAGGCCCAATCCGTAAATTTGTGTCCTTACATATAACATTACTAATTTTAACATATTTTTTTTGGAGGAAAACTAATTTCAATATTATTTCATTAATATAATCAAAATCATATATCGTACCTATATAATATATTCAAAGAAGTTTGACTATTAGTTGGCTTTCAAATATTTTGCCACAAAAGTTTTGATAGTCCCACAATTTTACACATCATTTTTTATTAATTTATTTATTATGTAAAAATGAGAGTTTTAAACTGACTGAAGAGTTTTAATCAATTACTACTCAACAGATTCTCAAAAAAAAAAAAAATATATATATATATATATATATATTCAGCAACATGGAGAGTTTTAAACAAAATTGAAAAATGTTTGACTATTAGTTAACCTTCCAATATTTTGCCATATAAGTTTTGGTAGTCCCACAATTTTACATATCATTTTTTTATTAACTTACGTATTATAAATATTTGATCTTAGAAAACAAGGTTCTCTAAAAAAAAGAAAAATAAGAAAGAAGAAAACACCCAAAATTGACAGCCTCTCTCTTTTTACTAGTAAGCTGTACATTCAAATATATCTCTCTTATGTACATTCAAATTTTTGTCTACATTTGCACTATCTCTAAATCTACATTTGATCCAAATGTGGCATCTATTTTACAAGCTTCCACCAGACCTGATAGTAACCCAAATCTCTGATGAAGCCAAGTCACTCTCTGCCTACTCTCCTCTTGTTGTTTCGTTTATTTCACTGCAACACCTTGAAAATGGGTTTTTGCTGGGGAACTCATCTAAATTAGACCTCTCCGAAACATCCGAATCATAATTTCCAATGTCCAAGATACTTGCTAGTGAGCATATATGTTCCTTTCTTGTATGCATCCTCATTGAGTTCCCAGAAACAAAGGGATGGTTAAGCAATTCCTCAGATGTCCACCTTTTTTGGGGGTCTCTCTCCAAGCACTTGGCCAAAAAATCCTCACCGTCCTTTGAGAGCTAAGTTGGGAACTGAGGCCTCTCATTGCTGCATGCAATCTTCAAAACTGCAGCTTTTGGATTTGAAATCTCTTCACTCCAAGGAGGCCTGCCAGTTGCCATCTCAATAACTGTGCATCCCAATGACCAAACATCAGAAGCAAAGTCCAGCCCTTCATTTCTCAAAACTTCAGGAGCCATCCACAATGGAGTCCCACCAAAATAATTCCATAAACCTGATATACCCTCATTAGCCTTGATTTCCTTGATTCTCTTTGCACAACCAAAATCAGCCAATTTGGCATTCCCTGATGAGCCTAAAAGTACATTCTTCCACTTTATATCACAATGCACAATCCCATTCTCATGAAGATACTTAAGTCCATGAAGAATCTCTCTCGTATACAATCGAATCACCTCCTCTTCTAGCACCCCTCCAAATTTTTCTGCCACATCCGACAAACTACCTCCTCCCATGTACTCCATGAAGACATTGAGTTTGTGTCCACCATTTGATCCACTCAACGTATCCCTCCCTATACAATGGACAACATACTGTGAATTCAAACTCTGGAGGATTTTAGCTTCATTCTCTAAGGCCTTAAGTCCAGCCCCAGACTGCGCGGACTTCACAACAAATAGTCCTCCAGTGGCTTTGTTCATGACCAAATGGACAGTGCCAAAAGATCCTGATCCAACCGACTTGCCCTTCACCCATTCATCAGGCTGAAGAGTGGCACATTGACATTGGCAATCTCTGGCCATTTTTCCTCCTATTTCCCTCTTGGGAAATGTGATGTGGAAAATTGTGGTGTCTCTTGAATTGGGCTCCAAAACCCAACTCAAAACAGGAATCTCTTAGTCCTTCAAAATGCATACAGATTTGAAAAAGTTTCCCCCCTTTAAAATAAAATACAAAGAAATGTAAAGAAAATATCTTCGGAGGATTCAAAAAACGACAAGCAGAAAGAAACAGGTTGATCAAACTTTTTATCCAATACCCAGAATGAAATGTGACAAGGACAATTTAACAAAAACAAAAGACAAAAAAGCTTATATATCAAAGTTATGCTTTTCACTATGATAAAGCAAATAGAAAAATAATAGTTCTATGGCTTCAACATACACAATTCACCAAGATTTGAAATCTTACTTTGTTCCCTGCTGCAAGTTTAAACATAAAAAATTACAAAATCAAACGTTTTGAGCGGTTTCCGATTAATCGGAAAACCGCCCTCAGGGCAAAAAATATATATATATATACCCCTACTTTCACCAGCAGGAGTCTATGTTGTTTTGCTTGTTTACAAATGTTTTTGTTGGAAAAGATAATAATAACTTTGAAGTGGGGATTGAGCTTATATAGAGGTAATTTAGTGGAAGAAAAAACGGTCGGTGATCCTAGTCCTAGACTTTTGGAACCTGATTTGGACATGCCAAGAATGAAGGTGTAATGGGTGACTGCCATGTGGCATTCCTGTTGTTTTAATGTGTGATTGGTAATATTGTACTTTGCCTTTGGAAAGAAGGGTATTCTAGAAATTTAAAGATAAAAGATAGAGTTATGGTGGTCCTTGTATTTCCGAAAGAGATGGGCCTGAGGTGGTTAATAAAGGTTTTTTTTTTTTTTTTTTTTTTTTTTTTTTTTTCTGGTAGAAAAAAGTTAGGAAATTTCAATAAGATTGCGATTCAGTGGTAACTAACAATGTAACTTAATCGAAGACCACTTTTCACCTCTCAATTCACATACCAATTCCATGTAACGACAAAATTAAGAAAAATACTATATACTTTTACAACAAATTTTAAGTGATAAGTTGTTATTGACTATAATTGATGGGCAAAAAAAACAGTAACAACTTACTACTTAAAATTTGTTGAGAAAATATTTTGAATATAGCATTTCTAAAAATTTAAGAGTCAGTATCACATTTTAATTGATCCTATCAAAAGATATTCTAAACCTCTTTTTGTTTTGTAGAAAATAACTTCCAGCCAAAAAAAATGAATATGTGTCATTGAAGTTCATTCGGCACGTCTATCAAGCTTGATACAGGCATATGAGGTGCATTGCTTGATGCTTGCAAGGTCCACCGTAACATATAGAATATAGATTGGTGAATATGTGTCATATAATCTCTTTGAATTGGAACATAGTGGCAGTTCCATATATGGAGAAGACTAACATATATGCATGAGTAAGAGAGTGAGGTGGGATTACAGTTAGTAGAACTGATGATGCGTTTGGGTGCCCTTAGGCCGCAGTCACCAGCAAGTTTATGGCGATGGGGGAGCTAGGCCCCAAGCGCTTTATCCTCTATGGGCAATGGAGGGGACTCTTGGGCGTTACCACGGAGAGTCCCACATCGCTTGGGAGGCGCCCCCACCAAGGGTTTATAAGCCTCTGGGGCGACCCTTGGTGTACCATCACTTGCACATGTGCAGGTGATGGTACACCAAGGGTCGCCCCAGAGGCTTATAAACCCTTGGTGGGGGCGCCTCCCAAGCGATGTGGGACTCTCCGTGGTAACTCCCAAGAGTCCCCTCCATTGCCCATAGAGGATAAAGCGCTTGGAGCCTGGCTCCCCCATCGCCATAAACTTGCTGGTGACTGCGGTCTAAGGGCACCCAAACGCATCATCAAGAACAATGATGAAATTACACAGAGATTAACATGGACAAAGCCTCACATAAATGGGAAGACGGGTATATTTACGGTTGCTCTTAACATAATTTTTCAGTTTTAGTTTTGATTTTGTTTACAATTCTCATCATCAAATATCAGAGCCAAACAAGGAAATTTATAAATGATGGGATTTTAAATAGAATAATTTACAAGCCTTTACATAGTTTGGAACCTGAAATTCCAGTCCTTTTGAGGTATAGTGTAAGTGTGTGACTAGCTCTTTTTCATATATAAAACCAGTGAGAATCAATAGAACCCATAGTTGTAGTATAATACAAATCAATCAAAAAAAAAAAAAATATATATATATATATATATATATCTTGGATTATAATAAAATTCTTTTAATAGAATATTACTATTTTTACTAAGTGTTTAACCTATCATTATCATACTTAAATAACATAAGCATGACATACAAAAAAATATTAACAATGCTATTACAAAAAATTAATACCGACTCTAATGCATTGAAGGAACAAAAACTATGATTAAACAAACAATCAACTTATTAGTTCCACCACATAATAACTAATTTCTAATTTATATGACATTTACTCTATAGTCCAAATTCTCCATCCTCTTAATTTTGTATTACATCATTAAATTTAAAATAAACCTCATCATATTATCACAACAATACTTTATGTTATTACTTTAAAATATTTTGAATATTCTATGTAATCTTCTCCCATAGCAGTTTACAGAATTATGCCGGGCCCATTGCTAGTACGTCAAATAGCTGTCCCAACTAAGATTCAATGTGCTATATAGTATATACAACAATTAAATAGAATGATTTACAGGCCTCTGGATAGTTGTGGAAACCTGACTTAAATCCCGACCCTAGTCAAGGCGAACTCATATAAAGCCTGTACAAGACTTCTAGAGTTTCCCTCTTCAGGCAACTTTAAAAGGCGAGCAACTTTTGAGAACCCATAATGGTGCACAAACATAGAATCTTCCTTCACTTCTTGTCTCACCTCTGCGTCAAGAAGGTTTGGTCTCGTTAGTGCCCACTGCATGGCCCATATGGCCAAAGGGCGCATGTAACATAAAGATCTGTATTGGTCCTTGTTGTTCCAAGCTTCCGGAGTTTGAAAAGAATAACTGTGCACAAAGTGGTAACTTGTTAATAATCTAATAGAAGGAAATTTAGGTATCACCTAAATGAATTAACCAACAGTAAACTAAAAAATTCTTCCAAGAATAAACTGGGCAAGAAGTGTCTTGAATGATATCATGAATATCCAGTTTTGTGTTGTATTTCAGAATCAAGAAAAGATCTGATGGTTTGAGCAAGTGCCCTACATCTTAATATAAAAAAAAAAAAAAAATATATATATATATATATATACACACATATGGTACAAATAAACAAAGATGTGAAGTTCAAGCAACCATTTAGGTTTTCTTTTTTTCTTTCCTTTCATTTTTTTCCGTCTATACTTTTGCCTATTTCTTGCTACATAAGATGTCATGACCTCAAGGTGACAGCACAGAGCACGATTTATGTCAAAAAGATCATATGGGCTTTAGTTTTGAATAATGGGATTAAAATTATTACTGCGAATGGTTCAAAATGAAACTCTAAGCCAAAAGAAATATTATCAAGAAAATAAGCTAATAGCATGCTACATCCACATCCTTTCTTTTTTGATGAAAATATCCTCACGCCTTTGGCTCTTGTAAATAAAGATATAGTTATATAAAGTTGCATAAGTGATATGATTTTATCAGGCCACAAAGTCAAAGAAAATATCAATTTGATTTAGGCAAACTATTGAATCTACTAACAGTTGACAACATAGATTTGCAAGAAAATTTGTACAAGATTGACAATTACATATATATTGCAAGGAGGGGGAGGAGTAATAGGAATATAGGATTAACCAAGCATCCTTATCAAAAATAAGGAAAATGAAAATAGCAAAGTTCACTTCTGTTCGATGCGACAAACAGTCATAATAGCTTTTGGTTATTAATCTTGAGCTGCTTGAGTTAATAAAACAAACTAATTCTAGAAGAAAAGGCAAACAAAGAGCTAACTCACCCAAGTCCTTCTTTAGACCATGCAGCTTCGTAGATTCCAACTGCAGTCTGAAATGCCATATCAATCATATCTTCATGGATCATTGTTGCAGCAACAGCATATGTGGCTCCAGGCCATATTTCCCTTGATTGCATGGATGACATGTCAACATTTCCATCAGGTAACATTCCATTGACAGCTCCCCACCTTCCATTCTTCCACTTTGAGACATTGTAATTAAAGACCTTTTCTAGTGCACTTTTGGCCTTGTCTTCGTCAACAATTGGTAAAAGACCGCATGCTCTAGCATACCTACAGAGTTAATACGCAGAAACTTCTAATCCACCACCATTGTTACTGAAAGAAATAAAATAACCATGCATGACACAATATAGAAAAAAACAATAATAATAATATAAAATAAAACAAAATAAAAAGACCATATTAAGGTCAAGAGTATGGACACTTTAGTTCTCCCACATTTTTTTTAAAAATACAAAAATTATTTTTTACACAATACAGCAATAAATCCATAATCCCAAAATTTTGGAGTTGGCTGCTAGTAGAGGATACCCCAACTTGTGTCTGTAAGGGTTCTATTCATAATAAAGTGACTACATTTTATGCTAGCTGTCAGCCTACAACCACCCCCCCTCCTTTTCTGGGCTTAGGACTGGCAACGAACAAAATATATGACACACAGCACTGACATAGGTGGAGTTATGCACCTGTATATGTATTTCTATACAAAATATAACATAGGCTCTAGATAAATCCAGAAATTGTCCCACATGGAGACTATTGTAAGCATAATGTATACTAGAAACCATTTGGTACACATGCTAAAGATATTTCCCTGGCCTTGGATAAGAAAAATCAGAGGATTTTATCCTGATTTTAAAAGCAAAAATTGGATAAGCAAGCACACGCACATGCACATGCATATGCAGACATAAATTGAAAGAACCATTCTTAATGTTCTTAAAGAATAAGATATTAAAAAAATATCTAGAAAATTGCTTCAGTCACAACATACCATTGTCCAGCTAATTGGTCAGCTTGAATGGATGAACTTGAACTTCTGCCACTGCTGTCATAATTGAAGTAAGAACCATTCCATAATTTATCATACACAGCTTTTGCCTTCTGAAACTTAAACCAAAAGTAATCCTCAGATGCCTTATCACCTACTTCACGCGCCATGGCAGATGCAGCCTGCAAGGCTGCCACCCACAACCCTCCACTGTATGCACTCACACCAGAGACAGACCATGTATCATAAGTTTGATCAGGGAAGCCTTCGTTCTCAATCATCCCATCTCCATCCTTGTCAAATTGTTCCATATAAGCCATTGCAACATAAACAGAGGGCCAAACAGCATGTGCAAAATTCTTATCACCTGTGGCAACCACATCCCTATAAACTTGGAGGACAAATTTTGGATTCAAGTCTTTCCACCTGTCAGTGTTATAAAGGCTATAAGCATTTACTTCAAACCATGGGTCATTCATTCCAATATCATGAGGAACAGCTCCAAGCACCTTTCTACCAACCCACTCTCCATCATGTAAAAGTTTCATCTTACTGGGATCATGCATCATTACTGCCGCTGCAAAGTCTCTTTGGATGCTAAGTTCAAGTTTTGGAAAAAGCATGACTAATGCAAAAGATGAGTAGAAATGGACATCGTAAGTGTTCCACATGTGATATTCAATCCCTTCAAAATAAAGGAATTGCCCGATGTTTTCTTCTCCTTTCTGAAGAAGATTTGGCCCAAATGCAGAGTTTGATGAAGTTGTGTGGATTTGATCAAGTACTGAAGTCATCCTTTCAAGAATATCACCAGCGGTATCATTTTGATGGGGTACATCGATTATGTCTTTCAAACCTGACCTGGAACTATCAAGGGAAAACTTCCTTTGTACAATGCTTGCTAAATTATGAACCGGCGGTGATCCATCTGCAAAAATAAAAACTAACTCGTGGTTACTTACTTGAGTCAACAATCACAAAAACGTTTTTGATACAACACCACCTAAGTCTTAGTCCCAAAACTTTGGTGTTGGCTAAACTTTATTAGAACAGAGAGGAAACCTCATGTAAACAGGATGTGCACACAATGCTGTCCTAAAACATAAAGACAAGCTCCACAATACCTGTCCAAATAGTCCCCCCTGAATTAAGATAATAGAGCTCATTGAAGAGAGTAATAGGGTACCTGTAGAAAACCATCAGAATACGTTAGAACCTGACTATACATCCACAACAAATAACACGTCAAAACTCACCATTCAGGAAACCTCTTGTCTTCAAGAATAGGTCTTTGCCATGCATCTATCTGGGACTCCCAATGGCCATTCTCTGTATTCAGAAAAAATAAAACAAAAATAAGGGCATTGAAGTAACAATTTCTTCACAATAAAAACAATTTATTTTGTGTATTAGCACTCCCTAGCAATCAAAAATCTTATGAATGCATGGGCATTATGGCCAACTTTATTACATATGAGTTGAACTATAGTTTATATTCTTGCTTTCAAACATGGAGTAAAACTTTAAAATCCTAGAGTTGAAACAAATTATCAATGTACACCACACACACTGGAACATTACCAAGAATAGCATAATGTGCAATCTTTGCAGCAGCATCCCCACGGGTACCATAGAATTTAGTGTAACGCCTGTTGATAAAAATTTTCAAAAAATAGATAACTTTTTGAAATGTGATATTTCTCAAACAAAATTTTGCCTAGCCACCTGTAATAAGTTTTTCCACTCGAAAAGTTTACTTCTGGGCAGTCCCATGCCAATGAAAATGTTACAGAACGTACTGCATTTGGTGGAATTGTAAGAGAAGCAGCAATGGCTGCCCCAATAGATGATCCTGGTTCTGAAGGCACTGACTTTTCTGTGGAACTAAGGCGGTCAAAGGATCCATGCTGTTAGAAAAGAAATACACATATCAAGTTAAGTGAGAAATGAAGATAAAGCTTTTTCTTTTTATGCATAACAGAAGAGAAATAAAGAAAGGTCAGATTCCTTTGAGGAAATTTGATGCTGGATGGCTAGGTTGAAAAATAGAGATAAGGGAAAAGAAAGAAAAAAACATGACAAATTGTATTATTCACTACCTAGAATCTGCCTAACTTCAGCACCTATGTTGCTTGCAATCACCACCAAACTTAGAGAAACATCTCAAATGAAAAAAAAAAAATTATTTCAAATTTCAATGCTTCAAGCCATTCTTGGAGCCTCTCTTTAATAGGCATCAAGGAGTACATCAAGCCTCAGTTACATTCCATAAAATCATGAACAACATTAAATTCAAAATTCAATAGTAAAACTCTGGAAAAATATAAAATTCAAAATTCCAAAAATTAAATCTGAGATTTCAAACAAAATTTAAATAAAAAAAATTTTGGTTGTGCTCCCAGCATCAAAATATAAACATCACCATGTACCCGAACACCCTCCCCCCAAAAACAAAAACAACAAAAGAAAACAAAAAACAAACCCTTAAGACTGAAAATGTCCCTTCAACAGTGGGACAGGAGAGGCAAAACTACCAAAGGTGAAAACACAAAGAAAATTCCTTTTAAAATAATTGTTAAGTGATTATTTCACCTATACCCAACTTAAGATTTTGAGATCAATGTTATTTATCAAATCTCACTTAGACAGTAACAGTTTCATATTCTTAAGGCATAATGCCAAATCTTATAGTTTCTGATCTACAAACCCAATTGTCAGATTGACTGAAATTGTAATTTATCCAAACCAAGTGCAACAAGTCTAGTCCAACCAATTAAGGACACGTGTGGATATGACCAAAGAGCAAGACAAAAGCCAAGATAGTTAAATAGTTACAAAGTAGTTGTTCAGTAGTTGGTTAAAAGGACAATCTTGAGCTTTTTTCTTGCTGTGTAAGATCCCTATTATAAATACTAGGAGCCATGTGATCGGTCTTATATTGAACATTGATACAAATTCCTCTATTTTCTCTCTAGGCTCTCTACCTAATCCCCTTTCTTCTTCTTTGGAGGCTGGCTACCACAAAGAAAGTCAAATCCCACTTGATTCCCACACTTTCCTCAACCAAAATCATCAAGATACGTTATTCTTCTTCAAGCTCATGATAATCTTAGATAAAAAGGAGAAAAGAAGATGATTGGTTCAGGTAAAGAAAAAAAAGAAAAAGATAAGACAGCCAATCTGTCACCAAGAAAAAGCCAGGCAATATCAATTAATCAGGTTACAATATGCTGAAACCAAAATCCTTCTTGAGTTGTGAATACACAGTAGGATTAAAACTTAAAAGCCTGGCACAAATGTGCAAATGTAGGAAACTGATGAGATGTCATTTATTTTATTTTATTTTTTATTTTGGTAAGGAAGGGAAACTTTCTAAAGAAGAGCCCTATAGACTTGTCTCTAGCCTATAAAAGCAACAGACAACTGACTACACCCACCAAAACCTTTCTAATGAAATGTGCATGTAAAGTATGGGAAGTCTACCAACCTCCTTGATTTCCTGCCACATGTCTTTTGCAGTGATACCCTGAGAGTTACCAGATATCACAAAGTAAGGGCACTCAGAGACATGAACACCATCAGTCTCCTCTGCTGCAATTGCAAAAGTCACAGGTGGTCGTTCATTTGCAGTCCTGTAGTGGCATGTGAGGGGTATTGCACAGAGAGTATCAGAACATATACCATATAATGATTGAACTGATCAAACAAAGGGAAGATTTGAAAAGAGCGTACTTGTGATGTAGAAGTACACCATGCACACCATCCTTCATCCTAGCAGAATAAATAATCTTATGGGTTAGCATAAACAATAAGCATGCTATAAAATAGATAAGCAATCTTCACACACACGTATGCTGGCACAAGTATCTAATCCTTCACAAACAAACACGCACGCGTATGTATCTAATTATAATTTCGAAAATCAATAAAAGAAAAGGTAAGATATATAAAGAAGAAGTCAAGCAAATGCCAAATTTCTTACATTATTTTTGAATTGAAGTGCTGACCAGAAAATTCAGAAAGCCCCCCAACAGAATTCTAAAATGGCATTGACAAGAAGATTTTGCATTAGTTTTGATGACTTCCGGCACATCAGATTCTTTTCAGGAATCTACATAATATATACTTGGTAACACCAAGAAGGAAAAAGCTTTAAAGAAATACAACTAACATAAGTATGGAACCAAAGGACATAAATTTGAAAGTGATGAACACATGAAAAGGAGACATACTGCCCATGTGAAAAGCAAGGTAACATTTGCAGCAGTCTTTCCAGAATTGTACAGCTGAAGAAAATTAAAACCACAACTCAATACTGAGGCTAACAATATATCTGATATAGACAACCATTTATCTAATAGACCCTTTCCTACCGTGAAAGTAAAAACTGATACAGGGAAGCTGCTCTCCTTGTAATTATGGGGGATAACAGGTGAAATTTGACGACAAACCATTTTAAGTTCTGGATCAGGTTCTCCTGGATTTAAAAAGAACCGGGTGACCAAGGCATGAGATAAATTATCCATGATAAAGATCATTGTAGACTGAGAAGTATACCACTTAACGATTACCCTCATAAACAGTCCATGACCTTGGGAATAAAGCATGATACGTAGAGTTGCCTCCATTCAGATTCCAGTCCCAAGATCCAATCCCTGAAATATCAGTTTCTCTGTGGAAGACATAGTATTCAGTAAGTTCAAACACAAATGAAATGAAGCTCTCAAGAATTTCTGAAGCATTCAAATTAACAGTGCAGCTAATAGTTGCTTACTTAAGCACCTCTGGGCTCCGTGGGCACAACACTGTTGAATATTTTTCACCACTTGAGCGCTTAACAAAAACCTGCACAAGTATTTGTATTCCAAATTTTGCAGAAACTTGATAATAACCAATGAAAAGATACTAATGATAACAGATGTTCCGTTCTTCATTTTATTTCCATCCAATGAAAGATCAACTGTAATATCAACTATAAAAAATAGAAACAAAAATTTATCTAAGTAACATTAAGTGCTTCAATGAACTTTTCATCAAAGACTCATCCCAACATTTTCTGATCAACCATTGAAAGTCTTTGACCATTTCCCGCCATCTAGGGTCACATATCCTGTATATTATATAAATTTCTCATAGCCATGGATGACATCATCCTTCATATTTCTTTGTAAAACATGTAAACTAGGACCAAATCAGCCACGTGTATTTTATTTAATGATGATATCAGAACTAAATACCAAACCAAAGATCCATAAAAAAAAAGATGTGTTAAAAGTCTCCTTTAGTTTCTTTGTTTTGACAACAATCAAGCCTTGGATCCAAAATTTTGGTATCACCTATGGTCCAATGGACCTTCAACAAACTAGTAAAGATTGACCACAAGAACTCTTTTCTGCCATTCTATTCTATCTGGTGTCATACTCTTTGTTACTTCCTTAATTTACGTGTCCTATTTTACTACTTCTATTAATGTTATTTTTTGTTTTCCTCTATCTCTTTTTGTTCCCTCAACTGAAATCAACTTACTCTTTCTCACTGCTGCATAAATCACTCTACTTTGAACAAAGTAAAACTTTAAACCTATTTCTTAAAAGTCCAAAAACAGATTAAAACAGTTGAATCTGTCCTCAAAAGCATTATGATAATAGCTGTTTTAGGATAAATGGACCAGATAGGGCCAGGGAATGCCTCAACATATCACCCCTTTAGTTAAATTAGGAAGACAATGACATTGCATTTTGACAGCTACACAAGGTCTCTAACACTAGAAAAAACATAGCCCTAGATAAAGGAATATTTATAATATCTCCTTCAACATATCAATGAAATATTCATTGAACTTACCGAAAATTGATTTGCTAAAACTGGTTTCTCTTCACATATTCTAGGGAATAGTTGCCAGCGCTGAAACTCACCTCTGTAACTCCTTCCTATGCTTCCTGAGCTGAACATTATATTTTTACCAAGAGATGATTATGTTCTAAAACTCACTAAAAAGAAGCAACATACAATAATTTGGGTAAGATCCGAAAGTTTTCAGCTGGTTATAATTAGTGACGATAATGCCAAACAATGTGAGGAAATATTCTCAGCTTCACATTTTTTTCACATAAACTTTTTTTTAATTGGTCAGCTACAAATGCACCTGGTGGCTCTTAAACCCATAACCTCACCCTCAAACTTACTTTTACAAGGGAAGAAGGTGTCATTTGAGCTAGAGCTCATTGGCATTTTCTTCACATAAATTTATATAATGTACAATAACAAATATCTTCTACTAGAAACACAAATGTCTAGTATATGTATTAAAGAATGTATAATATGCAAGGCTTTTATGTCACATTATATAGTAATAAACATCTATCATGAGTGATTAAGATTGAACACATACCCTATACCACCTAAGGGAATACCATGACAAGATGTTACAAGGCGTTTAGCAAATGGATTGATAGTAACCCCCTGCAAAGAGAACAGAAGGATGCTCAACGATCCCTTACCATAACCAATGCACCAATACAAGCTAGATAGATAAAAAGAAAGAAAGTTACATTTCCTTTAGCAGCCTCTTCTCGGACATGGCGCCACAGCCGAAATCCTAATGGAGCCTACCAAATATAACAAATAATATAGTTGACACCCATGAAACCATAATAAAGGGGCTAAGGTCCTAATGTTCGTGAATTTGTCATGTGATTCTGATGCATCAGCAAGACCATGGTAAGGATGCAGAAATATAAGCAAGTTAAAAATATCTGTGAAGGAAAGCATAAGCACATACATACACAACAGATATGTGTGCATTTGTATTGTATGTATGTATGTATGTACAGATCTGCATGTATGTGTTTGTGTGTGTATATGTCCTTGGGCCTTTCAAAAAAGCAATTAACACATTCATGTGCTTGATTATATAAAATAAGGGAAGCAAAGGATTTAAAGGGTCCAAAGAGAAAAGGTATTAAATCAAAATCTGTAAGCATACCATCTGAACTTTCTCTTTCAAAGTTAGAGTGAACTCAGAAAGGGCACTTCCCTCACTGTTTAACTTTCGCTGCCAGGACAGTAGTGCAGGTTTACCAGGATCAACCTTTTAGACAAACAAAAGAAAAAAATATTAGACAAGCAATTAAGGGTTTGAAACATCAAGCTCAAAACAATCGTCAGTAAAGAGTCATATCACAAAATATTGAAAAAGAATACTTGACTACTTTCTGTAATCTTAAAAGTAGTTGTGTCATCCATAGTTTTCATAACTGGACCAGCCAGTTCAACTGGGTTCACCAGAAACCGGAGGTCAAGCCGGTTTTTTCAACCAGTTTAGGTGAGTGTGTTTTGGAAAAAATTGATAAAATGCACCCGTGGGAACTCGAATGTGTCTTTATGTCACAAACTATTATATTTATTTTATGTAATTGAATTAATAATTTTTATTTTGTCATGGTTTGACCTCAGTTGAACCCCAATCCGACCTCGAAAACCTTGAACCTCTACCTTTTCCAATTCTTTGAATGCTCTGGGTTTCAAAACTGTGGTGTCATCTACTGCATCAACGATTATGCTAAAAAATTTCAGAGATCAACTTAGAAAATGATAACTTGATGGCAAAGCTCACCTATCATGCCAATTACATCCATAAACGCAATACCTGTTGCAACAATGTCTTTACATACGTCTCTAGAACATAACCCATAGCAGTTAGATTTTACAGCTGAATTAATTGGAACAGACCTATGATCCCCCAGTAGGATTTGCAGCTTGGAGACTATAATTCTTATAAAAAAAACCTTTGCAAGGTGACTTATGAAAGATTTCTAAATAAATAAAACCTCCATAGTATGGTTTAAACAGATTTAAAGAGAACCTTTGCAACTCTTTCAGAGACAACAAACATCTTTGATGTCTAAAATGCTGAACTTTTCTGGATAAAATTGCATATGACAAACCAGAACCCTATGAAGCTGACTAAGGATAGAGATGGTAATCTGCACAGCAAAATCCAAGTAAAATAAACTTTTATACTTGTATCTACTTCTGCCATTTATAATGGCCCATCCCTTCATTCAATGGAGTAGATGCCCAAGCACTTGATTTAGCCATGACTTGCTACTCGCATATTTAAAAGCCTAAATTTCAGGGTTGATGTAGTTATTTCCACTGATGTGAAGATGATTTATAGCATCCCCCCCCCCCTCCCAGTCCAAAACAAGAGAGAGAGAGGTGAAGATGAAAAGATAGAGGAGCAGCAAAAAGTAAATACAAAGACAATGAGCTCTACCTCAACTTCAAGACCCATCAGGTGCATGTGTAATTTACCAATCAAAAGAAAAGGTAAATATAAACATTGTATGCAAAAAAATCATTCAACAATCGGCCAAGTATGGGATAAACCATATCTCTTCCAACAAAAAAGATTGGATTGATTATCTGGCCTCTTGTAATGTAGTTAAATTTTATGTTAAGTTAATAAAAGTATGTGCTACCACCTGTACATTTCAGTGTTGTTTACTTAACAGCATTCGTGCCTAGGGGTAATTCTATACTCATTTGTTCTGAAAACTTACAGAATTATAGATAGCAGATAATAAAGTTAAATAAGTAATAAATAATCAAAATGACAGAAAAAATACCTAAGGTTTGCTGTTTTTTCTCTCTATAAACATAACTAGCATCATTTCTAATATAGAATAAGCTATACTCATTAGCTTACAACCAAAGGCAGAAAGACAAGAAAGGAATTTCTAACGCTGAGTACAACACATCTAAATGTTGCAGCAGTTTAGAAAGTAGGCAGAAAAGCTAATTAAAAAGCTTGACAACTATAAACAGAAATCACTTCACCTTTTCAAGAACAGTATACACCATTTAAACCTTTCAAACATATAGAGAAAGTTAGTCCTTAGAAAGTAAAAAAGAAAAGCTGTCTCAGTATATAACCAAGTACCTTATTAGTTGAAGACTTAGAAAGTTCCCTCTCTTCTTCAACGAGACCATTTCCCAACACCTTCCCCTCAAACATCTTTCCTATATTAAACAAAGAACATCCACATCAGGCCATTTGCATTTTATATAATTCATCACACAGTTCACATTCTTTTGAAGCCCATTTGGTTACCAAGAAGTCAGAAGACAAGGGTATAAACATAGAAATCTTACAAACATTCTAACCCCATATGTACAAAATTCCAATTCTCTTTTCCTTTCTCCATTGTCTCATAAACCACAAATAGCATTATAATTTCTTTCCCAAATCAATTACTACAATATGTCATAGGCTGAACAGTTGCGGATGGCCTCAAGTTATAAACTTAAAACTATCATTATAACTTGTGTGAACTAGTTTGATTTTGTACAGCGCACTTCCAATCATAAACAGAGCTCAATTGAAGTTATGATCAACATTATTTAAGTATACTGAATGAGCAGCACTGGAAATCACATTAGCAACATATTTACACAAAGAGTGAAAGGTTATAAATTCCAATTCTGTTGCTCAATAACACATTCCCATGAATGCATATATCAATACAATAAGTGTTAAAACAGATTTTTTTTTTTTTTAACGTTGAGGGTTAGGCAACCTACAAGGCTACAATCACCTTTCACAGATCCCACAAAAGTGGGAGCTTTGTGTAGTGGTTACAACTTTTTTTTAAGCCTGCAATTCGCCAAAATAATATCGCAACTACATCAAAACTTCCAACTTCTGTAAAATTCATACCAGATCTCTCTCTCTCTCTCTCTCTCACACACACACACACACACACACACACACACACACTACATATTCATAAGAATCATAACCCATTTCATAGCAAAATTCATCTGATTACTTTGCATCATAGAAACTTCATTACTCACAAATCACCTACAGTCACACACCCACAAAACCATCATATATTATCCAATAACCCATTAACTTCACATACTATTCATAACCCATTTCACAGCAAAATTCATCAGATCAAAACTCACCAATCACCTACATACACACACAAAAGCATCATATACTATCCAATAACCCATTAACTTCATAAATTATCCATAAACCATTTCCAAACAAAATTTCATCTGATTATTTTGCATCACAGAAACTTCATGACAACTCACCAATCACCATACAAATATGCACATTTTCAGACACACACAAAACCCACAAACAGTAACACATACATACATAAATATGCACGTTGATTTTTACCATAACCCATTTCCCAGCAAAATTCATCTGATTAATTTGCATCACAGAAACTTCTTGACAACTCACCAAATCACCATAGACACACATGTACAAAAATGCATACTTTCAGACACACAAATACCCACAAACACTAACACATACATACATATATGCATGTCGAATTTTCACGTCAATTTTCAATTAGACCATGAAAAATGAAGTGGGTCAAACCAAATGATTAATCCAACAAACTTAAGACAAGCAAAGATTTAACATCGTCCAATGCAACACACATAAATCATAAATGCAAAACAAATTGGAGGATGAACCATACGATCTCTAGCCTGAGAAGTTTAATTGTCAGATTGATGAAACTAAGAACTGGTTGTGCAGAGAAAGAATGAGTTCGACGAATAGTTGTTGAATCTGAGCCAGATGCGTTTGCTTGGTCTGAAAATCTTATGTAAGAGTCAGGTTTTGACCGTTTTTTTTACAATGACAGATTTTTATGGTTACCTTGTTTTTTCCTGTTTTCTTATTCCTTGCGTTTTTTTTTTTAATGACCGGATTTTTTTTTAACCCTTAAATTAGAAACACACCAAATTTCACTATTAACTGAAATGAATGACTTTTATCTCCAAAAAAAAAAAAAAAAAAAAAAAAAAAAAAAAAAAACTGAAATGGAAGACTTTTTTGTTCATTACTTATTTTTTTAGAAAGATTATATACACAATATTTTTACAATATTTTGGTAAAAAATTAAATATGATAAGTTGTTATTGATTCTAATTTGAACATATCACTTTAATTACTTTTTCTGTCTATCAGGAATAATCTGCTACATAAAATTTATTATGAAAATATTATGGATATAGCATTACTTTTACTTTTTATATGAAACTATCACCTATAGACTTATAGTTGACCAATTCAACAAATCAAGTGTTAGTTTCTTTTTCTTTTTTATCAAAAATCATTCCCGTGCAATTTTAGTTAATGACCTATTTAATGAGTTATGTAACTTATTTAAAATAATATATATCTTACTTTTTATATGAAACTATCACCTATAGACTTATAGTCGACCAATTCAACAAATCAAAAATGTTAGTTTCTTATTCTTTTTTTATCAAAAATCATTCCAGTGTGATTTTAGTTAATGACCTATTTAATGAGTTATGTGACTTATTTAAAATAATATATATATATATAAATTTTTTTTATAATTCAATAATTACAATGGTGGATGTAGATGAATTTATAAATTAACACGTAATAGGATAGGTGATATTCTTCCAAATCAATTTGGAGGCAAATTTATAACTTTTTTGTTAATTTTCATTTGTTTTAATGGAAAACCTGATCTAGAAGATAATTTTTCGTGTTTTTCTATGCTAGTAATATCAGGAAAAAAATGCTTTAAATTAAAATTATCTCTTGACTTTCCTTGTATAGCTTAACATGAGGTGAAGTTGTTTTTCATAAAATTTTCTAAAAAACGACTTTATCTTACCTTAAGCTAAATAAATAAAGTCAAAAAATAGTTTCTAACTCATTTTAAAGTTGCTATTTTTTTTTTTTTGAGATAAAAGTTACTATTAAACATTGAAAAATGAGATATTTTTCAAGAAAAAACTTTTTGAACAATGATATATTTTAGAAAATTTTAATGTCAAAAGGAATGGAAGGAGACAATTTTTTTAAGGAATTTTTAAGACAAAGTTAAATCTTTCAAGTTCCAAAAAATAACACTCTTCAAAAATTCCTATTTAGTTAGGGGGTTGGAGGTTCAAACAATTTTGTTATCGCCGTTGTCTGTATATAAGAGTAATTATTTTGTTTTTTCACTTTTATATTGGAGGAATTTTCATTAACAATAATGTGTATGTATTGGGTCTACACTCATAATCAATGGTGTAAATTGACCATTTTGAACTTGGGGACTAGACAACAAACACAAATTAAGAGGTATCAAAATGTATTTTTGCATCGCTCAAAGGAATGGACAATTCCCATGAAGTGGACCCAAAAGAACAATGCGAAGACCATGGCACATTGCTCAAATCTCCTCAGTCCTGACACTATGTGTTGCAGAAACGGGGATGAAGAAGATGGGGGTATTAAAGCACTGCCTACAGTCAATGGAATTACTGAATAAGACAAAATGGAATTTGATGGAGGAGGTGAGGCTTCTGCCTCTCTTCGATGAATGCCCCACCCCAAGTCATCGGATAGTCATGAATATCATCGCTTGGAACTATAAGGGTGCTCTGAAGCCCGAATTTCAGAATCATGTGAGGGAGTTGGTTCAGAATCATAACCCAGCGATGCTCATTGTAATGGAAACTCGAGTAGGCGGGGACAGAGCCAAGGAGATCACAGATAGGCTTCCTTTTGACGAGGTCATCCACACGAAAACTATAGGCTATGCAGGCGGGTTGTGGTTGTTGTGGAATTTGGACAGGGTTTTAGTGTCTCCGCTTGCCACCACGGAGCAAGAAATTCATGTCTCGGTTAAGGTGAAACCCTCTGGCACTCAATGTTTATTATCTGCGGTTTATGCTAATCCTTGATTTAATGAAAGATGTATCTTATGGAATAATCTTGCTAATGTGGCTAGTTTGCATTATAGTCCCTGGATTATTGCAAGGGATTTTAACGAAGTTCTTGCAGATAATGATAAGTTTAGGGGCAGAGCAGTTAATGCCAATAGGTCCCTACTATTCAAGGATTGTTTGGACTCCTGTAATATGGTGGATTTGGGCTTCTCAGGACCAAGGTTTACTTGGTCTAATCGCAGGGGAGTTAGAGGCCTTATCCAAGAAAGATTGGATAGATTTTTCGTGAACCCGGATTGGTGCAACCTGTATCCAAATGCTAGAGAGTGTCATTTAACTCGTGTTCACTCAGACTATTGCCCAGTCCTTCTAGATTTCGAACCAGGTGCAGACTTCAAACTCAACAGGCCTTTTAATTTCCAGAGTTTCTGGCTCAATGACCTAACCTTTCCAAGTATTGTAAGGGATGCTTGGGGTTGTACAAATTGTCTTGAGGAAACAGTTGAGAAGTTTGCTAAGGATGCTACTGATTGGAACCGAAATCACTTCGGTAACATATTTGCTAAAAAGAGGTGTGTTATGGCCAGATTAGATGGTGCTCAAAAAGCTTTAGCGGAAAGGCTGTATATTTTCTTGGTTGAGTTAGAGAAAGATCTCCAAAGAGAGCTAAATGAGGTTCTAAATCAAGAACAGGAGTTGTGGGCACTTAAATCAAGAATGAGCTGGATGGTTCTTGGTGATAGAAACACATCTTTTTTCCACGTGTCCAGTATTGTCTGAAGAAGGAGAAATCGAATATCTTGCTTAAAGAATAGTGTTGGTGAATGGATTCAAGAGGAAACACAGATCATGAGTTTTGTTCGAGAAGCTTTTGTCAAGCTATACACTACAAGCCACCTAGAAGCAAAACTCCATTTGGGTCCCACCTCCCCGTGGCAAGTGGCCCTTTCTGATACGAAGAGAGACGACTTGGTTGTACCTGTTTTAGTGGAAGAAATTAAATCAGCTCTCTGGTCTATGAAGGCCTTTAAAGCTCCAGGTCTGGATGGCTTTCATGCTTGGTTCTTCTAGCGTTTCTAGATGATAGTTGGAGGTTCAGTTGTGGAGGAAGTCAAGAAGTGCTTTGAGACAAAGAAAATTCCTAAATCTCTCAATAAAACTAATGTGGCTCTCATTCCTAAAATCCAAGGCCCGGAAACCATTGGCAATTACCGCCCCATCAGTCTTTGTAATACAATTTATAAGATTATTACAAAAATTATAGTTGCCAGAATTAGGCCAATGTTGGATAAGTTAGTGTCTCCTGTTCAATCAGCTTTTGTGCCGGGGAGGAAAGGGGTCGATAATGCAATCATTGTGCAAGAGCTCATCCACACTATTAGTAGAAAGAAAGGAGGAGTGGGGTATTTGGCAATCAAAGTGGATCTTGAAAAGGCATATGACAAGCTTGAATTGAGTTTTATCAAGGAAACTCTTTTGAAAGCTAACTTGCCCAGGGAATTGATAGAACTTATTATGAATTCTGTGTCTTCCACCTCCACTTCTGTGCTTTTCAACGGGGGTATACTCGAACCATTTAGGCCTTCTCGAGGCATTCAGCAAAGGGACCCCCTATCCCTCTATCTTTTTATTCTTTGCATGGAATTCTTGGGGCATTTAATGAAGAAAAATGCAGGGAGAAAAAATGGACTCCTGTTAAAGCATCTAGGAGCAGTATCGCTTTTTCCCACCTCTTTTTTGTGGATGACCTTGTGTTATTCTCTAAGGCAGATGGTAGCAACTGTTCTACAATTAGAGATGCTTGGGATGAGTTTTGCAACAGATCTGGTCAACCAGTTAGTGAAGCCAAATCCAAAGTGTTTTTCTCCCCTAATGTTGATAGAGACACGAGGGAATCCTTGTGTGATATTCCTGGGTTTTCTTCAACACCTAATCTTGGCAAATATCTTGGTTTTCCTATTCAACACCAAGGGTTAAGCAGCCAGGACTTCAATTTTGTCCTTGAGAGAGTTAAGCAAAATCTTGTTGGTTAGAAGGCCAATCTCCTCTCCTTTACTGGTAGAACGGTTCTTGTCCAAGCTTCTTCTTTTACTATTCCAGCTTATGTCATGCAATGCAATGCTCTCCCGGGTAAGCTCCTAGACAACATTGATAAAGTTAATAGGGATTTTTTGTGGGGCTCTTTGGAGTCGGCCAAAAAGATGCATTGGGTGGGTTGGCAGAAAATTACTTGGCCTAAAAGTAAAGGGGGTCTCGGCCTTCACACTGCTAAGGGCAGAAACCTTTCTCTTCTTGCTTAGCTTAATTGGCGCTTCAATACTAAGAAAGATGCGTTATGGAGTAAGGTATTAAAAAGTAAGTATTGCACTAGACAAAGATTGAATGCCACAAATCCCACAAAGCTTCCTTGTTCCAGAGTGTGGTCTGCAATGAGAAAAGGCGAAGATATTTTCCGGAACGGAGTAAGTTGGGTTGTGGGTAGAGATAGTGAATTGAGCTTCTGGCATGATAGTTGGCGTAGTGTTGGGCCTATCAGGAGCTTGGTGCAAGGTCCTTTGTCAGTAGAAAAGGAGAAGCTCAGAGTTAAAGAAGTAGTTTCAGCGGATGGATAAGATTGGTAAAAAATATCCATTCCTATTCTAGAAAGTATCAGCAATATTTTAAAAGCCACTCCTGTCTCTCTTGCTGCAAGAGGACAAGACAAACTAGCCTGCGGTAAGTCCACTCATGGCGGATTTGAACTCGAAAGTGCATATCAAATTGCTATTGGAAGTGAAGCTGCTCCTTTCTCGGGTCAATGGGTGTGGAAAGTTAACATTCTTCCTCGGATTCAAACGTTTGTGTGGATGTGTTTGCATGGTAGTATTGGTGTTAAGGAGTGCCTAGCTAATAGGGGGGTAATGGTGGATCCCACTTGCTTGTTATGTCTCTCTGGTTCTGAGTCTATAATTCACGCACTGGGTGCCGAGGAGGTAAATTCATCTTTTTTCAGTGGCAATCTACATCAATGGATTACCACTAATGGAAAGGCTAATACAAAAAAGCACAGAGACCACCCCCCTTGAAAAATCTCCTTCCTATTCGCTATTTGGCGCATTTGGAAACATAGGAACAACATTGTTTTCCATAACAAAACCATCCAACAATACTTGGGTCATGAGATTTTCCAAGAAGCTATGAAGTATGAGCACTATGTGAAGCTTCATAAATAGCTCCTGATTAGGTGGTAAAGAGGATTAGGTGGGAAAAGCCAGAAGTGGGTTGGTTTAGACTTAATTCAGATGGATCATCATTGGGCAATCCGGGCCAAGCTAGAAGTGGAGGACTCATTCGAAATGGGGAGGGAGGCTGGCTTTGTGGTTATGCTAGGAAGATTGGCATCACAATGAGCTTTGCTGCAGAGCTTTGGGGCCTTAGAGACGGAATTCTGCAATGTATAAACCTCCACTTACTTGCAATTAAGATCGAAATTGACGCTAAATCTATAGTAGATCTGCTGAATAATCCCAGGGCTACTGAAAGTGTTGTTTCTACCTTGGCGGATGACTGCAGGTACCTAATATCCCAGCTACCGCGGGTTCGTGTTAAGCGCTGTTTTAGAGAGGCCAATAGATGTGCAGATATCTTGGCTAGGCTGGGTTCAAATCTAGCAAGTGATTTTCATGTTTTTAGAAGTCCGCCTGTGGACGTTATGGATTTTCTTAAGGCTAATGCCAATGGTTTGTACTTAAACCAAATCTGGTCTAATCTTATTTAGGTTGGTTAGTTTTAGTAATACATCCCATTTTACCCAAAAAAAAAATGTAATTTTGCTTATCGTCTTTTCTCCATACACAAAAAAAAAAAAAAAAAAAAAAAAAAAAAAAAAAAACTATTTTTGCCAAAAACAAAAGTAAAAGAAACCAAGTCTGTTTATTCATGTGGTATTGTGGTAATCATAGCCCCACATGCGCTATGATGTTTGAAGTCTTGAAGTAAAACGAAAGGGTGAGGGATAAAAAAAAAAAAAAATAGAAAAGAAAAGAAGGGTGTGATCCGTGGGGTATGATATAAAATTTATTTAGTACCATGTTATTTTTCTTATTATCTCTTACTTGACGTATCAAAAATTTGTAAAAATATATTTTAAGGATGTTTAAATGTTTTTTCTTTACTTAATTTTACCATGCTATAAAAATTTAATATTTATTCTTATTTTGATTCTCAACAAAAATAATATATATTTATTCATACTTTAATCATAATTAATTACTAAGTCGATTAATACATTGAATATAAATCTTTGCTAATTTCTTTTTTCTTTTTGGAAGGCCTCGACATAATATATATATATATAGAGAGAGAGAGAGAGAGAGAGAGAGAGAGAGAGATGTTGGATTTTCTTATTAAACATTTCAAGAAGGTTACTATCTGGATAACCTTAAATCTACATTAAAAATTTAGGCAAAAATGTAAAACTGACCCTCTAACTTTCAGCCTTTTCATTTCAGTCCTCTAACTTTCAGTTTTGTCATTTCAGTCCTCTAACTTTCGATTGTTATCAATTTGGTACTCTGTTAGATTTTAGTTAATTATTGCCGTTAAGTGAGCCAAAACGACCTCGTTTTGGCTCTTTTTTATTTATTTTTTTTATTTTTGTAATTAAAAAAATTAAGAAAACTGTTTTTAAAGAAAAAAAAAAAACGTTCATTTTCTTTCTCATTTTCTCTCACGTCGGACTCTCTCGCCGAACTCTCTCGCTTTCCCTTTCTCTATCTCTCTCTCTCTCACAGTGCCGTGGTGCAAGGCCTCACTGCTGCCGCTAGCCTCCACCCACAACCTCTATAGGCCGGCCTCTAAAAAAAAAGACCCTCTGAATCAACCCTCTAAATCCAAAACTAACTCGACCTGACTCCAGATCCCCCTCCTCTGTCTCCTCGATCCCCCATGGCCAGAGCTCGAGTCCATTTCCCCAACCTAGAAGATGCGATCGAAGTGTTCGTCGATGGGTACTCCATGAAAGTCCTAAAGGGCATGACAGTTCTTCAAGCCTGCGAAATCGCCAGCGTCGATATCCCTCGATTCTGCTACCACAGTCGCCTCTCCATCGCTGGAAACTGCAGCATGTGCCTCGTCGAGGTCGAGAAAATGCCCAAACTCATCGCCTCTTGTGCCATGCCTGCTCTTCCTGGTTTGTTTTCTCTCACTCTTTCTTCTCGCCGTTGCCGACCCAGACGGACTATCCCTTCTTCCCCTAAAATTCGCAGTTTAGGGCTGTGTTACTACCTAGATTGTGAAGGAGATGATCATGGGATTTTGGGTATGAAGTTTGAGTTTGAGATTATGGGGGAGAGGGTGTGAGATTATTTTCTTTGCTTTTTTATTTTGGTGGAGAAGGGGTATGAGACTTTGGGTTTCAGATTTTGGTGGAGTGACTGACGAAGAGAGAGAGATGGAGAGGTGGAGGCTGACGGTGGCAAGGAGGTTGTGGGTGGAGGCCGGCGGCGGCGGTGAGGCCTTGCACCACGGCACTGTGAGACAGAGAGATAGAGAATGAGAAAGCAAGAGACAGAGTCCGGCGAGAGAGAGAGTCCGACGAGAGAGAAAATGAGAAAAAAAAAATTAATAACGGTTTTCTTAATTTTTTTTTAATTACCAAAAAAAAAGTCAAAATGACGTCGATTTGACTCACTTAACGGCAACAGATAACTGAGATCTAACGGAATACCGAATTGACAAAAATTGGAAGTTAGAGGACTGAAATGAAAAACGTTGAAAGTTAGAGGGCCAGTTTTGCATTTTTGCCAAAAATTTATTAGTTTATATGAATTTTTTTAACCCAAAAGTCGTTTTAATATAGGTTGACTATGATAAGGCATGATAATCAACAATGACAAGTTTATATTAGTAATGAATTATTCTAAATTTTTATAAAAATTTATGTATAAAAGTTTAACAATAGTTAGTAAAAAAAAAACTGATAAATTTTAGAATAAAATGTAAAATTTATCAAGTACCAAAACACTTGATAAGATAATTTTGAATTTAATTATAACAATGAATATAATTATTGTTGGAAAATCTGGTTTTGTATCTCATACAAAACACACAGCGGAAGCAACAAACACGGATCTACTTCATTCATGAGAGATAACATGTAACCTTGAATTCTAGAACAAAGAATAGAAAGCGTACCTTGGTGTGGTGAAATTCAAAACCAAAAATCTGAAGTTCTTGGGAAAACTTCCAATCTTCACTCCAATTCCACTTAATGCCCAAGATGTGTGGTCTCTCAATCAGTTTCCAAGGAGAGAACATGGGAGTGTCCAACACTCACATACAAACCATTTTTATTCATTTTGTAATCTTGATGAAAAACACTTATGAAAGAAACTTATATTATAATTCTGTATGTTTCTCTCCTTATATATTACTGATTATCTAATTGGGCTAGCCTTTTGGGCCATTCCAATTGGGCTCTAGTGTGTGGCTTGGAGTGGGACCAAAAGGGAACAAATAAGACTCTAGCTCCAATGGACCTTGGGCTTTTCTGTCAACTCTTGACAAGTCCAAAGTTACCATTAATTATATTCAATACCACTATAAGAATATAATTGCACTCTAGGCCATATTAATAAATTATATCCCAAGACTTTATTGTACATGCAACCCCTTCATTAAAATATTCGTAGTAATACAAAGTCATGAATATAGACTGCCACTTTGAAGATTACTACATCTTAATCCTTGAGTACCCGGTTTAATCCTTAATGTTATTCATCATATATTTATGAAATCCAATTCCATAAATATATACTTTAGTAACTCTTTACTAAAGTGGTTGGGCCCAACACTCTGAATAACTAATCCCATTAAACTTATCTCAAGGGAATATTTTATATCTCCGTTAAGAGATTATGAATTCCATCTCGAGAATATATGTTCCATCAACACTAAATGCGGCTGCCCAACATACTGAGGTTTTGACCGTAACTTATAGATCTCACTCCTGATATATCAAAGCAACCTACATTTCATGATCAGGTCCATTATTCTCTCAGGATTTAGAGTTGATGTAAATAGAAGTTGTGAGATTTATTATTCAATTGACAGTCGTTAGGAGAATAATAAATCTCACAGCGGTCCAGTTCAATATGTCTTAACTCTTAAAACATATCAACATACCAACTAGAAATCTCCATTTCCATGATCAAGACAAATCATCGTAGTTGATATGTTATAGTCTTTGCAGATGAAACGCCCAATTTCATCACCGACTACGAACTAAACTTCTGAGTTTACAAAGAACTTGCAATTTATATCTTCTGTGACTAAATCACATAAATCGCATACTATGCATCTCATGGACTAAGATAATGTCCCATTAGTTCATTTAGTCTCATATAATTAAATAATTTAATTGTTTATGACATGTCAATAAATTGGATTTTAGAGCATAAACTCCAACAATTATGAAATAAGATAATTTTGAAAACATGCCCTTAAGCAAAGGGCATGTTAATACACAACATATTAAATATTAATTTAATAAAGTTTGGTCAATCGGATATTAATTGAAGGAAAATTATTTTTCCCTTTGAATTTGGGGTAGAATATCATTTCCCCAAACTTCAAGAGAAAGGAGTATAATTTTTATGTATATATGAAAATTAGGATTAACTATGGTATTTGATGGGGATCAATCTAAGGTCAATTCATCCATAGTGGTCGTCCAAACAGCCAAACCACATCTATAATAATAGCATTAGATAACCTTAAGAGAAGTCCAACAATAGCATCCTGTATGATTGATACTCGCCCATCAGTAGCATGGCCATTTAATCTCATGATGGTCGTCTAAGACTAACACAAAGGCATAGACGACCTGAAGATACTTAGTGAATTCTACAAGAAAACTTCTCATAAAACTCCATGGAATCAGACCATGATATGCTACTCTCAAAACGTGAAAGGAGTTCCTCGTAATTTGCTCCACGTACTCCATTTACCCATTTTCTCTATTAACCACCCATATCACCTAAGTAGACCCACTTCTAACTCTCTATAAAAGGAACAAGTCCTATTCACCCAAGGTAAGTCCCACCATCTACTATTTTCCCTTCCTTGTGTTCTAAAGAGAAAACTGACTTAATCGTTAGAGGATCTTTGGCCGGGTTACCCCGATCACCCTTGGAGTTCTTTCTTTTCTTTTCAGGACCAAAAAGCCATCACCATAGTTTGAAGCATTCCAATCTACTGATTTTTGTGCATCATCAGTATCGGTTTCATAATAATTACTTTTTCTTATAGATCCAAACATCAAAAAATTCTTTTTTATTATTTTTTGAAATAGGTGGGATTGCTTTGATCAAAAATTTTTGGAGTACATATATTTATTTAACTACAAGAAATTTTATCATATTAAATCACGCCAAATTTCAATCTATAATATTAATTTACTAATAATGAACAAAAGAAACTAGTATTGTGCATACATAGTGCATGGTTATCCAAAAACAAAGAAATCTCGGATGCATTCATTTAAAAGAAAAAATGAAACTGTTGTGCAAGCTTTTTTTAACTTATTTAAGAAAACTGTGTTAATTTATTTAAGGGTAAACTATATATTTGATGTCTATCATTAACAACATATTTCAGTTTGGTCCATAAATTTTCAATTCTGTTAATTTGAGTTCTAACATTTCAGTGTCGTGTCAATTTAGTCAATACCATTATCTTTGAATGGAAATTGTTGTAGTAGCAAATGCCTAAAATAAAAAAGTAGGTTATTGTCACATCAATGGAAAATAATTTTTAATTTTGGCCATTTGTCACATTGCAATTTCCATCCAAAATTGCCGCTATTAGGGTATGAACCTATAGTGGCATTTTACAATACAATAGTTACGGTACAATAGTGGTGTTAAAATTGCCGCTTAGGGTTTATGTCTATAGTTACAGTACAATAGTGGTATTTTGTGGCACCACTATAGTCCAAAGGGACCTATAGAGGCGTTTTTAGGACTTGTAGTGACGTTGGAAAACGTCACTATAACTCTTGTTTTTTGTAGTGAGATAATGGTATGGACTAAATTGACATAATTGAAATGTTAGATATCAAATTGAAATCTAATGTAAAGGATGAGGACCAAATACATAGTTTACCAATTTATTTAATCCCTCAACTTAGTCTATTGACATTAGCAAACCCATTAGCCTTTTGACAAAGAATAGCATTTTCCAGGCCAAAGACACAATGACATAAAATATAGGAAAATCTAGAATTAGTCTGTCCAAGTTAGGACAAACACAAATTAATAATACAGTAGTAACAAAAATTGAAGAATAGGAAAGATCCTAAGTCCTAACCTATTGTACTTGTTTTCTCCTGTGATGGTTGATTATTATTGTTTTTTGGCTTTATCCCTTGGATGTATTATCAGATGTGGACGGTCCCTTTAAACCCGATAGATTTTTTTACTAAATCGTGTAAAGCCTGTGTATTGTGAATAAGTTTGTATTGTAAAATAATGGAAATATATATAAAACAAAGTAAAAGAAACAAGAAATATATTGATAAACTCTTATATTCAAGTGGTCATCCACAATTCTTTAGATTTCTCTTAGATGTGTACAATAACAGTAAAGTAATCTCACATATATATAGGACCTTAGAATGCTTGTAGACTTTATGGGATAAGGTTGTAATAATGAGAACACTTATCAATATACATCTCCCCTATAGGCTTTATACATTATACATTTCACCCTTTACACATCCCAAGTAACCTTTTCATTGTCCAAAGTTTACACATTCCAATCAGATTTTATTTCTAACACTCCCCCTTGGATGACCACTTTCTAAGAATATGCCTTGTTAAAACCTTGCCAAATAAAAACCCTATGGGAAAAAAATTTGGCTAAGGAAAAAGAGTACAATATTCTTGTATAACTTCTAGTGCCTTATGATTGTCTCATTAAAACCTTGCAAAGGAAAACCTAGTGGGAAAAAACCTTAGCGAAGGAAAAAGAGTACAATCAACACACATCCTTTAAAAAATTTACTCCCCTTCATAAGTACATAGAATATCCTTAAGTCAACGCATACCAATGTTGTGCACCATCTTCTTAAAATTCGCAGTTGGTAATGGCTTAGTGAACATATTGGCCAAATTATCACATGATCGTATTTGCTTGACATCAATATCAACACTCTTCTGGAGCTCATATGTATAAAAGAATTTTGATGCAATATGCTTATTTCTATCACCCTTGATATATCCTCCCCTAATTTGAGTGATACAAACGGCATTATCTTTGTATAATATCGTTGGACTATTTATGATTGATGATAATCCAAAGTTCTCACAAATATGTTGAATTACTGATCTTAACCACACACATTCACGACTCGCTTCATGAATTGCGATAATCTCTGCATGATTTGAGGAAGTAGCAAAAATTGTTTGCTTAATAGATCTCCATGAAATTGCAATATTTCCATAAGTAAATAAATATCATGTTTGTGATCGGCCTTTGTGTGGATCAGAAAGGTAACCTGCATCAGCATATCCAACTAACTGTGGTTTTGATCCATTTGGATAAAATAATTCCAAATCAGTAGTCCCATGAAGATAACGTAAAATATGCTTAATTCCATTCCAATGTCTTTGAGTTGGTGCAGAACTATACCTTGCTAATAAGTCAATTGTAAATGCTATATCAGGTAGTGTGTAATTTGCAAGATACATCAAAGCACCAATTGCACTAAGATATGGTACTTCAGGACCAAGAGTTTCTTAATCATCTTCTTGTGGTCGAAACGGATCTTTCTTGATATCAAGTGACTGACCCACCATTGGAGTGCTCAAAGGATGAGCTTTATCCAAGTAAAATTGCTTCAGGATTTTTTTTGTGTACGTTGATTGATGAACAAGAATTCCATTTGGAAGATGTTCAATTTGCAAGCCAAGACAGAATTTTGTCTTACCAAGATCTTTCATCTCAAATTCATTTTTTAAACAATTTGCTGTTTTTGTTAACTCTTCTGAAGTCCCTACAAGATTTAAATTATCAACATATACTGCAACAATAGCAAATCCGGTTTCTGGTTTTTTTTTGGATAAAATCACATGGACAAATTGGATTATTTTCAAATCCTTCTTTCAAAAGATATTCACTGAGGCGATTATACCACATACGTCTGGATTGCTTTAACCCATATAAGGATCTTTGTAGCTTGATAGAATACATACTTTGGGATGTAGGATTATATGTTTCAGGCATTTTATATCCTTCAGAAATTTTCATGTAGATATCATTATCTAATGATCCATACAGATATGCTGTAACAATATCCATTAATCGCATATCCAAATTTTCTTTTGCTACCAAACTAATCAAAAATCTGAATGTAATTGCGTCCATTATAGGAGCATATGTTTTTTCATAATCAATACTAGGTCTTTACGAGAAACCTTGTGCTACAAGTCACGCTTTGTACCTTATAATTTTATTTTTCTCATTTCGCTTACGTACAAATACCGATTTGTTTCCAACAGGCATTACACCTTCTTGCATAACAAAAAAAGTAATACAAATATATACAAGGCAAAATCTATGATATATTGACGGTAAACTAAAAATGCCACAGATATACAGTATATACAAAATACACACACACACACACACTACCCTCATCATATGAAGCGTGTGCAATGAGGCTTTTTATTTTTTACTTTTTGAGTTTACACATTTTACTCATGGTAGTTTTATTTTATTTTAAGAAGAAGTTGTATTAGTACTTGACTATTAACGTGAGAGAGAAATATGAAGGTGGGAAAAAAAAGCAGTTTGGTAATAAAGAAAAATGGTCCGTGTGTAAGGAAAAAAAACAATTTTATTTTTTATATTTTTTCAAAAAGAAGTTGTATTAGTACTTGACAAATAATATGAGAGAGAAATGTGGAGGTGGGAGAAAAAATTGTTTTTTATTTTTAATTTAGCTAAAAATTAGGAGTTTTTAAATTACTAATTTTACATGTCTAACCTTATGATTTAAGCACTTAGAAATGAACGAATTTGAGGGTATTTTGGGTATGCAAATTGAGGATCCCATGTTGTATATATAGGTATATATAAGGATAGGTTGTAATAATGATGGTTAAGTTTAGAAAGTATGGTTTCATAAAGTGAAAATTCAAATTCTGGAATTTTCTAAGTGAAAATTTGAAAATCTGAATTTTCTAGAATTTTCTAGTGACTATTCAAAAAGGTTGAAGAGGTTTCAATTTTTGTTAACCATTTTATGAAAAAAAAAATAACTAACTCTCCATACGTGTCTTTTCATAAAACATACATGCTTTTTCATGAATAGAGGCTTATGTTCACTTGAAAAATAACTAACTTTTCATACGTGTCTTTTCATGAAACATACGTGCCTTTTCATGAATAGAGGCTTATGTTCACTTGAAAAATAACTAACTCTCCATACGTGTCTTTTCATAAAACATACATGCTTTTTCATGAATAGAGGCTTATGTTCACTTGAAAAATAACTAACTCTTCATACGTGTCTTTTCATGAAACATACGTGCCTTTTCATGAATAGAGGCTTATGTTCACTTGAAAAATAACTAACTCTCCATATGTGCCTTTTCATGAAATATAACCCTAAGGGTATAAATAGAGGCTTATTTCACAAGGTAAAACACAAGAAATCCTATGGTCATTCTCCAGAATTGCTATCTGTAGAACCCAACATTTTGGTTTCATCCTGGAGACAAATTTACGATAACCCTTTAACAACAAAAGTGTGGGGGGCAAATATTTGTTGGAAAAATAGCATAGAGTGAATAAGAAATTGATGTTTTTCTATATTCACTTGAAGATGTTATTATAAGTGGTGAAAATCCTTGAGTCCCACATTGGAAATGATAGAGAATATGAGTTTGGGTTGGATAATGGGTTGGGCTTTACGCATGTGTGGACTAGACCCACTAATCCAATTAATAATAATATTTTATTATTTTTATTATTGAGTCAGTAAGTCTGTATACAGTAGTTATCTCTGAAACAGTGTTTCAATTTTTACGTTACATATAATTTCATTGTCCTTCATTCATGAAAATATCTTTTTGAGAAAAATTCTCCCAGTGAGAATATTTTGAGCTTTTATTTTGTGTCAAAGTGAGAGAAAGAGACATTGAGTAGTTCGCAGAGCATGACTTTGTGTGCTTCGTTTTCGTGCTGTAGATCATTTTATCTTGGGAGGCAGACGTTCGTGAGTCTCAAAGCACCACTGTGATTGTGTGAGGGACGAAATCTGCTTTAAGGAGATTGTGTTAAACACAAGACTTGATCTGAATTGTTCATCATTCACGCATTTAGTCTGTGAGTTTTTATTTATTTGCAGATTTCTTCTTATATATATATTCAGTATTTGTTTGTTGCTTTTGTCTATCATATCTATTTGTGTTTTGCTTTATTTAGATTTGTGTATTATTACTTTTATTTTATCACAAAAATAAATTGCTGAAATATATCCAACAGTCTTAAAGCAGAGTTTATATATTTTAATTTATTTTGTGATTTACGGTGAAAGGAATTTTGTGATTGTTAATAACACTTTTTGGCAATTGGTTTAACTCTGCGTAAAATTTGGGCAAAACTGGGTTTGTGTTTATCAGTTGTCGACGTGTCGTGTATATCTATATGTTAAAACTGTGAATTTTAATATTTTGAAAACGTTGAACTTCGCGTTTGACTGCAGAGTTGGTTTGTATATATTGTTTTGTAGTTGACCCTTTCCTTCTTGATTATTATATTAGTTTAAGGACTTTTGTCATATTTGTTAGTGTTTGCTCTATGTCTCAGATACTTTCTTAGCACGTGATAAAGATGATTTGATGCTTGATAGTAGTGGTGGGTTTAATTAAATTATATAATATTATAATATTTGTGAAACTTGAATTTTTCTGGGCATTGTCCAGACTCTGCTGTTTACGTGTTTGACTGTGCTGGTGATATTGCTTTTTTTAGGCTATCCATCTTCTTTAATTTTATTATATAATATTTAGGAAATTTGTTTTACTTGAATCATTCTTTGGCTGGGGTTTGTTTTCATTTGTTCAATCACAGTATTTATTGTGCTTGCTCTGTGTTTCGTGCTTGACAGTGTTGGTGGTTTTGGTTATAATATATAATATTAGGCTTATTTTGTCTCTTTGGACTTATTGCTTGGCTGGGTTTTTGAGATTCTAATATATTAGTTTATTTGTACTGTGTTCTTTTCTGAAATTTAGCGTGATAGTTGGCTTGACTTTCTTTTTGCACAGTAACGTTTGGAAGTTTTTTTTTTTTTTTTTTTTTAAACTTGGCTGATTGTAAGGACAATTTGTTGGAATTTTGTTGAACGTAGATGTCAAACAAAATTGTTGTGAATCCTGGTGTGGCTCAAACCGGGCAAAAATGGGGAATTAGTCCCATTTTCAGAACTATTTAGTTAGTAGACACGATTTTCAAACTATATTTTTTACTAGCATCTCGAGTCTAAGAGACTCGATTTTGGGCTTATAAATCGAGTTTTAGATGCTCGATTTGTATGGTTCTATGAGTCTGATGTGGCATCTAGTTTGACGTGGCGAACACTTGAAAATCGAGTCTCTAAGACTCGATTTCCAAACTAAAAAAAAATTTAAGCCTAAGTGTTACAACCCATTCCCAGAAAAAAAAAAAAAAAAAAAAAAAAAAAAACAAGAAACCCAGAATCACAACCCAGGCTGCGGGGGCGCCCAGGCGGGGCAAGCCCAGGCGGCGCGAGCCCAGGCCGCGCGCGGGTGCGCCCAGGCCGTGTACAACCCATTCCCAGAAAAAAAAAAAAAAAAAAAACAAGAAACCCAGAAACACAACCCAGGCAGCGGGGGGGCCCAGGCCGCGTGCGGGTCTTCCTCTTCTGCTTCGTCTTCCTCTCTTTTTTTTTTTTTTTTTTTTCGTCTTTGTTCTGTGTCTTTTCTTGTGGTTTTTTGTGTTTTTTTTTTTTTTTTGTCTGTGTTCTGTGTCTTTTTTTTCTTGTGGGCGTAAATTTTTTTGTTTTGAGAATGCTGGAAATCGAGTCTCTAAGACTCGATTTCCAAGTGTTCGCCACGTCAGACCAAATGCCACATCAGACTCACCGGACCATAAAAATTGAGCATCATAAAGTCGATTTATAAGTCCAAAATCGAGTCTCTTAGACTCGAGATGTTAGTAATTTATATAGTTTGTAAAATTAGTCTACTAACTAAATAGTTCTAAAATTAATGCTAATTGCCCATTTTCGCCCTCAAACCGATATGAACCTTTCTGCTGTGATTTCTGAAGTGAACTTGGTAGGAGGAAATAAAGGAATGGTGGGTGGACACTAGGGCTACTCGCCATGTATGTTCAGAAAAGAAAATGTTTTCTCCATATAATCCTGTGGGTAATAGAAGAAAACTTTTCATGGGAAATTCTTCAACCTCTAAGATTGAAGGAATTGGAAAGGTTGTGCTCAAAATGACTACGGGCAGATTTTTTACTTCGAAAGATGTACTACATGTGCCAGACATTCAAAAGAACCTTGTATCTGGCCTATTGTTGAGCAAGAATGGTTTCAAGTTGGTATTTGAGTCTTATAAATTTTCACTCTTTAAGAGTGGAATGTATGTGGGCAAAGGATATTTGAGCAATGGCCTGTTTAAGATGAATGTAATGACTGTTATTGATAATAATAAGGGTGCATCTTCAGTTTACATGCTTGAGTCATCTAATGTTTGGCATGGTAGATTGGGTCATGTCAATTATTATACTTTAGATAGATTGATAAATTTAAATTTATTGCCTAAATTTAAAATTGATTTTAATCTTAAATGTGAAACTTGTGTGGAAGCTAAGATGACTAGAGCATCTTTTATGTCAGTTGAAAGAAGCACTGAACCTCTAGATTTAATACATAGTGATGTATGTGATATGAAATCTGTACAAACTAGAGGTGGTAAGAAATATTTCATCACTTTCATAGATGATTGCACTAGATACTGTTATGTGTACTTACTAAGGAGCAAGGATGAGGCAATTGAGGCATTCATGCAATATAAGAATGAGGTTGAGAATCAACTCAACAAAAAGATTAAGGTTCTAAGGAGTGATAGAGGTGGGGAATATGAATCACCTTTTGGTGAGTTCTATTTGCAGCATGGTATTGTTCATTAAACCACTGCACCTTATTCACCTCAGCAAAATGGAGTTGCTGAAAGGAAAAATAGAACCTTAAAAGATATGATGAATGCAATGTTGATAAGTTCCGGTTTACCGCAAAACTTGTAGGGGGAAGCTACTCTTTCCGCCAATTATATTCTTAATAAATTGCCTAGAAAGAAAACCAAGAAAACATCATATGAATTATGGAAAGGTAAAATGCCTTCCTATCAATTCTTAAAGGTGGGGGGTGTTTGGCAAAGGTGTCTGTCTATATTCCTAAAAGGATAAAGATAGGATCAAAATCAGTGGATTGTGTTTTTATTGGTTATGCTCATAATAGTAGTGCATATCGGTTTTTAATTCATAAATCTGACATTCCTGACATGAATGTGAATACTATAATTGAATCAAGGAATGCAGTATTTTTTGAAGAAATATTTCCTTACAAATCCACACAAGTATCAAGTTCTCTTAAGAGAAACTTTGAGTCTACGTCTAGTGCCTCTCATGATCAAGAGTTGATGGAAGAGAGGATTGAGGTTGAGCCTAGACGTAGTGGGCTAAAACGTCAAAATCGTTTGGTCCAGATTTTCTAACGTATATGTTAGAAGATGAACCTCAAAGCTTCAAGGAAGCTATATCTACACTTGAGGCACCTTTCTGAATAGAAGCTATCAATAGTGAGATTGAATCCATCCTTCAAAATCATACATGGGAACTAGTGGATCTTTCACTAGGTTGCAAACCTCTAGGATATAAATGGATATTCAAGAGGAAATTAAAGGCTGATAGATCTATTGACAAGTACAAGACAAGACTTGTTGTAAAGGGTTACAAACAAAAGGAAGTTGTGGATTATTTTGACACATATTCACCTGTTACAAGAATAACGTCCATTCGGATGTTGGTGGCTATTGCAGCGTTGCATAACCTAGAGATACATCAAATGGATGTAAAAACAACATTCTTGAATGGTGAATTAGACGAGGAGATTTATATGGAACAACCAGAGGGGTTCATTGTTCCTGGTCAAGAAAAGAAAGTGTGCAGACTTGTTAAATCACTTCATGGATTAAGGTAAGCTCCAAAGCAATGGCATGAGAAGTTTGATAATGCAATGATGTCAAATGGGTTTAGAATCAATGTGTGTATATTAAAGATACTGCAAATGGCTATGTCATTGTGTGTCTCTATGTTGATGATATGCTCATTATAGGTAGCAATAATGATATCATTAAAGCTACCAAGAGAATGTTGACTAGTGAGTTCGACATGAAAGATTTAGGTGTTGCAGCTGTAATACTAGGAATGAAAATTTCTAGAAAATTTGATGGACTTGTCTTATCTCAATCACATTATATTAAGAAAGTTCTTGAGAAATTCAAGGAATATGATGACAGTCCAGTGAGAATACCTATGGATGTAAATTTACATCTAACTAAGAATTAAGGGCAAGGCATATCTCAATTGGAGTATTCGAGAATAATAGGCAGTCTTATATATATAATGAATTGCACTAGACCGGACATAGCATATGCTGTTAGCAAGTTAAGTAGATATACAAGTAATCTAGGGGAAGACCGCTGGAAGGCATTAGTTAGGGTTTTGAGGTATTTGAAATACACCCTAAACTATGGGTTGCACTACACTCGGAATCCAGCTGTACTAGAAGGGTATAGTGATGCTAATTGGATATCCGACACAAAAGATACTAAATCCACAAGTGGTTATGTCTTTACACTTGGTGGTGTAGCGATATCTTGGAAGTCTTTTAAACAAACATGCATTGCTAGATCCACAATGGAATCAGAATTTATCGCATTGGACAAAGCAGGAGAAGAAGCAGAGTGGCTTCATCACTTCCTAGAGGACATGCCTATGTGGATGAAACATGTGCCTTCTATTTGTATACATTGTGATAGCAAATCAGCTATTGGTAGGGCACCGAATCATATGTACAACGGTAAGTCTCGACATATACGTCGAAGACATAATGCCGTGAGGCAGTTGCTCTCTAATGGAATTATTTCCATTGACTTCATAAAGTCAAAAGAGAATATAGCGGATCCGTTGACCAAAGGTTTGAGTAGAGAGCAAGTAAACTGCTCATCGAGGGGAATGGGATTAAAGCCTATGACAAAAGTCTCCGGGATGGCAACCCAACCTAGTTGACTGGAGATCCCAAGATCTAGGTTCAAAGGGACAACCGAATCGTGGAGACTAATTTTTATCACTATGGAGATAAAATCTCCCTCCTATTCCTATGATGAAATAGTGATGCCTGTAAGCGATGTTCAGGGTAAGTTTTGCTTTTAATGATTATTATATCTTGGAATTCCAAGTGGGGTATAGCAGGATACTCTTAATAAAAATCACCTATATGAGTGTGAAGTGGGCCGCTTCCATGAGAGTTTTTAGGCTGAACTCTCTAGAGCACTTCATGAATATACCAGGATATGTTCAGGGCCGAAATGAACACAATTATAAGAATCGAAAAATGTCCAAAAAGGAGCTGTGTGAATTCTATTGTCTTGGTATACATAAACGGCTGACAGTTCAAAAACATTGTGTTCACTGAATAGCTAGTATATCCGATAGTCTTTCACAAAGGAAGGTTCAAAGTCAAAAGCCACCTCTGATAAAGTAACTTTTCTTCTACTCTCTCTGTGTCTGCATCATCATTTGCATTGTGCTTTATCAATTTCTATTCATGTGGGGGATTGTTGGAAAAATAGCATAGAGTGAATAAGAAATTGATTTTTTTCTATATTCACTTGAAGATGTTATTATAAGTGGTGAAAATCCTTGAATCCCACATTGGAAATGATAGAGAATATGAGTTTGGGTTGGATATTGGGTTGGGCTTTACGCATGTGTGGACTAGGCCCACTAATCCAATTAATAATAATATTTTATTATTTTTATTATTGAGTCAGTAAGTCTGTATACAACAGTTATCTTTGAAACAGTGTTTCAGTTTTTACGTTACGTATAATTTCATTGTCCCTCATTTATGAAAATAACTTTTTGAGAAAAACTCTCCCAGTGAGAATATTTTGAGCATTCATTTTGTTTCAAAGAGAGAGAAAGAGACATTGAGTAGTTCGCAGAGCACGACCTTGTGTGCTTCGTTTTCGTGCTGTAGATCATTTTATCCTGGGAGGCAGACGTTCGTGAGTATCAAAGCATCACAGTGATTGTGTGAGGGGCGAAATCTGCTTTAAGGAGATTGTGTCAAACACAAGACTTGATCTGAATTGTTCATCATTCACGTATTTGATTTGTGAGTTTTTATTTATTTGCAGATTTCTTTTTATATATATATTCAGTATTTGTTGTTACTCTTGTCTATCATATCTATTTGTATTTTGCTTTATTTAGATTTGTGTATTGTTTCTTTTACTTTATCACAAAAGTAAATTGCTGAAATATATCCAACAATATTGTCTAACAAAAACGATATAGGGCCTTCAAGTTATCTATTTTTTATTTGTCTTTTACGTTAATCTTGTTCTTCCATTATTACTTTATGTAATATCCCCAATATCCCAAATAGGAGAAGCCCCTTAAATAGTAGTGTGTGTATGTGTGTGTGTGTGTAACTTTTGAACTTTTGATGTTGTGATATTGAAAGTGTGAGATGGAGAAGTGAATGATATTTCGAACTTTTGATTTTGTATTTAACTAAAATGAAGTCTTTTTAACATAAAACCGGAATGCACTAACACTAGACTGACCACTTACTTCATATAATATTAAATTATTAATATATATATAATATAAATAAATATATATATGAGTGCAATGCGGTGCAGTTTTCTTATCATAAAACCACATTCCGCACCACATAATGTGGCATTATATGATTATTTCATTTTGTGGGTGGTTTTGATCGGTTTGGATGCGGTTTGGTGAATACCTTAGTGTGGTTGTGGACGAGTGGGGACTGAGTAATTAAACGAGAAAACGAAGGGTAGATACGTCAAATGGGAATCCAAAACCCCACAGTAGTTGGAGCTCAGAGACTTACCTAAATCAGCTTATTGAAAATTAAAAACCAAAAACCCTAATAACCCTCTTGTATCAGAGAGCGATCAAAATCTGAGTACAGAAAAAAAAAAAAAAAAAAATGGCGAGCTTCGCAGAAGCACCACCGGGAAATCCCAAGGCCGGCGAGAAAATCTTCAAGACCAAGTGCGCTCAATGCCACACCGTCGACAAAGGCGCTGGTCACAAACAAGGTCTCTCTCTCTCTCTCTCTCTCTTAGCATTTCTGAGTGTTTCCTCTGTGAGATCTAAGTTTGAGTTTCTCTCTGATTTGGCCTTATGATTCTGCAACTTATTTTATGGAATTTGTGTGTGTGTAAATTTTATCTGTAAAATTTTGGTGGTGTTGTTTCCTGAGTAAATTTTTGTTGATCTGAATTTGGTTTTTGTGTTAACCTTTTTCGCTTAATCCTTTCTCTTTTGTATCGATTTTTATTGGGTATGTCATATATATATGAATGTGTGTGGAGAATTCTATGATATTCACACTTTTTCACTCTGCATTCAATAGTGAACATGTTAAAAGTTATATATGGTTAACATAGAATAGATTAACGGTTAAAATTGGTTAGGAATGGTACATAAAAAAATTATACTATATATATGTGTGTGTGTGTTTATGTTTTGTTGAGAGATTCCGAAATCTGGTGAACAATTCATATATTTGTGTATGTGTGTACAATTTCTTGAGAACTTGATGTCATTTGTTATATTACTGTTAAAAATTGTTCCTGAAGTGTTGGGTTTTGTGGGGTTACCTTTGTTTGTTTGCTGAGAAAGAAGGATTTTTTTTTAAAGAACAAATTTTTGGGTCAAAGACTAGTAGTGGTTTAGAAACCATTGATTTCTCGTAGTATATACATAATGGGATATTATAATTCAGTGGAGTGACAAGGAGGTATAATTTGAATTGTCAAGAATAACAAATTTTATGGATTCATTTGTGGAAACACCAAATTGTGATGAAGTAATGGAAATCCATTATAAAATGTTCCAATTATGGTGCAAAATTTTGGTTGATGATTTGGGTGGAATTTATGCCATGGAAGTATATATTGTATTGCTGGATATGCAAGGGAATTGTTGGATTTTCAGAATATCTTTGTGTGTTTCCCTATTTCTCTTGGCTCCCCATTTTGGATGGGTTAGTTATGCACGCACCCACTGGGTTTTCAGCCCATGACCTCATGCTCCAACCATTCTTGTGGGAGGAGGAAATGCCATTTGAGACAGATCTCATTGGTTTCTTTGTGTATTGCCTGTTCTAATTTTATAAGGCTGTTATTTGTTTCAGCCAATGACCTCACACTCCAAACTTTATTGTGGGAGGAGGAAATGGCATTCTAGGCAGAGCTCATTGGTTTCTTTGGCTATTGTCATTTGGTCTCATGAATAATTTGATATTTCAATGCAATCTGCCTATAATTTTGTACATGAAAGTGATATGTAGCTACAGTGCAAATTCTCTGGTTCTTTTTTTCAAGACAATAATCATTTGAGCAATACTTGTGCAGGACCTAATCTAAATGGTCTTTTTGGAAGGCAGTCTGGCACAACTCCTGGGTACTCCTATTCTGCTGCAAATAAGAACATGGCCGTGAATTGGGAAGAGAATACGTTGTATGACTACTTGCTCAACCCAAAGAAGGTATGTATAATTCAAGTTTTCCATTGATCGCATTTCTTGAAAAATGTTTTTAATAGATGAACATACGTTATATACTTGTCAAACTTGATTATGCTATTTGGTCATGGCTCAGAATGGTGTTGCGTATAAAATGCATGGTGTCTTTCTATTATGTTAGCAATTGCATTGCTGTATTTCATACAGTGTTTTAAGTATTTAGTAGATTTTAACTGTTTCACAGTTTTCTTATCCCAGTAAGTAATGGTTATACTTCATGAGTTCAAGTGGGTTTCACATGGGGGTGGTGCACATCCTCTGTTAATTCGAAATGTATATATTTCTGAATAAGATCTTTTTTATGTGGTTTGACAGTTTAATATTATGAGATTTAGAGCAGTGCATAGTACTTTCATAATTATGTTTTCAGGAGGTAATGCATTATTGTAGTGTATTAAATCCTAACATTTTTGTTTCTACCTTTTGGTGATAAACTTCTACTGGAAATTGCGGTCTCCAGGGATTTTATTGCTCATGAATTGTTGCTGATTTGATTATTTTTGATATGTGAACTAAAATTGATGAAATGGCTTGCTATTATGTCTTATGAGGAGTGTTTTGTGGGAGGGGAATGCTAAAACTTTTGGGAGAATTTGATTCTTAATGATGAGAGTAAGGTCATTATTTCTGAGATCCTCTATTATATGAGATGAGGGTTTTTAGGGTTTCTTTGCTTTATCTACTTCAATTTTTTAGATCTTTGTAATTCTGAGCCTCAGCTTTATTTTTATATTTCTTTTTCACAGTTTTGTTTGTGTATCTTTTTGGTGCTAGGGTCTTTTTTATAAAGTAATAGAACTTTTTATCTCCAAAAACAAGAAAATTCAATTACTCTTGGGAGTGTACAAGATGGTCCTGTAAATTAGTATAATGAGAAATTCATACAATCTATGAAATAAAATTAAAAAAAAAAAAAATTTGAAGAGAAAGAATTATAAAAGCATGCATTTAATCATACATGATACAACTATCAAGAGAGAGAGAGTTAAGATCCCTTCCAAGTAGTCCACACAGGCTACAATGGAACATGATGTAGGGAAATAATGATGGGTTATTGATTATTTTAGTGAGCACGTAAGTGATTTGAGTTGATTAGAGTAACATACAGGTGGATAAGCACCTCTGCAAGAACACAGTTCCAAGAGAAGCTATCAAGCTTATTTCATTTACCAAAATCAACTAACTGTTTTACAAGTACAAGTAAAAGGCTATTTATACAACTGATTGATACTAACAGCTAAGATCATTTAGAGATATGGCTAAATCTGATTGGTTAATGCTTAACCAATCAGTAAATCCATTATCTAACTTAGTACAGGTGGAATAACAGCCTTAAGCTTGCTGTTTGAACACAGGTCTAACCGAATCTGGAATCTCTAACTAAATGTCACAGCAGAAAACTCCAGCTCTTATATTCTCTCCAGTTGCTTCTACCTGACTTGGAAATGCATTAGGAACTTAGCTATCCATCTAATCTCAATCCTAGCTGCTGGAAATGTTTGACTACACTAGGATAGACTACTGCACTGCTGACATGGCTGTCTCAGCTGCTACAGCTTATACTTGCTGTTGTTTGGCTGCTGCTCCCCCTGTACCAAAGTTGCAATGAGAAATAGTTGTTTGATGTTCCTGCATCAGACTCCCCTTCTTAAGAAACACTTGGCCTCAAGTCTTCTTGGCTACCCTAGGATCATGATAGGCTGACAGATGCTGCACATTGAAGGTATTTGACATTGCCATGTGTGCAGGTAAGTCTACTTCATAAGCATTGGGGTTGATCCTCTTCAAGATTTTGCACCCAATCTTTCTTGGTCTGAGATTGGAGTACTGCCCTTCTGGCCTCCTTTCTTTAGAAATGAACACCCATACTAGGTCACCAACATCAAAGACAACCTGCTTCCTGTGCTAAAGTGGAGGAATGCATTCAAGAACCTGTGTACGTTTGATTTGTGAAAGAAGTAGATGCTAATATAGAGGAGGAAGGAGGTGAAGTTAGAGTTTTAATAGGGTGCTTAGGGTTCTTATCAATCAATAACTTTCAAGATTGTGTTCTTTGTGATGGGAAGACCATGAATGTTTGTCATCTCTTACTTCCAAGTGGAAGATTTTGTCAACATGATAGGTAAAAACCATCCATGGTAGAAGGTGTAGTGCACACATTTCGTATAAGATGGTGCAGCCCTACTGTTTGCAATCAAAGCAGGAAAAGTAAACCCCAAGCCAACAGTCAGGATGAAGGTTGATTCAGCTCCGTGGGACTTCACTGCACTGAAGTGGCAGCCCTTGGTGTGCTGCCCAAGCAGCAAAACTCTTTATACAAGGCAACTGTATCATCCTAGAAGGCTAGAACTTCATACAAATCTTGTGGCAACCAAGAGCACTTGAGATCAAGTGCTTCAAAAGAGGGAGAGTCCTGATGCGGGGCGTTTCAAGTAGTTGCCTTTGTAACCAATTAGTTGGTTAGTTAGAGATTACTTAAGCATTGGCCAATAGGATCTAGACACTTGTCAAGCATCTAGAAGGCTGCCAATGCCAAGCAACTAGTATAAGTACCAGATTGTGGTTACGCTGTGATCAGTTTTTGAATACATTTACACAGATTAGCCTAGTGCTATTTTCAAGAGATGGATTTCTCTTAAGAAGGTTTTGTCACACCTTGTTCCTTGTTCTAAGCAACTCTCATTTCCCTTAATCAATTCTAAGTCTAAACAGCAGCCCCTTAAAATCCCCGCATCAGAACAGCAATCCAAATATTATGACTATTGTGTCAACTGAACTTGCCTTTCAAACAGCTCATAATCTATCTGACATATCATGCACTGTACTCTGAATAAAGAGAACACTAGGGATCACAACTTTTCAGCCACCGGACAATGCAGAAGTAGATGATTAACTGTGTACTAGGGTTACACCCATTTTATTCTCTTTTGAATGAATCTTTATTAGTTATTCAAAAAAACGTTTATATAAATGAAAATGAGTACTTGACCACTTATGAAATTTTCTTTGTGCAGTACATTCCTGGAACGAAGATGGTTTTCCCTGGTTTGAAGAAGCCACAAGATCGTGCAGACCTCATTTCTTATCTGAAGGAATCGACTGCGTGATCCTTTTAGTTAGGTTAGACTAATATTTTGTCAGAAGTTGAAGAGTTTGGCTAATGGAGCGAATTTGAAAATTTTTCATTGAAATAGTAGAAAACAGTGTCTATTTTAAATAAAACCGTCTGGGGTTTAGTGTATTTCTCTTGGAGAATAGGCTAAAACTCGAACAATTTTGTGCAAGACCCTTCTCATATGGCATTTCACCAAATGTGGATGCTTTTTTTGGGGGGGCTCTGATATATATACCGCTGTTTGGCATTCTATGATAATCTTTGAAATCATTTCTTTTGGCTTCCTTGGTTTTTTTTTTTTTTTTTTTTTTTTTTTTTTTTTTTTAAGCTTGAAGGTTTCATTTGGATTGCAAGATGGATGAGGTGCAATTTTTCAACCCCAAAGAATAGAACTATTAGCTGGGGAGCGGGACCATGCTTTGAAGGTCATTAATTTGAATGTCGCCATTCCACTGCCCTTAGGTTATAAGCTCATCTATAATAATAATAGTAATAAAAAAAAGGGCAATATGTGTGCTTACTTTTTTCTTTTCTTTTTTTTTTTTTCTTTTTTTTTTGAGGAACATGCTTACTTTGAACCTGCTTTAGCACATTTTTATATGAATATTAAGTTTTGTGGGGTTTTCCCCACACACTTGAATTTTGCTGGGCAATATGTGCCGCTTGCTATATACCAATATGATAGATAAGTTTACCCAAAAAAAGAAAAGAAAAAAAAGATAGATGATAAGCTTGTGTGCGGTTTTCTCTCTCTCTAATAACTAATAACTAAGTAATTCACTAAACCCTTGTATAAAAAAAAATTATTCCACTAACATATCCTGAGATTTGAGTTAATGCCAACCAGATTCAAAATTAGTCAATTTGGTTCCTAAAACTTAGTCTTTAAACAGTTTGTTATTTTTCTTCAACTATTTTAGGGACTAAATTGGTTTTAGAGACTAAATTGGTTTTAGGGACCAAATTGGTTAGTTTTGAAAAGTCTTAGATTTGGTTGGCATTAACTCAAACCTCTGAGGTGTGAATGGAATTTACCAAAAAAAAAAAAAGTAATTAACTAAGAGATGCTACCAGGTACTACGGGTGTATATAAGAAAATAAATAAATAAATAAACAATAATGAAGAGAATTTTCGCTATTCACACAACAAAGAAAAGAACAAGAAGGAATTAATGAAAGTTTGAACAATCCAAGATCCCCAGAATTCATGAAAAGACCAACACGAATTTTTTTGCTACCAATCGAATATGAATTTCTTCTGCAAAATTTGACAAAATAGAATTGATGGACCTGCCCTGCTGCAAGTCCGCCAAATATATCCTTTTGTTTAAAAAGTCTCGAGAATTTCTTTTATGGGCTTTTTGAGTTATAACCTCTAAGGCCCATTACTCCAGCTTTGTAGTGATCAAATTCGTATGGCCTGTGATTGGTTAGTTTAGGTCCAAATAAGTAGCTTGATTATTTTAATGGACTGACCAGTGAGTGCTAGTCCTTAGTCTTTAGTTTACTCACAAGTTCGATTAAACTGGAGCCTGAGTAAGCCCAACCAATCAGAACAAAACTTTAAAAAGACAGAGAAGAGAACTTGATCATTTCTTTTTGCTTCCATTAGTGTTTTTTTTTTAATGCTTGAAAGGTACTATTTGGAATCTTGGATTGCTGATTAATAAGGTGTGCTGTCTGCAACAATTGCAAGATGGATGAGATGCAATTTAGCAATCCCAAGGAATAGAACTATTGGCTGGGAACCATGCCTCCTGAAGTGAAGGTCACTAGTTTGAAATTGAATCTCCTTTCCCCTTCCCTTTAGTGTTAAAACTTAAAACTCATTTATATTAAAAAAAAAAAAAAAAGAAAAAAAAAAAAGAAAAAAGAAAGAAAGAAAGAGTAGAATTGCAATATAGTCATGATTAACCTAGTTAAGACAACTTGATTTCATATTCCATGTATTCTCATCACATTTGTCGAATTTATGTTGCTCAGTTACGCTTTGGTAAAGTCCTTTGTGAGGCATTCCTACTTCCTAGACACATAACCCTTAAACACAAAGTTAGATAACATTCTTGAGACTAAAGTGAGATGTAAAACCATATGGGCTTGTACTTACCAAGACTCGAATCCTACAAAACCCTTGGCTTCAAAGAGAAACCCTAGGTTAGTGGAGGAAAACTTTAATATAAAAATTATACTTAATATATTAATTTGTTGCTATTACATATTCATTTGCATTAAAGCTTCTAAATTAAGTGAGAATTTACAAAATAATTCACAAAGGAAAGGGGGATAGAAGATACATAACCATAAAAATGAACACATAGACATAAAAGATTAGGAGTTGTTGTACCTTTACGAAATATTTTCATTTTTTCTCATATTCTTGTTTTCAACAGCTTGGAAAGAAAGTGAGCACAAAGAGATCCTAATTTTCACTATAGAATAGACATAAACATAAATATAAATATATAGGAGAATGTTAATTATTATTATTTTTACTAAAACAATCTGTGTTTCAGTTTAAGAATTATACTCTTTCTCTCTCCAAAGAGTATGTATTTCTAGCTAGTTTCTAGAAATGGCAAACATTATTAATAATAAAAAATGCAAACATTTTTTGTGAAAGTATTTTAGACCTACAGGTTTAAGTTTGAGAATCGCACTCTAAAATTCGGGACATGACACCTACCTACCGACCACCTCTTTCAAACTGTAAAAGCCGGTTGGCCATTGGGTACAACCTTCTCAAAAATAACAATATATAAAAGAAAGAAAGTTAATGAGTCCATGTAATATTTGAATCACATTGGCTTGAATCTTGAAGCTATATTGCCAGGAGAAGAGAGAGAGAGAGGAAGAGAAGAGTTAACGGAGAGAAAGATAAGTACTGGGAATTTTGTTGGTAATGACTTACGAGGTGAGGCATAGTTGAGTTGGATTTTTGATTGAGGTGGCAAGCCCTCATTAGACCAACTAGTTCATATTGTAGGGATTGCACCTTAACACATTGCAGGCAATATAATCCAATATTTGTTGTACCACAATGGAAAAACAAAATCTTTGCAATCAATAGAATTCTATCTCTCTCTCTCTCTCTCTCTCTGTGCAGAGTTTGATAAAATAGAATTGATGGACTTGCTTTGGTGGAAAGTCCCAGTCAATTAAGAATATCTTTTAGGGGCTTATTCAGTTCTAACCTCTAAATGTGAAATGAGCAAGTTCATGTGGTTCATGATGTTGGGTCACAATTCCTCATCATCCAACTCTTCCAATGTCTACCAAACTACTCTAGAAGCTATAAATTTTACCACTGCGAACCCACAACATAGTACTCCATTTTGTTTTTTTGTTCGGAAAATAATTTATTCTTTGTTTATTAACAACGACCGAGTCACGGGTCTTTGTCTAGCCATCAATGAGTGCATATGGCATGTCTTGATGATATGATCACTCATTGTTTGTTGGTTGTCCACATTGTGCGTCAAGTCTTGATGACATGAACAAAAGGGGGAGCTTGTCAATATCAATTGATAGAAAGGGTAAAAGTTAAAAGTGATAATTGCACTTGAGTCTTGAATTTGTTGATGATATGGACAGAAGAGTAGAACTTGATATATACTTTCAAAATAAATGGCTATAAAATTAGAAAGGGTAAAAGTAAAGGTATTCATGAAGCCCCTTTTATTTTTTTATTTTTTTTTTGTGAGAAAGTCATGAAGCCCACTTTATTCTCTAGTAAGCCATATATTTCCTAGGCATATCATTATTATGTGCGGTTAAAGAATAAAAAAAAAAAAAAAAGAACATTGGAAATTTGATAAGCAAAGAATCACTTTAGCTTAACTTTTTAGTGAAGTCGTGGTGTATCTTTGTATTTGAATCTGTTTCTCTCTCTCTCTTGTGTGTGTTTGTTTCTAAAAAAAAAAAATTGGACTGAGTAATTAGAGTTACAACTCACAACTATTCATACACCCAATTTTAGAATTTGTTGACTTATGCAATTGCAAATGGTAAATATTTTATACTCACTACTAACTTATACAACCCACCACTTTTCATCCATTACGTAGAATTGTACAAGTCAGCAAAAACTTTGAAAGCATTAATGCACTTTTTTTGAGGTGGGCTTGAAACTAATTTCTCAAAAAAAAAAAATTGAGTTTTTTTTTAATAGAAAAAAAAAAACTTGTTTATAAGGCTATCCAAAGAAACTAATTCTGGACGAATCAATAGAAAGGGATGAAAAAGGTGCATAATGCAAAACAGTTTATGAAGGTATTTCATCCGGGAATGCAAAAGCTTACTGAAATATGAGTGAGTTCACTTTTGAGGCAACTTTATAGCTATTTTATTATTAAAAGAAAAAAAAATTATAGCTATTTTATTATTTTAAAAAATTATAGTTATTAACCAAGTCAAATGTAAAGGTAAGAACTTGGTGGACCCAAGAAATAGCTAGTGTGAGTGTAAAATTCCATTATCTTCTGTATTTGTAGGTATTGACTTGCATTATGTGAATAAATGATGCAACATCGGGATAGTTAACACTCAGACTATGTAAAATGACATGCGAATAACCCATCATTCTCAATCATGATGTTGCAACTGATAAAATGAGTCTAATATTTTTGTGGTAGATCTCACTCCCTACTTAGCATCCACACCGGTGGAGCTAAAATTTTTTGCATTTAACACATTAAAAAGCTAATTTATTTATTTTAATACACAATTTCACAACATACATTGTATCAATGCTCTTATTTTTTCCATCAGCCAAACACTATTCATTCTTTTATTAATTTCTTTATTACTTCCTCTCTCTTCCTCTCTGCCATGAAACCCAACAAAAGAGATAAAATAATTTTTTTTTATGCCTTCTTACTACGATGAACTGCCAACCCATTTTTATTTCATCCCCTTTGTTTTTACCCTACATTATGTTCTAATAAAGTCCTTATTTGATCTCAAAGATTGTGCAGTTTAGATATTGATATGATTGAATAAAAAGTACAGTATAAATATTTTTGGTATCCTTTCATGAGACTACTTGTTATTTCTTGATTAAGTGTTTTTCATGTGATTTATATGTGAGGTGTTTGATTTTGCTTACATTATTTCGCTCACATATATTGTTGAGAGTGTTACACCCCATTTTAGAGTAATTTCATTTGTTGAGTGATAACACCGAAAAAATTTGAGTTGAAGCATACTTTCAAATAGATATTCGAGTAAATATTATTCTAAAACTAAGAGTGTGTTTGGGTTGGCTACCACTTTTCACTTACATTGAGTTTTGATGGCATGTGAAATTTCTTGGCAATTGTAGTGTTTTTGAACTTGAACAACTCCTCTTTGCAAAAGGCTAATGAAAAAAAAAAAAAAAATAGAAAAGTTTTGTTTTTGTCTGATTTTCTTTGTTTTTCCTGTTTTAGTATTCATACTTGGAATTTTGTCTATATATTCACTGCAAACCCCCCATGAGACTAGAACTCGTCCACTAGTGTAAGTTAGGGGTTTAAAGGCTTGTTGCATATGCTAAACAGAATCGAAATTTCTAGCAAAAGTGGATTAGTTAAGATTTTATTTTTCTTCATTTAAATTTATTTGTTTGTTTTACTTTATTTGTTTTGCTCGAGGAATAGCAAAATGTAGGTTTGTGGTCTTTGATGAGCATGAAATATATACAATAAAATACTCTCATATTTACTTATTTAGCTTTACTTTTATGCTATTTTATGGCTGATTATAAATAATCTTTGTTTTATAGGTGATAAAAGTTTTACATGATAGTGTATTTTATTTGAGACAAAATGATAGATCCTAAGTGAGTTGAACCCAAATCAGACTTGAAGACCTACAAGATGTGAGTAAAGTCTAGTCAAAAGTGGAAGACAGAAAAAAAAGAAGTTATTTGCGTGACCATGCTAGAACAATTTACAATGAAGTTGAACGCAGGCTGGGATAATTGACTCAAGCGACCAGTGTAAATTAAAAGAAGAGTAAAGCAAAGAAGGTGTGAAGCATAAAGAAAGAATAAAAGAAGCCTACTTACGTGGATCTGTTGTGATGGCGAGTAATGCAATGGGCCAATGGGTTTGAATGGTATTTTATTTGAAGGTCTTAATGCATACTTGTTGGAGGGCCTTCACCGAAACACAAATAAGTGAGCTGTGGAGGCTTTAGGCCACTTCGGGTTTTCATTCAAGCTTTAGGTCGGCCGAATGTGTGTTAGTATATAAAGGGAGCAAAACAGAAAAATAAAGGGCATACTGCTAGGGCTGCACTTAGCGGCTAGCTTTGCGGCTTCCCTCCATGACAGTTTTTTTGTGACAGTTACTTCCAAGGGTTGAAATATCATCTTGTTTGTATTTGCATGAAGATGTCAGAGAGATTTTTACAAAATTAATCCATCCTATTGAAATCTGAAACCAAAATTGGAAATATTAATTCCCTTTCTATGAACGTCTTTGAAAATTATCATCAAGTAAAAAAGAAGAAAAGGCTGATATCATTCATTTGAACTCTGCAAAGTTCATTCTAGTTAGGATTATGATTTTGCAAGATATGTACATTTTATTGGCTGCAGTTCAATTTTGATAGTTCTCCACAAGTCTCCATTTTCATGCTATCGTCTCCCATATGTATTAACGCTATATTCATCTAGGACGCAATTCTTCCAATGTCTGCAGCTACAATGGCTTTGCCTCCTCTATCTATCAGAGCTGATTTTGGAGTTCTTTCCACTGCTGTAGCTTTTGTCTAAATGGGACAAAGGGCTTCTAAAAGACTTTTTCATACGGCTGGAATTGGGTAGTCCTACTGTCTTTCTAGCTTGCTGGGGGGTGAAAACAAATGATATACTTTCAGCTGAGACGGTAACTATTATGTATTACTTAGTCCAAAAGACATTCTTTGGAACTATTCTAGCATATACTCTTCTAGATGCTTGTTTTGAATGCGTTCTTAGTATGCAAACAGTGACTTATGCAAATAGTATAGGAACAATGCAAACTTATATCAACAAGTTATACCTAATGATTACTACTTTTTACCTGTTAAAGCTACATCAAAAACACTACTTGATAATCCCATAAGATATGAAGAACTCATGGCAACGGAGGCGATGAAGACAGTTCCAGCTAGCGACAAACTTTTATAGTATGTTGAAGGTAAGAGAAACTTTAGACTAGAGAGTCTGGACAAATATCTCCTCTATTTTCTGCAATGTATCTTCCAATAGCTACTATTGATATTATGTTCATGTTTCAACTTCAGGCATCAAAGCTACAAGAGCAGTGATTGATACCTCAACTACCACAATTCTTCTTGCTGGAATTCTTAATGCTCTTGCAGTAGCTAATCAGCTGGTGCTACAACCAATTATATCTACAAAGAGTAGATTTTGAAGCAAAAAGGAAATTTTAGCACAAATATTGCCAGAAGAAAGGAACTCAACCTTCACCAATGAGTACACCCGCTGCTCCTAAGCAGCAAGAGGACTACAAACTGAAGGACATGAAACCCCAGCTGGGGGAACGATCACCACATGGAGGACTACGTGGTGGGGGTGGGTGGATTAGCAGTGAAAGAGCTACGAGCACTTATGATCTAGTCGAACAGATGTCTTATCTATATGTTCAAGTTGTGAAAGCCAAAGATCTTCCCACCAATTCTGTAACCGGAAGCTGTGAGCCATATGTAGAAGTGAAGCTCGGCAATTATAAGGGAAAAACTCAGCACTTCGAGAAGAGAACAAACCCTGAATGGAAGCAGGTCTTTGCCTTCTCAAAAGAGAGGATTCAAGCTTCACTTCTTGAAGTTTATGTCAGAGACAGAGAGGTGGTGACAAGAGATGACTATATAGGGAAGGTGGTCTTCGACATGCATGAAGTGCCAACAAGGGTTCCACCAGACAGTCCTTTAGCACCTCAGTGGTATAGATTAGAGGACCGGCAGGGAAATAGCAAGGTGAGAGGAGAGATTATGCTTGCTGTTTGGATGGGAACACAAGCCGATGAGGCTTTCCCGGAGTCCTGGCACTCAGATGCTGCTTCAGTTCAGGGAGAAGGGGTTTTCAACATCCGTTCCAAGGTTTATGTTTCACCAAAACTGTGGTATCTCAGGGTTAATGTGATTGAAGCTCAGGATGTAGAGCCCCTTGACAGAGGCCAACCACCACAAGCTTTTGTGAAGGCTCACGTTGGAAAGCAGGTACTGAAAACAAAGATATGCCCAACTCGGACCACTAATCCACTCTGGAATGAAGATCTAATCTTTGTAACAGCTGAACCTTTTGAAGAGCAGCTGACTCTTACAGTAGAGAATAAAGTAACCTCTGCAAAAGATGAAGTTATGGGAAGGATAGTCTTGCCACTTACCATTTTTGAGAGGCGCTTGGATCACAGGCAGTCCACTCTCGCTGGTTCAACCTTGAAAAATTTGGGTTTGGTGTCTTGGAGGGAGACAAAAGGCATGAGCAGAAGTTCTCAAGCAGGGTTCATCTCCGAGTCTGTCTTGAGGGTGCTTACCATGTACTAGATGAATCAACAATGTACATAAGTGATGTACGGCCAACTGTTAGGCAGCTATGGAAGAATCCATTTGGCATCCTTGAAGTGGGTATTTTGAGTGCTCAAGGGATTCTTCAAATGAAGACCAAGGACGGTAGGGGAACCACAGATGCTTATTGTGTGGCCAAATATGGGCAGAAGTGGGTGAGAACCAGAACAATCATCGAAAGCTTCAATCCGAAATGGAATGAGCAATATACTTGGGAGGTCTATGATCCTTGCACCGTGATCACCTTGGGAATTTTTGACAACTGCCATCTGGGTGGAAATGACAAAGCAGCTGCTGGTGGTGGATCTCAAAAAGACTCTAGAATTGGGAAGGTAAGAATCCGGCTATATACACTGGAAATGGATCGAATTTATACAAATTCTTACCCTCTTCTAGTTCTACACCCATCTGGATTGAAAAAGATGGGTGAACTCCAATTAGCAGTTCGATTCACCTGTCTTTCTTTGGCAAACATAATTTATCTTTACGGACGCCCATTACTGCCAAAAATGCATTATCTACAACCCTTCTGCAGTGGCTCGCAGTTGGTTAAATGAATTAGTCGTATTAGAGGCGACTACCCTCCTAAGAAATTTAGGGAGAAGAGAAGATATGGGTTAAATTCTTCTTGCCTCCTTTTTATTCATCTTCATACTTAAATACATTGGACTGGAATTCAAACTAACAAGATAACTCCTACTCTTAACAACTAGAGATCTATCACAAGATAGACTCCATCCTAACAACTAAATTAAATCATCAGTCAAATTCAAATACATAATATCCTGCACAACTGAATTGAAGATAACTACTACGTGAGGCAACTATTAATCCTAATAACTTAGCCACTGTCTGACTCAGCCCTTCCTTCCAGCTCCACGTGTCCATGGGTCATAACATTCCCACCCACTGGAGAACGAATCTTGTCCTCAAGATTCAAGTGGGGAAACTGTTGCTGTAAGTCCGAAAGTGATTCCCACGTGGCGTCTTCAGTTGCTGTTCCTGTCCAATGCACGAGTGCTTCTTGAAGGACTTTCTTCCCTGCCTTGCTCCAGCGATAATCCAAAATCGCAGCGGGTTCCAACAGTAGCTTGCCATCGTCTTGCACCGTAGGAAGCTCTTGCGCTGCTTGGTCGACATGTCCCAATTGTTTCTTCAACTGTGAGACGTGGAAGACAGGATGAATCCGAGAATCGGCTGGAAGTGCTAACCGGTAGGCCACCTTACCTATACGTTCCACCACCTGGTAAGGTCCGTAGAAACGTGGGGATAACTTCATATTTCCTCGGGTCCGCATTGACAATTGCCGAAATGGCTGCAACCGTAGATATACAAAGTCACCAGTAGCAAACTCCAATTCACGGCGGTGGCGATCTGCATTTAGTTTCATCCTGTGTTGGGCCGTAACCAAACTTTCTTTCAATAATCGGAGAATCTCATCTCGGTTGCGCAAGGATTGCTCGACTTGTGCCACCATTGTGTCGCCATGCTCATAAGAATGAATAGTTGCAGGGGGTCGGCCATAAACAGCTTCAAAGGGAGTCATGCGAGTAGCAGTATGGTAGCTTGTGTTGTACCAATACTCTGCCCATGGCAGCCACTGGAGCCACTGTTTTTGCTTGGAACTTGCAAAACAACGCAGGTAAGTTTCTAAGCAACGATTGAGGACTTCCGTCTGACCATCCGTTTGAGGGTGGTAAGCAGAGCTCATACGCAATTCAGAACCTTGTAGGCGAAAGAATTCCGACCAAAACCGGCTAGTAAAGACAGGATCCCGATCAGAAACTATTGATCGCGGCATGCCGTGAAGCCGCACCACTTCTTTGACAAAAGTCTCAGCCACCGCCTTTGCTGAATAAGGATGCTTAAGAGCGATAAAATGGCCATATTTGGATAGTCGATCCACCACTACCAAGATGACAGAGAAGCCGTTAGATGTTGGAAGCCCTTCAATGAAATCCATTGACACATCCTCCCAAACCCGATTTGGGATTGGTAATGGTTGTAATAAACCAGCCGGTGACATCGTATCATGCTTGTGTCGTTGACAAACGTCACATTGTTGAATGTAGTTTTGAACATCACGCTTCATACCCACCCAATGGAAGTTGGCAGCCAATCTTTTTAAGGTTCGGAAAATCCCGAAATGTCCCCCAACGGGTGTATCATGAAATTCTCGAATAATGGCTTCCTTGTACAGAGAATTTGGAGATAAGACCAACCTTCCTTTGTACCACAATTGCCCGCTACGTACCTCATAGCCACTAGTGCTCTTAATGCCCTTTTGCAAGTCATCCCTCATAGCGATCAAGAGCGGATCGTTGTGGGCTTTATGGCGAACCATGGCCAACCAAGTGGGTCGTGGGCATGTTATTGCGGTTAACTCCCCATGTAACCTTGAAAGAGCGTCGGCGGCCAAATTCTCACGACCCGGTCTGTACTTGACTTCATAGTCGTACCCCATCAACTTCACGAGCCATTTCTGCTGATCCATGGTCGAAATGCGTTGCTCTAGTAGATACTTCAAGCTTTTATGGTCAGTGCGAATGCGAAACCGCCACCCCAACAGATAATGCGCCATTGAAGCACCGACGAAACGATAGCCATTAACTTTTTCTCGTAGGTGGAACATGCCAAGGCTCGTCCCGAGAGTGCCTTGCTGTAGTAGGCGATTGGTCGGCCGTCCTGCATAAGAACTGCACCTAACCCCGTACCTGATGCATCAGACTCAACCACGAATTGTTTTACGAAGTCCGGCAGTGCGAGAACAGGGGCTTGAATCATTGCTTGCTTGAGAGTGTGAAAGGCCTTCTCTGCTGCTTCCGACCAACTGAACCCATCCTTTTTTAATAACTGTGTGAGCGGTGCTGCGATGGTGCCATAGTTTTGAATGAATTTTCGGTAGTAACCGGTTAACCCCAAGAAGCCGCGAAGAGCGGTGGTGGTCGTTGGAGTTGGCCAATTTTCCATGCTCTGTAACTTCGTCGAATCGGCAGCCACGCTTGTAGCACTAATGACATGGCCCAAGTACGCTACTTCTTCCCGAGCAATTAAACACTTAGATTGGTTTACATATAAATGATTGGCCAACAAAGTATGCAACACAGTATCTAGATGAAGTAAATGTTCATCCCATGTTTTGCTATAAATCAATATGTCGTCAAAAAATACAAGGACGTACCTTCTCAGTAATGCTCGAAAAATGTCGTTCATTAAGGATTGGAATGTCGCTGGGGCATTGGTGAGACCAAACGGCATGACCAAAAACTCGTAATGACCATCATGGGTGCGAAAAGCTGTCTTATGAATGTCGTCGGGCTGCACTCGGATTTGATGATACCCAGATTTAAGATCTAACTTGGTGAAATATGTTGCACCATGTAGTTCATCAAGTAATTCATCTATGGCTGGAATGGGATAGCGATCTTTGACAGTGACGCGATTTAACGCTCGATAATCCACGCAAAATCGCCAGGAGCCATCCTTCTTCTTAACCAATAGGACCGGTGAGGAGAAAGGGCTGAAGCTTGGTCGTATAATTCCTGTGGCGAGCATCTCCTTGACAGCCCGCTCAATTTCATTTTTCTGGACATGCGGGTACCGGTATGGGCGAACACTCACAGGCCCACTCCCTGGCTCTAAGGGAATTCGATGATCATGGGTGCGAGAAGGTGGCAACGTGTTTGATGTTTGAAACACCTGCTGGTACTTCTTCAACACTGCTTCTAGTTTATTGCACGGGTCTTGAATTGTCTCTGTTTGAAGTTGGCAGAACAGAGGAGTGTATGGAGTTGGCATAACGAAAAATTTCATACCATCAGCTGCAAGCCGTACAATGGAGTGTATGGAGTCTTGAATTACCCTTCCAGTAGTTTCTCCTTGTATCACGAACTGTCGGTCCTTGACCCGGAATTCCATAGTGAGTTTAAGCCAATCATGTAGCACTCGACCAAGACCTTGTAGCCACTGTATGCCCAAAACCACATCTGATCCTTGTAGGTCGAGAGGGTACATATCAGTATGGAATTTATAGCCTTGTATCTCCATGGGAACTGCCAAATAAATTTCTTCGCACCGTAGTTTCTCACCGTTGGCTACCATCACTTGAAAGGCCGGCGACGGAGTTGTGTAACAGCCCATTCGCTTAGCGAACTTCAAACTGACAAAGTTATGTGTGCTGCCACTGTCAATAAGGATGTGCAACTTTTTTCCATGGATTAAGCCAGTCACTCGCATCGTACGGGGCGTGGACACACCAGACAATGCATGGAGCGAGATTTCCGGTACCGCTTGTGCTGTGTCGGTTTCCGGCTCAAGCATGGTTACCCCTGGATCTCCTTCTGTCTCATCCATTGTCTCTAAAACGAATATGTGTTGCTTCTTGCAGCGGTGCCCTGGTCCGAACCTCTCGTCACAGTTGTAACATAGGCCTTTTTCTCAGCGAGCTTGCATCTCAGCCCAAGACAATTTCTTGAATGTCGGATTGGTGGGAGTTCGGTTGATGGGGTTAAAGGGTATGGTGGTTTTGATGGGTGTTGGAGTTGGTAGAAGAGACGGTTTGTATGGTGGGTTTTGTGACAGTGAAGGCTTGGGTGGTGTTGCGGTGAATAATGGCCGTCGCTGTTTGGAGAGCTTTTCTTCTAGCAACCGAGCCAAACTTGTAGCATGAAGCAGTGTAGTAGGTCGAAAGAGTTTGACTTCGGAGCGTATCTCTTCTTTCAGTCCGCCGACGTAGCTGCCAACCAACGCCCGTTGAGGCCATTGACGGACACGTGCAGCTAAACGTTCAAATTGTGTTTGGTATTCTCGCACTGTACCCGTTTGCTGCAATTTAGCGAGAGCCTCGTCGAAATCTTCATAATCTGAAGGACCAAAACGGATACACAAGGCTTGAGTGAACTCCTCCCAATGTACGTTTGGTTGGGATTGTTCAAACCATTGATACCACTCCAATGCGTCATCCTGCAAGTGAAAGGATGCCAATAACACCTTCTCGTTGGCCTCGGTTCTCTGGTAGTGGAAAAATTGCTCAGCTTTATAGATCCACCCGGTTGGGTTCTCCCCATCGAAACGAGGAAAATCCAATCGTGAAAATCTGGTCTGTAGGCTGCCATGTGGAATGCCGCGGCTTCCCTCGCCATTCTCACGATTGCGGTTGATGGAACCATTGTCTCGACTACTGCTGCTATGGTCCTCATTAAACCGAACTCCCTTTTCCTCCATAGCTCTACTCATTTTGGCCAGGGCATCGGTGAGAGCCTCCAATGCTCCTTTCATGCCTGCAAAGTCTTCCTTCTGAGAATCGGCCTGCTGTTTGAGGGAATGGGTGCAAACCTCCAAAGCAGCCAAGCGGTCATCATTGGTGGTCGAACGTGTGTTTGGTAGGTTGTTTGTCATTGGCTCTGATACCAATTGCAGTGGCTCGCAGTTGGTTAAATGAATTAGTCGTATTAGAGGCGACTACCCTCCTAAGAAATTTAGGGAGAAGAGAAGATATGGGTTAAATTCTTCTTGCCTCCTTTTTATTCATCTTCATACTTAAATACATTGGACTGGAATTCAAACTAACAAGATAACTCCTACTCTTAACAACTAGAGATCTATCACAAGATAGACTCCATCCTAACAACTAAATTAAATCATCAGTCAAATTCAAATACATAATATCCTGCACAACTGAATTGAAGATAACTACTACGTGAGGCAACTATTAATCCTAATAACTTAGCCACTGTCTGACTCAGCCCTTCCTTCCAGCTCCACGTGTCCATGGGTCATAACACCTTCACTGTAAACCAATTAGAAAGCGTGAGATTTGAAGCTATGAATATTGTAGCATCAAGGCTAGGCCGAGCCGAGCCACCACTTAGGAAGGAGGTTGTTGAGTATATGCTGGATGTAGATTCCCACATGTGGAGCATGAGAAGAAGCAAAGCTAACTTCTATAGAATTGTATCACTGTTTGCGGGAGCAATCTCTATGAGCAGGTGGCTCCGTGAGGTGTGTCATTGGAAGAACCCGGTTACTCAGTCCTAGTTCGTGTCCTGTTCTTTATATTGATCTGCTACCCGGAATTGATCCTTCCAACTATATTCCTATACATGTTTCTTATTGGGATATGGAATTACCGGTTCCGGCCAAGGCATCCTCCTCACATGGATACTAAATTTTCATGGGCAGAAGCAGTTCATGCAGATGAACTAGATGAAGAGTTCGATACATTTCCTACCGGTAAACTTCAAGATGTAGTGCGTATGAGGTATGATAAGCTTAGAAGTGTAGCTGGAAGAATTCAGACAGTGGTGGGAGACATTGCAACACAGGGAGAGAGATTTCAGGCTCTGCTTAGCTGGAGAGACACAAGAGCAACCAGCCTCTTCATCATCTTCTGCCTTATGGCAGCTGTGATTCTCTATGTGACACCCTTTAGGATAATTGCTTTGGTTGTAGGACTATTCTGGTTACGACACCCCAGATTCCGAAGCAAGCTTCCCACAGTACCAAGCAATTTCTTCAGAAGACTCCCATCTCCCGCTGATAGCATGCTCTGAGCTAGAAGCTGATAACTCCAGCAACTTGCCATTCTAATCAAAAGTGTAGTTCTAATGCAAACCAAATTTCCATTTCTTTTCAATTCTTTTGTTCCATTGAATGGACATTGCTAGTATTTTCCTTCTGAATTCCTATGTTGTTTGGAACTTGTATGTCTAGAAAATAAAGTGATTCTAACAATTTGTTTCACCAAATTTTGCTTGAGGATCTTCAGTCATAATATTAATCCAAAAGGGTCCCAAAATTCGAGTCATAAGAGTTCCCATTATTGGCACAAGGCATAAAATCTTAGAACCCGGTAGCTCTAACTTGACAAAAGCTGACCTCAGAATTGCCCAATGACACTATGAAATTCAAGTTGATAGATATATCACGAAATTGAAATTTGAAACATGAGTTCGCAAATGGAATCAGTTTTTTTTTTTTTTTTTTTTTTTTTTTTTTTTTTTTTTTTTTTTCAGAAGAAAAAAAGGGACTTGCAAAACTGCTGCTAATGGCTAATTGTAGTAACCCGAGGCAAACCAAACGTGTCCTTAAGACAGGAAACCAAAAATTTCATAAAGATGCTCCGATTGTTCCAGTGTTCTTTTTTTTTTTTTTTTTTTTTTGGATAATAATTGTTCCAGTGTTTTGGTTGTTCTTAAAAATGTTCTTTTTTTCCTAGCATTTTCCTCGTATAAAAATAACAAATTTTATTATAATTTTATATAGAGATTAAAGAAAAACCTTAATTCACCATTTTAAAATATTAATACAAAATAATTAAAATCAACCGAAAAAATAAGTAAAATTAAAATAAAATTATACTAATAAGTACAATGAAAATAAGAGTGCAACAGAACAAAAAAAAAAAAAAACTATAAATTAAAAAAAAAACTAAAATAATTATAAAAATTATCAGTTAAACTTACACATTTGCATCATCACATCTATAATTACAAAAGTACTCAGAAACCTCCAGAAGGTCACTTCAAACTTGTTTTAGTATGAGTATTTCAAGCATACTATAGATTTTTCAGGTATTTTGATTATTTTAGACATTTCAAAGTTATTTGAGCCAATTTTAGATGTAGGAATTTTTTAATTATTTTTGAGGTTTTCAAGGTGTTTCAATCATTTCAGAGGCTTTGTGGGTGTTTTAATCATTTTGGATATTTTAATGATATTCATATCATTTTAGTCATTTTGATGATTTAATTTACAAGTATCTTGAAAGCCTTGAGGACATTTTGATCATTTTGGAAAATGTAAGGATATTTATATGGCATTTTAGTCATTTTGATGATTTAATTTACAAGGATTTTGAAAGCCTTGAGGACATTTTGATCATTTTGGAAATTTTATGAGTATTTCCATTATTTTAGAAGTTTCTAAGGTATTTGGTAGACATGGTTGTTAGAGTTTATGCCTTGAAATCCAATTTATTGGCATGTCATAAATAATTAAATTGTTTAATTATATGAGATTATTTATAAATGAACTAATGAGACATTATCTTCGTTCATGAGATGCATAGTATGTGATTTATATGAAAAGCCACAGAAAATATAAATTGCAAGTTCTTTGTAAATTCAGAATTTAGTTCGTAGTCGGTGATGAAATTGGGCATTTTATCTGCGAAGACTATAATATATCAACTAAGATGATTTGTCTTGATCATGGAAATGGAGATTTCTAATTGGTATGTTGATATGTTTTAAGAGTTAAGACATATTGAACTGGACCGCTGTAAGATTTATTATTCTCCTAACGACTGTTAAATGAATAATAAATCTCACGACTTCTATTTACATCAACTCTAAATCCTGAGAGAATAATGGACCTGATCATGAGATCTAGGTTGCTTTGATATATCAGGAGTGAGATTTATAAGTTACGGTCAAAACCTCAGTATGTTGGGCAGCCGCATTTTGTGTTGATGGAACATATATTCTCAAGATGAAATTCATAATCTCTTAACGGAGATATAAAATATTCCACTGAGATAAGTTTAATGGGTTTGGTTATTAAGAGAGTTGGGCCCAACCACTTTAGTAAGGAGTTACTAAAGTATATATTTATGGAATTGGATTTCATAAATATATGATGAATAACATTAAGGATTAAACCGGATACTCAAGGATTAAGATGTAGTAATCTTCAAAGTGGCAGTCTATATTCGTGATTTTGTATTACTACGAATATTTTAATGAAGAGGTTGCATGTATAATAAAGTCTTGGGATATAATTTATTAATAAGGCCTAGAGTGCAATTATATTTATATAGTAGTATTGAATATAATTAATGGTAACTTTGGACTTGTCAAGAGTTGACAGAAAAGCCCAAAGCCCATTGGAACTAGAGTCTTATTTGTTCCCATTTTGGTCCCACTCCAAGCCACATACTAGAACCCAATTGGAATGGCCCAAAAGGCTAGCCCAATTAGATAATCAGTTGTATATAAGAAAAGAAACATACAAAATTTCAATAGGTGCTTTTGATAAGTGCTTTTTCATATGAGTCTTTCATAAGTGTTTTTCATCAAGATTACACAAGGAATGAAATGGTTTGTATGTGAGTGTTGGACACGCCCTTGTTCTCTCCTTGGAAACTGATTGAGAGACCACACATCTTGGGCATTAAGTGGAATTGGAGTGAAGATTAAAAGTCTTTCCAAGAACTTCTGATCTTTAGTTTTGAATTTCATCGCACCAAGGTATGCTTTTTTGTTCTTAAATTCTGAAACTTACATAGTGCATGTTATCAATTGTGAATGAAGTAGATCCGTTAATTTTTCGCTGCATATGTTTTGTATGTGACACAAACATGTATTTTCCCAACAAAAAGTATCAGAGCGGTCTTCAATTCGAATCTGAATAACATGTTTTGTGAGTTTTAGAATTAGAGATAATAATTTCATGATGTTAGAAAGTTATATATGTATTTAATTTTCTGCATGGGTGTTGAAACTATGATTTGATAAAAACTAATATTGATGTTATGATATTGTTTAAATCTGAATTTAAGTATGTTCAATTCATCTTTAAGGCTGTAACATCAATAGAATTCAGTTTTGATATCAAATTTTTCATATCATGTTCATATGATAGTTGTTTGTTCATGAAAAATCGTTGAAAACTGTAGCTGCGCCATGAGCAAAATTGTACATTCGATATGGAAAAGCTAGGTCAGGAAGAAAGTCAAGCAGCTGCGCCATGAGCAAAATATTGGATACTTTATTGTCATGATCAGGTCGTTGGTGCGTTTGCTTTGGCTATATTCATGATTTTAAGTTTTCAATTAGCAGCCAAAGCAACAAGCTTAAGGGCTTGGACTTTGGAGCAGATAATTCATCTGTACAGTAATCTTTTTTTTTACAACACCATATACACACTATTGTAGAAATATATATATATATATATATATATTTCCACCACTCACAATTAGCCGTATTGATGATAATTATGAAAATAAGTGTAAAATTGATTGTAGTCCTAAAAATTTTTATGAGGAAATTGCAATATGCATGTGACCAAACAAGCCATATGAATACGTTGCTTGTCCGTCTTAATTCTTATAACTATTTTGAAATTTCATAAATACTAAACATGAACGTCCTGAGTAATATAGTACCCAATTTGAATATATAAAAAATCCCAAATTCATTTATTAGGTATGGAAGGTGTATGGAAGGTGTTGACGTACAATTATTTGTGAACATATTGCAAATAAAACTAAGACACGTACATATTCACGGATGAAATATCAAATGTCTCCATCAGCTAATATCTAACAATAGGCCAATCTAGGGTACCTTTGTGCTGTCACAGCATGTTGATGATTTCCTAAACAACGAGCTAGACTCTAGCTTAAAAGAACCTGTCAGAAATTTCCAAGGCTAAAGCATTATTTTTTTCATCTAAAAAATTGTGTCGGTGGGAGTAGTAATGAATAATTTGCAGAGTACTGTGTGATTGAGAAGTAACTTTTCTGCAGATAAGTTGATGAACTTGGTTGTTGTTCATAGTATATGTCGGAATGGTCTGCGCAACCGCCTTTATAAGTATCTCCCTTCCGGCGTTAGACAATAATCTCCCTCTACCCAATTTCCTATGCTTAGATATAAATGCAATGGTGAGGGGGTTCTGGTGGGGGCAGAAAGGAAGGAAAAGAAAGTTGGCGTGGGTGTCGTGGAAGAACCTGTGCAAGGGTAAGGCTGAGGGAGGTATGGGGTTTAGGGATTTAAAAGCTTTCAACCTTGCTCTTTTAGCCAAGCAAGGTTGGAGAATACAGCAAAGCCCAAACTCTCTGATGCATAGGGTGTTGAAAGCAAAATACTTTGAAAACTCCTCCTTCATGGATGTTAAGGTGGGAAGAAACCCCTCCTATATATGGAGAAGTATTGTGGCTGCTAGACCAGTGATCAGGGAGGGGACAAAGTGGGTTGTTGGTGATGGTAGAAGTATTAAAATTTGGGAGGAGAAATGGCTCCCTTCCTCGGAGTGAGGCAGAATAATAACACCAAGAACAGCACTGGGAAGGGATATGAGAGTGGCAAGCCTCATTGTGCAGGAACAAGCTGAATGGAATGAAGTTTTGATAAGAAGCACCTTCCTCCCCCACGAAGCGGAAGCTATACTAAGTATCCCAATCAGCCCCATGAACCTATCGGACTCCCAGGTCTGGGCAAAGTCTCCAAATGGCATATTTACAGTGAAGAGTGCCTACAGAGTTGCTGTTAAATATCTTGCGGCCACAAAGAGAGGTGTGGAAAGTCCAGGCTGTTCGGACAGCTCCAAAATGACTGCGATATGGAAGGTTGTATGGAAGCTACAATGCCCAAATAAGGTAAAGCACTTCTTGTGGAGAGCTTGTAAGAATGTGCTCCCTACTAAACATTGTTTGCTAAACCGAAAGGTCCTGGAGGAAGATAGCTGCGATTTCTGCGGGGAAAGTGAATCAGTGGGTCACATTTTGTGGGGATGTTGGTTGGCGAAGGAAACATGGAATGCGACAAAACTCAAACTTCCCAACTTAAGTCAGCCCCCAAAGGATTTTCTGGACGTTGTGTGGCTGTTGATGGAAGAACCGGGGGAAAAGAATTGGGAAGGTTTTGCGATTACGGCATGGAGCTTATGGACACATAGAAATTCAGCTAGGCATGGGGGTGTGTGCAAACGGGGAAAAACAATAGCATGGGAAGCCCAAAAATATGAAGATGAAGTGCGTGCAGCTTTTCCTGTTCACCAAATTGGAATCCCTTCTATTCCTAAAACAAAACTTTGGACCCCTCCTCCTCAGGGGAAGTACAAGATCAATATAGACGCTGTTGTGTTCAATTATCTAGGCTGCTGTGGTGTTGGGGTAGTTATAAGAAACGAGAAAGGGCAAATTATGGGTGCCATGTGCAAGAGAATAGGCTTCCCACTGGGGGCCCTAGAAGCAGAAGCAAAAGCCACAGAAGCTGGCCTTCTTCTGGCATGGGACCTGGGGCTGAAAAATATAATAGTGGAAGGTGACTCCCAATTAGTTATTCAAGCGTTAAATGGCTCCACTCCTCCTTCTCTCCCCATTCTGAAGATCGTTGAAGAAATGCAGAGATTGTTGGCGCAATTCGATTATTGGAAGGCCGTGCATACTAGAAGAAACGCTAATGTAGCTGCTCATTTACTAGCTAGGAATGCAAAAAATGTAATAGATTGTGTAATATGGGTTGAGGACACTCCTCCCCTAATTGAATCTCAGATTTTGCATGATGTAATCTCTTTGGACTTGAGTCCGTTTTAATGAAAGCCAGGGGAATGTTTTAATATCAAAAAAAAAAAAAAACTTGGTTGTTGAATTTGCACATGGAAAAGACGTAACAAGAGGATGAACCAAAACAAAAGGAGAGAAGATGACAAAACCCAAAAAAAAAAAAAAAGAGATAAAAGAACATTGCAAATTGCAATGGAGTATTTCAGTAGAGCTTCAAGAAAATCAAATGAAATTATTACCAAGTGTAGGCAATGATGTTAGGAAATTTGTAAAGAAAAAAATTCTAAAGTGAGAGAGGCAATGCTTGATTTTTATTTTTCAGTGATTGTTCATTTCAGTAGAGCTTCAAGAAAATCAAATGAAATTATTACCAAGTGTAGGCAATGATGTTAGGAAATTTGTAAAGAAAAAAATTCTAAAGTGAGAGAGGCAATGCTTGATTTTTATTTTTCAATGATTGTTCATTTCATACATTCTTAAGTTGCCTATTTTCTTTCTCATGGACTTATTCTTATCTGGTATTTACATATTGATTATTTGATATGTGAGGCCGTTTAGCAAATGATTATTTGGGTCTATATTTAGATTTCTTTATTTTGGATTGACAAATCTTGTGGTGGAAGGTGAAAATCAACGGCAGGTGGATGCTCTTAATAAGGGAGATATTTATCCTAGTGAGGAAGAGTTACTGTTAAATGATCTTAGGATCTTAGATATTGTTTTTATAAGGGGAAAAAAATGAAACCAAATCTGATCCTTAGAGATAAAATAAACTTATCAAGTTGTAAAGATTATAATAAGATTGAACTATCAAAATTTGATCTGTAGTGAATAGAATTTGTTTGTATTTCAAATTCTAATCCCTACCATATGACTTGACAACAATAATGCTAGGAGAGTAGGAGTTCTTACCATATTAACTCTCTCTCTCTCTCTCTCTCTCTCTCTCTCTCTCTCTCTCTCTCTCTCTCTCTCTCTCTCTCTCTCAACATTTAAGGAGCCAATACATAGATGTTCTTAGGTTAGGATTATCTAAACTTCATTTAATACCAGATAGGAATTATTGCTAGGATATTGTTCCTGTATGTTTTAACTCTCAATTTCAGCAATTGAGAGCTATTGCATCAGGTGCAATACTATCAAATCTTAATCCCTACATACTTATCAATTATATTCAATATGTGATGAATGATGTAAAACGGATTGACATGGTTTTAACTGATACTTTTGCATCTATTTTCAATGGCAAATGGATTGACGTTACTTACCACCTTTACTTTTGTTTTGTTTTCACCATATAATTATTACGTAACTCGAATTTCACGGCAACTGAACTATTAAATCCAAGAAAATTTCACTATATGATTATTACATTACCCGAATAACATGGCAACTGAACTTTTAAATCCAACAAAATGAACTTCTTATCGTATCTTTGTGGAGGAAATTAACGTCAAACGCGAATCACTTTCATTGCAAAATATTCACGCATGTTACACGAATAAACTAACTTTTTTTTTTTTTTTTTTTGAGAATGAGAATAAACTAACTTTGTCACCTCATCATCCAACTCTTCCAATGTCTACCAAACTAGAAGCTGTAAATTCTCCCATTGCAGACCCACACAGTAACCCTTTTTCTATTCGAAAAATTATTTCTTCATTGTTTATTAACAAAGACCGAGTCACGGGTCTAGCTAAATGATAGAATTCATTGTTTTGCATTGTGCAGGATGTGTACCCTTTCATTCCATCCATTCAAAGGCCCTCTAAAAGGCTGCCATATGCCTAAAATTGCACCGCATTGGGTTGTGAAAATTTTATTTTCCTATCTTTTTTATAGAATTATCGTGTCAGATTGCATTGAATTGAATTTACGTATGTCGGTAGCATTGGTTGAGTGCTCAATTATTGTCCAATGCTGATCATGGTCATACACTCATACTGATATAAAATTACTTAAATTACTGCCCAATGATCTGAAAAATCCTAAGTTTACAAGTATAAATTACATATTTTTCATATAAAATTTCAATGTCAAGTTCTATGAATCCAGGAAAAATATCCCTAATAGTTTTATTATCCTCTATATAATCTACATACATTCTTCTACTATTAGCATTAGTATGTTGACTTATAGTACTACTAGTCAAAACTAATGGAACAAAAATTTTAAAGAGCAGAATGGAGGAACTAGATATAAATTTGTATGCATCTATAGTTTACTGATGTGTTCACATTGTTACTTTGTTCAAGCTACAGCCCGAACAAAGCCAATCTGGGCTACCTTTGTGGCTTTGTCTCAGTATATTGATGAGTTTCTCAACAAGAAGCTAAACTCTAGTCTCTAGAAAAAGATGGAATTTCTAAATTGCTCGATTTTCTTCATCACTACAACATGTACGTAAGCTGTTGTAAGGTAGAGGTTTCTCAAAAAGCAGCCAAACTCCACTACAAGAAAATGTACTTTCAATGAGGAAAAAATTCGTCACTAAAAGTCCAGTTTTTCGTCGCTAAAAACCTTTAGCGACGAAATTTACTAATTAGCGACGAAATAAGTTTCGTCGCTGTAGCCCCGTCGCTAAAAGTCTTAGCGACGAAAAATTTCGTCGCTAAAAGTCCGATTTGTATAAAAAAGAAAAAACTTTTAGCGACGAAAAAATTTCGTCGCTAAAAGTTTTCCTCGCTAAAAACACTATTAAGCGACGAAAATATTTCGTCACTAAAACCATTTCAGTTTATTAAATCACATTTAGTGACGAAAAATTTCGTCACTAAAACTATTTTCGGGTACTTTTAGTGACGAAAAAGTTCGTCACTAAAAGTATTTTCAAGAAAATCCAAGCACATATAGTGACGAAAATTTTCGTCACTAAAACAATTCTTACAAAATTCTACTACATTTAGCGACGAAATATTTCGTCACTAAAACAATTTTTTATTGCTATATTTGTGACGAAAAAATTCGTCGCTAAAACTTATTTTCTGTTTTTATTTTTTTAATAGCTTTAATATTAACATATATCCTGTCATTACATTATTAAAACCTCACATTTGAATAATACATTTATTCCAACAACACATTTATAAAAAATCGATCCATACATTCCACAAATAACAAATAAAACAAGTATCCAATTCAAACTTCTTCCATATAATATCAATATTCAACAAGTTATTCCAACAATGGGAACTAAATTAAACCATATGCTGCTCCTAAAATTCATATTTCCAGAGTTTCTACAGTTCTGCATCTCATACAACAAACCTTGGCAACATAATCCAATAACTCTAGGAGCAAAAATCCAATCCACACACATATAAAGTAAGAACCAATTGCAACATTTTCACCTAAGAGTTAGCCACTAACAAACCATACCAACAAAGTCCAATCTTAGAAACAAAAACTATACACAGTAGAATAGAAAACTATTCTATATTCCCAGTGCAAGTTACAATCAATATGTAACATGCAATCACTTCCCAAATCAAAAGCAAAAACACACCATTTATACCCCAAAGTCAGGAAGTTACAAACTTTCGCCCCAAAAAACATAAAATGTACCAAATTTTCACTTCCATCCATCTAAATTTATTCCGGGCAACATCAACTTTTACCGCACCACTTCACATCCATCGATCCACCCTTGATGGCAGATAAACATAAATATAAAAAGTACCCATTTTGCTCCAGGCAACACTTGACCAAAATCAACAAACTATCTACGCATTGCACGAACTTATTATCGTTCCACATCAGCAATTTAATTATCAGCATATAAACACAATCACTACATCAATACCCTTTTAAATTTTCCACACATAAAGCACCAAACTTTAGGAATTAAACTATATTTCAGCCCAAAACAACAACAACAACAACAACAAGAGCAATGCCATTTACACACACACACACACATATATATATATATATATATATATATTAATTACCATAATCTTTGAGGAATTTCTTGTGGCGATCATAGGCATTGAGACCTCGGATATGAGCTTGGTACTGCCTGAAAAAAAAAAAAAAAAAAAAAAAAAAACTTAGTATTTACAAATACAATATACAATAATTACTCAGAGGCATCGAATCGAAAAGAATTGTGAAAAGAAATCAAAGGTAAGAGAGAAATGGAAGATAGGGGAAGAAAGCGAAGCTTGGGGAACGCGAAGGGTCGGAGTCGGAAGACGAAGGGTCGGCGCTCGGATGGCAAAGGGCCGGAGATCGGAATGCAAAGGGCCGGAGCTCAGAAGGTGAAGGGTCGGAGTCGGGGAAGGCGAAAGGTCGAAGTCGGAAGGCGAAGGGTCGGAGATCGGGGAATGCGAAGGGTCGGAAGGCGAAGGGTCGGATGCGAGTCGACGGCGGGTTGCGAAGGGTCGGATGCGAAGGGTCGGAAGGCGAGTCGACGGTGGGATGCGAAGGGTCGAGGCGAGTTGACGGCGGGATGCGAAGGGTCGAAGTTGAATCGCGGCTATCGACGGCGAAATCGAGATGAGCGCGAATCGGCGACGGTAGATGAGCACGAATCGGCGACGGTAGATGAGCGCAAATTGGCGACGGTAGATGAGCGCGAATCGGCGACGATCTGGTGAGGATTCCGGCGACGGTAGGTGAGAGCGAATCGGCTGGGTTTGGGAGCTTCAGGTGAGAGCGAATCGGCTGGGTTTTGTTTTTTTTTTTTTTTTTTTTTTTTTTCTTTTGTTTGATGAGAATAGAGGCTAAAGGTTTTAAGTGTTGGGTATATATATAATCTTTAGCGACGAATTAGTTTCGTCGCTAATGGCTATATTCCGTCGCAAAAGGTATTAGTTTTAATGTTTTTAGTGACGAAAGTATTTTTCGTCACTAAAAACCCAGAGGGCTAGTCTTTAGCGACGGAAATAATTCGTCGCTAATGCCAAACTTTCGTCGCTAAATGTTATAAGGGGTTAACGTTTTTTAGCGACGAAAGTAAATTTCGTCACTAAAGAACCCGGAATTTTTATGTTTTTTTTCGTCGCTATAAATCACTTTTAGTGACGAATTAAGATTTCGTCGCTAAAACAATGTGGAAAATTGATGAATATTTTTAGCGACGAAACTAATTTTCGTCGCTATAAATCACTTTTAGTGACGAATTAAGATTTCGTCGCTAAAACAATGTGGAAAATCGATGAATATTTTTAGCGACGAAAATTTTTCGTCGCTAATTCTTCTTTATAGCGAGGAAAGAATTTTCCTCACTAATACTATCAACAGCTATACCTACAGCGACGAAATATTTCGTCGCTAAAAATTCAAACTTTTAGCGACAAAATATTTCGTCGCTATAGATTAATTGTTTTAGCGCCAAATTTTCCCTCCATGGCGCCCATTTTTTCATATCACAATAGCGACGAAAAGTATATTTCATCGCTAAATGTTATAATTTTTTTCATTTTTAGCGACGAAATTTTAGCGATGAAATTCAAATTTCGTCGCTAAAGATGTATTTTTAGCGACGAAAAAAATTTCCTCACTAATTTTCGTCGCTAAAAATACATCTTGTTGTAGTGCTCTGGGGAGCCCATATATATGTGTGGGGCAAGAAAAGGTAAACAAGACAAGACAACACATCACATTAGCATGAATGAATTGACGAGATTTACTGTACATGTATAGGTAATGAAAAAAGTAATGAGAAACTTTTGTCAATTATCTCTCTTTTAATTATTCTTTCTTAAAAAAGAATGTTTCATTTTTTTCTTACTTTCTAAAATAGGAAGGAGCTTTGCGTGGATGACTGAAATCAGCTTGATTGGTTATTGGCTATGAGTTGGATTTCATTACAGGTTGATGGAAAAGATGAGGATCCGAAGCAAGTCAATTATTCATAAAAATGATTTGACAAGAGATTTTATTTGAGATATGTGTAGCCCTAGCCCCCACATATCTACTTTGACAAGGTTGTTGGATGCAATTATTGTACTTCAGTCACAGACAGCATTGTATTGAATGAGACAACGTGATTGAATGCAGTTGTTCTATTTCATCGTTCATTGAATGAGATTTCACCGCCCAACTCAATTATTATTACTACAAGCACTTTATTAGAATTAATTTGTAATTTTAATAAAAAAATTTTAGATGATGTCCGTTAGTGTTTCAGGGTGATAAACGGTTTGTGTTCCTAAGGCTCAGTTATTTGCTTTGAGAAGTCTAGAAGCCTCTTTCAAGTATAAATAAGTGCTATTGTACTGCTTTATGCAAATTAGAAAAAATCTGTCCAGCATTGTGCAGGAGCAGCAGCTCCAAATCACCAAAAAAAAAAAAAAAAAACACAGATTCACAGACGAAAGAGGGAGGAGATGAGATCCTCCCCAAACTCCAGCCCTCTCCCACACACACACACACACACACACACACACACACACACACACACAGATCCACAGTTGTGAAGCACTCCTTTTTAGAAAAGCGAACTTATATGCACTTTTCCTCTTATAAAAGCACAGATTCACAGACTAAAACACAGAGATCCACAGCCGATCTCCATGAGAGAGAAGTGGATCCACCCGCATGTGTATATATGTCTTCTTGTTTTGTTGAAAACATTTAATACTATAATTTGATTCCCTTCCCTGGGGTAATGCATTATGTAGTTTTGGTTATTAATTATCAACTTTACTTACAATTCTGTTCAGTCTATTATTTATTTATTTATTTATTATAAACAGATCATTTGTTATTGTTGCAGTTTCCGTGCCTTCTGATTAAAGGCTCTTGAAGGCCAGACTATTTCTAAGGTAATGACTCATGCTCATAAACTCATAAGTCATAACCTGATACAAGATTGAAATGCCGCAATAATATTGAAACACTCTATAGTTGTCATGCTACTATTGGTCTAAAACACTTTACCACTTAAATATAGAGTCATAGTGACTCGTGACTCATATCTTACTACTTATTAATATATGACTTATTAACAAGTCCTCATCTTACTACTTTTCCTACAACTTTTCTACTACCTACCATTTAGCCTTCCAATTCTATTATATAAATATATATAAATAAAAAATAAATAAAAAAAACTTTCCAATTCTATTGAATAATTAAAAACATTATAGTACCCTACTCAATCCCAAAAAAAAAGAAAAAAGTCCTTAATATTAATAGTGAGATATACTCTAAAGTAAAATGGAAAGCAAAATTTTGTCAAAAGAGGACTTCTCAAAGAATGCACTACCCCACAAATTGTAAGTGTAGATACAAGAATTTTACTAAAGTGAAGATTGATTTAGGGGATAGTTTGCATTTGCTGTCAAAGTAAAGATCTTAAGCTTTGTACAACTTGACTTCTGCAATTTCCGTGTTCTAACATGCTGACTAGTCATCGCATAAGAAAAATTGTTTTCTATGTAATGATGATGAAGCTCTAATCTTGAATTTTCTAAGAAGTTGCACTCCTAAAAGCTACTTTTGCCATAATTCTCCACGCGAAGGATGATTATTATTTTTTTTTTAATTTTTTTTTTAGCGGAGGATTGATTTTGGTTGATAACATTATATCTCGAAAATAAAGTGAAACTTGAATATTGCTGGATTATATCTTAAAATTCAAATTGGAATTCAACTAATCAATTGACAGAGAAATTGGAGATAGAATGCTTAATATGGTTCTCATTTTCAATTATTATTGATTTTAACATTTGCATTACTACAACCTTTTCTAATTTATTGGGCCTAAGCTGCTCTTTTTTTCTTTTTTTTTTCTCTCTGTTGAAATGGTTAAAAATCTCTTACACTTAGGGGTGTGCAGCCAACTCGCCAACTCACCAACTCGCAAAACCGACCAGACCCAACCCAACCCGTAGGGTTGGGTCAGTTTTTAAGGTTTGGTGGGTTAGGTTGGGTTACAAAATTATTTTTGATAGCAAGTCGAGTTTGGTTTGGGTCATAAAATTCCAAACCTGCCAAACTTGACCCAACTCACCCTTACATTTAATATAAATTTAAAAATATATTATATAATTAATAAAATTTTTTAAATAACCAGCTCTTCCTATCCTATATAAAAACTTATTAGTTCACACAAACCCTAGAACCTTTTCTCTTAATGTGCTGCCTCTCACTCCCCTCTCCCACTTCACTCCCTTTTGAACCCTAACCCTCTCTCCCTCTACTGAGCCATTGCCGTCCATCAGCTATCATCATCGCCTCGGTGGTGGTTCTACTTTCCGGTGGTAGCTCTCTCTTCCAGTGTTAGATAAAGTTTCTCATTGCTCTGTGTGTGTGTGTGTGTGTGTGTGTTTATCTCTCTTATCGTGGTGGATCAGTATTTACTTTTTGTTTTATTGATTTCTTAGTTTTCTTTTTACTGATTTTTAAATGATTTTGTGTTGTCTCAACTACAGGTCTCTTTCTTACTCTGGTGGTTCTCTCTTCCGGAGTTAGGTGTAGGTACTTGGTTTTCTTTCTCTTGCTGTATTTCTTTTTTTCTGGCTTCTCTCTGTTCGCTCTCTCTTCCAGTGTTAGATAAAGTTTCTCATTGCTCTGTGTGTGTGTGTGTGTGTGTGTGTGTGTGTGTGTGTGTGTGTGTGTGTGTGTGTGTGTGTGTGTGTGTGTGTGTGTTTATCTCTCTTATCGTGGTGGATCAGTATTTACTTTTTGTTTTATTGATTTCGTAGTTTTCTTTTTACTGATTTTTAAATGATTTTGTGTTGTCTCGACCACAGGTCTCTTTCTTACTCTGGTGGTTCTCTCTTCCGGAGTTAGGTGTAGGTACTTGGTTTTCTTTCTCTTGCTCTATTTCTTTTTTTCTGGCTTCTCTCTGTCCTCTCTCTCGCTCTATCTGCTTATCTCTCCTGCCAATGTTTAGCTTTTTCTTTGTTGATTTCTTAGTTTTCTTTTGGCTGGTTTTTAAATGTTTTTGCTTTGTCTTAACTTACAGGTCTATTTCTTACTCTACAATATTTTCTCTTGCCAACTTGCTGTGTACCTTTCTCTTTATCTTGCTTTACAGGTTTGTCTCTATTTGGCCCTTTCCTTATTGTTTTTACAATTGTTGTTTAGTCATTAGTGTTGTTTGCCTTTAATTAAGGAGTTACATTGATACTAATTTTTGAGTTTTTTTAATATATTTATATTTATATTTATATTTTTTCTGCTCAATTTAATAATAATAGTAATAAAAAAAAAAAGTATAATCCATGGGTTCAACCTGACCCATGTGAGTTGGGTTAGATTGCCAGTTTGGGTTGGACTTAAGTAACGGGTTGGATTGGGTTGGGTTGGGTTGGGTTGAATTTTTTTTTAACCCACCATGGTGAGTTGGGTAATAAAATCCCCTTAAACCGACTCAACCTGACCCATGCGCACCCCTACCTACACTACTATATAATCCCTCCTCTCCCCCTCAATCCCTTGGTAACGAGGGAGATGACATCAAACATGTAACTTTTATAATGCATATACACTACATTAGAATACTCACTTTTATTCTAGGCATCTAGGCACACACTTTTATTCAAATGAAATTAATCAAATTATTACCAAGTGTAGGCAGTGATGTGAAGGAAATTTGTAGAGAAAAAATTCAGGAGAGAAAGTGTGGCAGTGCATGATTTTTAATAAGTGATTGTGAATTTTATATCAAAGACTTCAATACATTGTTGCTCAAGTTTGTTTTTTTCTTTTTTTTCAAATTTACTTTTATTTGAAATTTTTAAACAAACATTTTTCATTGTAAGTATTAAATCGAAGCTTCTTTATATTTTTTTTATATAGAATTTCAGTTTCCCTCATGGATGTAGTTAATAACTTAATAGGCCATCACAAGATTAACATTTGTGTAATATATAAACACTCTCAAACTATTTAAATTTCTTCGAATATTGTTTATTCTAAATGCCTAATTTTTATTAAATTATAAATTTTATTGTTAGAACATGAGGTTTAATTTGATATAAAACTCTAGGTATAATATATATAAAAAAACAATTTTTTATTGGTAAAATATAGGTATACTTTTTTAAATGTCACCAAATCAACTTTAAGTCTGGTACTAAAAATATTACTAGACTTTATTCACCAAATCAAATTTTACCTATAAAAAAGTAATAACAATCTTTTATAAACTCTAGTAATAAAAATATTTTGCCAATTTTTATTGGTAAAATATAGGTAGCCTTTTTTATTAGCAAAGAAATGAATGATCTCGATATTTCCATTTTGACTCCACGGCGGCGTGCAATAAAATGTGGGTGGGCTGCTTGATCAATGGTCCAGGTTGATTTATTTATCAATTATCAGTCTTTAGTCATTATCTCCCTTAAATTTCACTCTCAAGTCTCAACTTTATACATTAAAGGAATTGCGTATAGGGTTGTTTATATGGTGGACTATGACGAATTAATAGGGTTTCTTTTTTATTTTCTGGTTGGCTACGCCTACCACTTACCGAGCAGAAAGTACATGAATTCATCACTTTCTTTCTCTTTCTTTGAAATTTCTAAATTTTATTTTACATTATTCAACTGCCATCAAATAGTAGAGAGACCCCTTGGAAGGGAATGAGCTTTATATATATATATATATATATATATATATATATATATATACGCACAGGGCTGACTCAACAACTTTGGAGACCTTAGGCAAAAATTTTAAGTACGGTCTTTTTTATATTTAAATATTAATTAAAAAATATGTATTGATCTTTTTATTTAAAATATATTTTTCTTGCTTTTTAAGTTGCAAAATTATTAGAAATGAATTAATATGATACAATTTAATTATTAATTAATGCGATAACTTATAATAATTGATAAAATAAAAGTATGTATTAAAAAAAATATGATAAAAAATATAATTGTTTATATGCTTGTATTAACTTTCTTTTTTTTAATCTTCTGCATTTTAGGATACATATAATAAAAGTACTTAAATTTTTTGACTAATAAAAGTCAATAAAATGCGATAACTTTATTGACTAATAAAAGTATTTAAATTTTTTTTAATTAAAATATATAGATAAATATATTTTTTATATATATTTTTTACAAATGGGGACATTTTTTTATTTAGAGACCTTAGGCGATTGTATCAATAACATTATATGTTGAGCCGGCCCTGTATATATATATATAAATATATATATTCTCATTCTTAAAAAGGAATGTTTCATTTCAACCCTTTTAGACTTTTAGTACTTATGCTTTCTTAAAAGGGAATGAGGTTTGCCGCACGTGAAGGACCAGGCCTGACTGTCAAATGGACTCAGTTATTGGCTATGAGCTTGACATTACTAATTAACTAGATGGAAATGAAACATTCCTTTTTAAGATGGAATATTATATATATATATATATATATATATATGTATATAGAATAGTAAGAAGGAATAATTTAAAGGGAGAAAAATTTTCAGAGAAGTTACACATGAATTATGAAAGGCTAGACTATTGGTCTCTGGCCCACATGGTTGATAGCTCTACTTAGATTTTTTTTTTTAATAATTTTTTTTTTTTTTTTTTTTTTTTTGTTTTCTTGTTCACAAAGTGTCTATTATGGTTTCATAGGACTAAAGTTGATTTGGTGAGCTAAAAAAACATCTACCTATATAGGTTATATTATACCAATAAGAAATTTTTTTAATTACACTTAAAGTTTTATTGTAATAATATTTTGTATTAATCCTCATAATGATGCTCAACCTTCGTTATGTGCTAACAATAAAATAAATAATTTAGTAAAAATTAGGTAGGTCGCTCATTCTTCGAGAAGTCCTCTTTTGACAAGTTGCACCGCTTGGCTCTCACATTGTTATTTATTAAATTATTTATTTTATTTTATTGGCTATGAAACATTCCTTACTGTCGAATGGATTCAGTTATTGGCTATGAGCTTGACATCACTAATTAGATGGAAATGATGTCCCCGACCTCCTCTATTAAAAAATAAAATGAAGAATACATATACCTAGAATAACTATTCAATCAACGGGGTAGATATTTGCTTATCTTATTAGTGTTTAGTCCAGTTAATGTATGCTCTTATGACATATATTAATATTTTATGACCAGGCCTGACTATCGAATGGACTCAGTTATTGGCTATGAGCTTGACATCACTAACTAAATGGAAATGACATGTCCCCAACCTCCTCTATTAAAAAAAAAAAAATTCATGTACCTAAAATAACTATTCAATCAACATAGTGGATATTTGCTTATTTTATTAGAGTCTAATTAATGTATGCTCTTATGACATGTATTAATATTTTATTTTATGAAATTTTTATGCAAATTTGAAAAAATTGTCAATAACATTAGTCATTTTTTCATATAAAAATCTCTTAAAAATGATGGGGGAATTACATTTTACTTACCTCTAGTTTGCCCCAAATTTAACTTATCCACCTGTTGTTTCATTTTTGATACTTTATTCACTTGTAGTTCACTCCGTTACCATTCTGTTACCCACCTCATATTTTGCCATTACTTTAACAAGTTTCTTATCAAAACACAACCCATGAAAGATCAAACACGTCTCTCTCAAAAAAACACTCCCATTTTGATTTGTGGGTATTGATCCATCTCCTTATTTCTGGTGAGTTCCTGACATTTGAGAGCTTCGAGTTTGGTTTTCTTTTACTTTAATATGCTCTATTTATCTGATTCTAGGTAGATTTTTGAAACATAGGGTTTTTTTTTTAAATTGTTCGAATCTGGGTTTCTGCAGCGCGCAAACTTTTTTTTTTCTGCAGTGCCAGGTTTTGTGTTTTTATCTTTACATTGTTCAAAAGGGCTGCACCTAGGTTTGTCTAATATTATTTGTTTTGTGCCTTTTTCTACGTTCCCTTTCCATGGTTTTATCTCCCAAAAACAGAACAAAAGCTTTTAAGAATATTGTCTTTTTCTTTGTTGTGGTTTGTGTGGACCACATGATACATACCCAATTGGTTGCTTGAAATATAAAACATTTAGGTCTAAGCCAAGTATGCCTTCAACCTCATTATCTGAACTCTAAAGCAAATTGAATTGGACCTTATAATATACGCACAGCTTGAGAATTGGAACTCACATTAAACTAAAGAAAGTCAACCAATTAAAACAAGCCCTACTGCATAATGGCTTCCACTTATACACCTTTTGGTGTTGTCGTGTACAGTGGAAACTATCATGCTTATCATTTTTTTTTTCCTGTCATGTACAGAGGATACGTACCCAATTGCTTGACAGCTGGTTGCTTTCTAATATAGTAATGCTCAAATTCAAGCAATGCAATGGGCATTCTCAAAACTTTTTAGTTCACTATTGTTAGTGTTTTTAATGAAAGGAATTTCTTAAAAATTGTATCTTAGGTTTCATAGGGTAGTTTTTCCTTAGTCTATATGGTTTATTTGTTTGTATTATAGACAAATGATGTTTAACTTTGCTTTGTAACAGAACATATTATACATGTCACTGGAGGACCTCAAAATATTGACATTTTAGGTTCGGTATATAATTGTAATGCTTGAAAGTTTGATACTTCTGCTTGGGCATGATTCAATGGCACATTATTCACATCAAGTTCTTTCCCCCCTTGTTAACTTCAGTTTGTGGATTTTGTCATTAATATTGTGTTGTATTTTATATGCAAATGGCTGACTTGAGATTCACTTTTGAGATTCACCATGGTGGCCACTTTGTGTGGAATCCAGATTTGGAATATTTAGATGGCAGTGTTTCTATTATTGATGAAGTTAACCCCGATAGACTGAGTTTATTTGAAATACAAGATATTTGTGGTGAGTTGGGGGCACCTAGTACAAGTACATTTCATTACCTTATTCCTGGAGGTAACCTAGAACAGGGGTTAATGGTTATAAATGGAGATGATGATGTACTTAATATGTGTGGCATTCATGTTGCATGGCCTTCAGATAGGATAATACTATATGTTGAGGGTGGTGAGGAGCCACTTGCAATTGAGGAGCCAATTGTTATTGAGGAAGTAGAGGGTTAGGATGGTGATGATGAGCATGAGGTGGGTTAGAATGATGGTGATGTGCATGAGGTGGGTCAGAACGATGATGATGTGCATGAGGGAGGTAATGTGGATGCTAAAGGAGGTGGTGGGCAAGATTGTCTAGATTTCGACTGGTTGGAGGAAGGGTTTGATGGGCCTGATTTTGATGATGATGTTTTTGGGAATCTAGATGATAGGCGATCTACCCATGATGGAGTTAGTGACAGTGCAGCCCCACATAGGCCTATTACAATTGAAAATGATAAGGAATTAGCAAATAGGAAGTGCAATAGAGAATGAGTGTGTGGAAGAGGGTGAATGGATTGACCCACCTATTGAAGATGACATGGAGAGTCTAGTAGGGTCTGACGATGATCAGCCAGCCCTAGCTGCTATAAAAGAACCTGAGTTTAATGTCCAAATTGACATGAGAAAACCAATGTTAATGAAGAGAATGAAGTTTCCAAATTTTAAGGTTTTTAGGGAGGCCTTGAGGGAATATGTCATAAGGAAGCCAATAGATATCAAGTTCAAACTGAATGAGAAGAAGAAGATATCGGTTTATTGCATAAATGAATGTGGATGGAGGTGTTATGCATCTCAATTACCAGGGGACTTGACATTCAAAATAATAACATTCAATCCAAAATGCACCTACCTTAGATCCTTCAAACACACCCAAGTGACTGCAGGTTATGTTGCAAAACAGTTTATGCATGATTTTGACAAAAATCCCAATTGGAAAGTGATTGGTGTTCAACATCATGTGAAAGAGTGGTGGTGTTGTTGCTACGGGGTTCAAGGGCAGAAGGTTTGGTGCAACAGGGCTGCCAAAGTTTCAACTACTTGGTGGAAAGGGCAAGAAGGGCAGCAAGGGCACCAAAAGCAATAAATGAAGATGAATGATGTGACTTTGTTCCCACTTGTTTTTGTTATAGTTCCCACTTGTAATATAACTAGTATTTTAATTGGTCAAGTGTCAAAAACAATATTAGCTGTTTTGGTTGGAAGTTGTGCATGTCTGATGCGTGGTGGACCAATAGTTAGGCTTTTTGGTTGTAAAATTGTCTGCATGTGACTTAAAGTCACAATGGCTATGGACCAGTAGTTAGGCTTTTAGCAGATTATGACATTAATGTGCATTGACACAAGCATATGTGTTCATATATTATGATTTACAAGTGATGCTCTTTATCTAATCAAAGTCTGTATTGGTATGATTGGAATTCTGTTCTGGACTTAGGCGTGAGGAATTTTACTGATGCATAGGTTTGTTTTAGACTTGGATGCATAGGTCTGTTCTGGACTTGTGTCAAAATGCTTTTATCTTTGTCATTTTGTGAAATGAGATTTTTTACTTGTGGCATTATATATATTTTGTCCTTTAGCTTTTTATAAACATTAAGATATTCATTTTAGGGCTTTCATTGGAAATATGCTCTCCTCCGCAGCTATCTCTCTTTTATTATTATGCATGTTTGTCGTACCACTTCGTGGCAATATATATCAAAATCCCATAATGAAGTAAAAAAAATTAAACTACAAAACATTTGCACAAAAACCACACTTCGTATTTCAAAAGATAGATACAATATGATTCTTCATGACAGACTAAGGTTCTTCGCCCTTATATTATTGTTCATTGAGGCAAAACACACCAACAACATTATAAACATGAAAAATAACCATGACAAAACCAGCTTGTATATTCTCTCACCCTCTCTAACTCTCTTAAGTTTCTCCCTAGCTTTAACATAAAGCTCATGAGCTTCTCTTTCCCACTGAATTTTACTGATGCATAAGTCTGTTCTGGACTTGTGTCAAAATGCTTTTATCTTATTCTCCATATCTGACCCTAGCCCTTTCTCAATATCTGCAATGAAAAGTAGTTGTTTAAATATAACCTAAATCAAGCTCAGCTTGAACCAGAGAAATCACACATAACTAAAACTGAACTTCTTAATAAGCAAAGAAATCACTATAATAGAAGTAGTAAACTAAACTTCTTGCTGTCAGTAATAAATTCCATCCTCAGTGCCAAATTCTGTTGAACCAATCACAGAAATAGGTAATGTCAATGGATAAACATACAAATAGATAAAAAAGATAATAAGTTTAATACAATAAACATTAAGTTCTTAGGTAAAACACATAAATATTGTACCCACACTTTTTTAGAGAAAAATATTGGGCAAAACAAGTAAAAACCATTATCAATAGTGACAAGGTTAGTTAACAGGCAGAACCAGAAATCCCATATTATTACCAGAACAGGAAAAAAAAAGTTAGGGGACTATCAAAACCTTCCAAGGAAGCACTATGATGGTTTTACATAATAACTATATTCAGAGCAATATGACCAAATTTAGAAGTAACTTTCAACTCTTTATGTATATTTTCAATTAAATTTCAGCAACATAAAACCTGTAGTAACAAGAAAACAAAACAGAAACGTTCTCCTATCCATTACTCAACTCATCATTGTCCTTCAGCACCAACCGTCCGATAAGTACAACTGCAATAACACTTCATTTTGCAACAAAAAGGAATGCAAATTTTCATGTCAAATTTAAAATCAATACCACGAAACAGAGCTTAAACATCTCGAATTTATCATTCCAAAAAAATAAGAAAAAAAAATTAGAACCCTAGGTTTCAAAAACCAAAGGAATCTACCTAGAATCGGATAGAGAGAGCATATGAGAGTACAAGAAAACCAAAACTTGAAGATGAACCCAGAACTCACCAGAAAATAAGGAGATGGATCGATACCCACAAATCAAAAATACTATTTGATGGAGATGAACCCAGACTCTGCCTAATATACATGGCTAAAGCCCATCATATTATTATACAATCACCAGACCTGTACCTAACTTCATCATAGATATGGCCATGTCCTGTGGGATTGAGAAACCCCAGAAATATTAAAAGGAAAAAGTGATGGGATTGACTTATAATCTTCGTTCTGTCATGACTTGTGTTGTCACTTGTCACTCAAAAATTCCAAGGTTTCTGTACGGTGTCTGTGTTCATAACGCTATTGGTGTTGGTGGGGAAAAGTTGTAAAAGCTAGAAATGAAGTCCACTTTATTCACTATTGTCTCCATTGATGATATGGCATGGATGAAGCACGGAAAAAATGATATGGCAGAAGAGCTGGAGCCTTTAACTTGTATATACTTTCAAAATAAACTGCTAGAAACTATATAGAAAGAAATGCATTTACACTTTCCTAGGAATATCAATTATCATGTGCACCAAAAGATTTCTCAAAACAAAACAAAACAAAAAAGTGCAGCCAAAGACTTTTAATATATATATATATATATATATAATTAAATATATTAATATTGTTTTTATTATATTTTTTTTGATGATTATTGTTTTTATTATATTAATTAATAAAAAAAGTGGCTACTTTTATATTAATTAATATAAAAAATTTATCACTTATGTACTATTTATTAGTTAGTAAAATAATGATACTATTGAATTTAATATATAATTTTAAAATTAATAAAACTATCACATTCATTATTATGAAAAGAATTTGGTTATCACATTCATTATTATGATTGTTAGAAACCACTAAAGCAATTTGGTTTTTTTGATAAATAAACATGGGTGTGATGACATTTGTAAATTAGAAAACTTCCAAGAAATTTCCCATGCATCCAAGTGATTGGCTTTTTAATTCAACTTTGTCTATATATGTCTTTCACCTGACACCCCAAGTCCAGTTATCTCAAGCTTGCTTCTCTCACATTCTCGCAAATTACTCTCAATTTTCTCATTATGTTTTCTTTCTCACATACTGGCTCTTTAATTAGACCCTTAACCTAATTAATAGGCTTCTGCTCGATCTAATAACACTTACAAACAGTGTGAGAGCCAAGCGGAGCAACTTGCCATGGCATTGTGGGAGATTTTTGGGCAGAAATTGTTAATATGAAAATGGAATGAAATTAAGCAAACAATTACATGAAGCGGATAAACTGACAAGGTGAGGGTTGAAGGTTTAAAGCAATAAAATTGCATTAGCTGTTACATAATCTTACCTGTTACAAATATTCACCTTGACTTAATTAAAACAAGGTCAAGAAGAAACAATAGTAACAAAATATATTAAGTATTAACCAGTAAAAAGTAAAAACCCTTCAAACCTGCAATCCTAATCATAAGTTAGAGTATAATTTTTTTTTTTTTTGAGAAAAAGTTACTAATAATATAATACTACATTATTAAGTAATTTGACATTGTGAAAAAAAAAATTGTGAAAAGAAGGGTGAGAATACTTTAATTTGTTACTTAAGATATTCGCATTCAAAAAGTTGGTTTGGATGTACTTTGCTTGCCCAAAGCCGAGTTGTGGCCCCAGCCTGATAAGAAACTCTCCAGCAATAATTTGTAAGTATAACTAGCTAGATGACCATGATCATCAAGGATCATGATTCTCTCAGAAGTGTATGTAACTGTGATGGGTTCTTTTCTTTAGCAAAAAAAAAAAAAAAAATGATGCATGGGTTCTTTTCATCAGCACCGTCCACGGCAGAAAAAGGTCAGGCTGAAAAACATGGGTCGGCTCAATACGCATCGACTTCTGTGGTCAGAGCAATTGGCATTGGTTTTGTGGGTCCAGTCCAGATGATGAGACCCACATGAGTTGATTGATAACTGTTGTAATATGGCTTGACTTTGGAAATCAAAGTCGGTGACTTTGCCTACTTGGTATTGGAAACCAAGTCACACATTGTGTTGTTAGCTCTTAAAAAAAAAAAAAAAAAGTCACACGTGTTGCTTGTTTTGCCGTGAACTTGTAATTTAAATTTTATGATAAATTAGAAAATAAAAATGAAAGAACAAAAAGCACTTCGTGTTTATTTATTTATTTACTAATTTTTTTGGTGAACTTACGCCCAACTTACATAGAAGGTAATGATATGAAAAGATTTTTTTTTTTTAGAAACAAAGACATGCAGGGGAAAGAGAATGATATACAAAGATTAATACGCCACAAAAACATTAAAACACTCTACAGTTATCATGCTACTATTGGGTCTAAAACATTTTACCAATTATGTATAGAGTCATGGTGACTCGTGGCTGATATTTTACTATTTATTAATTCATGACTTTTAATAAGTCCCTATTTTACTTTTTTTTTTTTTACAACTTTCCTCCGTACCTACCATTTAGCCTTCCAATTCTATTAATTTTTTTCCCAATTCTATTAAATAATTAAGAGAAATGATATGTCCACAATATTTTTACAACAAATTCTAAGTGGCAGATTGTTATTGATTGTTATGTTGGGGCAAAAAAGTAATCTTAATATTAGGTTCAAATTTAAACCAATAACAACTAACCATCTATGATTTGTTGTGAAAATTTTGTAAAATTGTTGTGGACGTAACACCTCTCAATAATTAAAAACATTGCAGTATCCTATTCAATCAAAAAAAAAAAAATCCTTAATATTAACAGTGAAATATACTCTAAAGTAAAATGGAAACCAAAATTTTGTCAAGAGAGGACTTCTCGAAGAATGCACTACCCCACAAATTGTAAGACTGATACATGAATTTTATTAAAGTGAAGATTGATTTAGGGAATAGTTACATTTGCTGTCAAAGTAAAGACCTTAAGCTTTGTAGAACTTGACTTTTGCAATTGCCGTGTTCTAACATGCTGACTAGTGATTGCATAAGGATAAATTTTTTTTTTTTCTGTGTAATGATGATACAAGTTCTAGTCTTCAATATTGTAAGAAGTTGCACTCTTAAAAGCTTGGACTTCTCAAAAAATGCACTACCCCACAAATTGTAAGTGCAAACACACAAATTTTATTAAAGTGGAGATTGATTTAGGGGATAGATACATTTGCTGTCAAAGTAAAGATCTTAAGTTTTGTACAAATTAACTTTTGCGATTGCCGTGTTCTAACATGCTGACCAGTGACCGAATAAGGAAAATTGTTTTTCGTGTAATAACAAGACAAATCATGGACTTACCCACTCACTTCCTAGCCACATACGTTTACATTGGATAGCGGGAAAAGATAGCAATTTATCCTTTTGGCATGATAAGTGGTTGAGCGATGGTACCATTAGAAGCCGCATTGAAGGTCCTTTGCAGAGGGATGAGGAGACCTTACTTATTAGGGATGTTATGCAGCATAACTCCTAGAACTTGGGAAATATTTCCTTTTCCTTTCCACATTCATTAAGGCAGAGAATCAAAGCAACTCCTTTTCCTATGGCAGCAGCAAGTGTAGACCATATTTCATGGTGTTCTTCGCCGGATGGGAAGTTTGATCTAAAGGAGGCTTATAATCTAGCTTGTGCAGTTCAGGATTCCCATTTGTATGAATCTTTTTTGGGTAATTGGGTGTGGAAAACTGTTACTCTTCCCAAGATCAAGTGCTTTCTTTGGCAGTGCATTCATAATAGTATTCCCGCTAGAGAAGTGCTTGCTGCGACGGGGGTTGTTGTTCCCATCTCTTGTCCTTTATGCAACGCGGAGGTTGAATCAATTATCCACACTTTGCGTGACTGCCCTCTTGCCAAAGAATTCTGGGACTCCTTTCCTATACCGATCCACTCTAACACATTCTATGGTACTAATCTATTGGATTGGCTCCGAATAAATTGTACCAATTATCAGGTGGTATTATCTGGTATATCTTGGAGCATTCTCTTTACTTTTGGAGTGTCGTGCCTCTGGCTCCAACGCAACAGAGTGATTTTTAGAGATGCAACATGCCAAAAATCTTTAAAGGAGGAAACTCTAGCCAAAGCTTCTGAATATGCATTCCTTGGCTTGAATGAGAAGCTCCAACGCATGTTAACTGTCATTCAGGTGCAGTGGTATCCCCCCACCCCCACCCCCAGATGATTGGTTTAAATTGAATTCTGATGGGTCTTCGTTGGGCAATCCTGGTACGGCTAGTGGAGGTGGTATTATTCGCAACTCCCGTGAAGAATGGGTTAGTGGCTATGCCCGTGCTATTGGTCATACCTCAAGCGTAGCTGCTGAATTATGGGCGCTCCGGGATGGAATTAACCTTTGCATTGCTCTAATTAAATTTGACCAATGTCATTTTTGAATTAGATGCTTAGCTTATGGTGAATCTGGTGCAGAAAGGTAGCAATAGACCGTCGAGTAATGATGTCATTATTGTAGACTGTATTGAAGGCTTGCAAAAAATTCCAAGGACTAGAGTTCAACATTGCTTCAAAGAGGCGAATAAGTGTGCCGACGCTCTTGCTAGAAGAGGCGCCTTGCTGCCTCAAGATTTTGTTATTTTTCATTTCCCTCCTGCGGATGTAGATCTTTTGATTAATCTTGATGCTTCTGGGACTGTGTATGAGCGTCGTCGCTCTTCTTTTGCTGTTTGCTAGTTAATGATATTGCCTGGTTTACCAAAAAAAAAAAAAAGTTTAAACACTTTTCATTTTTCAGTTTTCTTTCCTTCACATGGCATAGGCACACCGTGAGACATTTTCTCAGAGACTCGTTCTCTCAAGTCCTTCATGAGGTGCAGTGGATCAAAGTCCTTCATGCAGTTAAAGTGATAAAAATCCAAGAACCTTATTTAAAGTATTATCCAATATACTCCGTAACTACTTGACAAAAATGATAGATGTCATTGTTGAACGGTAAGTGGTTCCTTTCAAGTTTCAAGTTCTATCCTACAGAGGGTTATTGTTAATGCACCATTTGTCCTCCTTTCCCAAAATTAGTCTGTCACCAACTTCCTTTACATCTCTTTCACAGTTGGTTGAGGCATCATTTTCAAATGACTGATCATCTTCAAACGAATTTCAAAGATGTGGATCAAAAGTTCAAATTTCAATTACTTTAGTTTTAGACTTCTAATATTAGTTGAAGATTGAGGGCACCTTGTTGGGTGGAGGGGCTCTGACACTTTTACAAATATGAAAACCCATGATGATGGAGGGGCCATGACACTTTTGTCTAACCTATGTGTGCAAGTGTGAAAATGTGCACTATGCAACACCAAAAGTCCACTGAAAACCCATGATGATGAGGGGCAAAAAAAAAAGAAACTCGCTGAAAACGTGTACTGGAACTTTTTTTTGTTATTCTTTTTCTTTTTAATCTTTAAACTTCACCCTTTACTTCTCTTCATCGTCTTCAAAAAAAAATTTTTCTTTTAAATTGGATATAATTTTCTCTCATCATCATCATATTTCATTTTTTTTTTTCAAAATCGATTTGTTTTCTTTCGGGTTGAATTTTGGTGCCAAATAAGTTGTTCCAATAGTAATTTGTTTATAGAAGATAATTTGGGTTTGTTTTAGAGAGAAGATTTATATTTTTCTAAAATTTCCTTTTTATAGTAGAATCTTCTCAAGTTATGTAAAAATTTTATTTTCATATCTTTTTTATAGAAAAAATTTATCGTGTCAGATTGCATTGAATTGAATTTACGTATGTCGGTAGTATTGGTTGAGTGTTCAATTTTTGTCCAATGCTGATCATGGTCATACAGTCATACTGATATAAAATTACTTAAATTACTGCCCAATGATCTAAAAACTCCTAATATTACAAATATAAATTACATATTTTTCAAATAAAATTTTACAAGTTCTATGAATCCAAGAAAAATATCTCTAATAGTTTTATTATCCTCTATATATTCTACATACATTCTTCTAATATTAGCGTTTGTATTTTGACTTATAGTACTACTAATCATAACTAATGTAACAAAAATTTAAAAGAGCAGGAATGGAGGAACTAGTTATAAATTTGTATGCACCAATAGTTTACGGATGTGTTCACATTGTTCCTTTGTTCAAGCTACAGCCCGAACAAGCCAATCTGGGCTACCTTATGGCTTTTTCTCAGTATATTGATGAGTTTCTCAACAAGAAGCTAAACTCTAGTCTCTAGCAAAAGTCAAAAGATGGAATTTCTAAATTTCTCAACTTCTCGATTTTCTTCCTCACTACAACGTGTACGTAAGCAGGTAAGCTGTCGTAAGGCAGAGGTTTCTCAAAAAGCGGCCAAACTCTGGGGAGCCCATATATATGTGTGAGGTCAGAAAAGGCAGACAAGACATGATAGAGTTAACATGAATGAATTGATGAGGTTTACTGTGCATGTATAGGCAATGAAAAAAAGTGACGAGAAACCTTTGTCAATTGTCTCTCTTTTAACTATTCTTTCTTAAAAAAGAATGTTTCATTTTTTCCGTACTTTCTAAATAAGAAAGGAGCTTTGCGTGCATGACTGGAATCATGTGAGCTTGTTTGGTTATTGGCTATGAGTTGGATTTCATTACAGGTTGATGGAAAAGATAATGAGGATCAGAAGCAAATCAATTATTCATAATATGAAATTGATTTAACAAGAGATTTTATTTGAGATATGTGTAGCCCTAGCCCCCACATACCTACTTTGACAAGGTTGTTGGATGCAATTATTGTACTTCAGTCAGCATTGTATTGAATGAGACAAGGTTATCGATTGCAATTATTGTATTTCATCATTCATTGAATGAGATTTCACTGCCCAACCCAATTATTATCACTATATGCACTCAATTATTAGAATTTCAGGGTGATAAATTGTTGGTATTTTTAAGGGTCAGTTATTTATTTCTAGAAATCTAGAAGCCTCTTTCAAGTATAAATAGGTGCTATTATACTGCTTTATGCAAATTTTAAAAAATTCTGTTCAGCGTTGTGCAGGAGCAGCAGCTCTGCATCACAAAAAAAGAAAAAAGAAAAAAAAGCACAGATTCACAGATGAAAGAGGGAGGAGATGAGATCCTCCCCAAACTCCAGCCCTCTCACACACACACACACACACAGATCCACAGTTGTGAAGCACTTCTTTATAGAAAAGCGAAGTTATATGCACTTTTCCTCTTATAAAAGCACAGATTCACAGACGAAAACACAGAGATCCACAGCCGATCTCCATGAGAGAGCAGTAGATCCACCCGCATAGGTATATATGTCTTCTTAATTGTTTTGTTGAAAACATTTAAAGTCTACCTTAATACTATAGTTTGATTCCCTTCCCTAGGTACAATGCTTTATGTAGTTGTGGTTATTAATTATCAACTTTAATTACAATTCTGTTCAGTCTTTTTTTTTTTTTTTTTTTAACAGATCAGCTGTTATTGCAGTTTCCGTGCCTTCTGGTTGGGAATTGACCAAAATGCTAGGCGTCGAAGACAGATGTGATTCTAAAAGTAGTTGTGATCGAAGCACTTCTTTATAGAAAAGGTAGTTTCATCTGCTTTGGTAATGGATTCCTTGTATAGTGGATTAGAGGCTCTTGAAGGCCAGACTATATCTAAGGTAATGACTCATGCTCATAAACCCATAAGTCATATCCTGATACAAGATTGATATGCCACAATAATATTGAAACACTCTATAGTTGTCATGCTACCATTGGTCTAAAACACTTTACCACTTGCATATAGAGTACTTGTGACTCATATCTTACTACTCATTAATACATGACTTATTAACAAGTCCTCATCTTACTACTTTTCTTACAACTTTCCTACGTATTTACCATTTAGCCTTCCAATTCTATTATATATATATTAAAAAAAAAACTTTCAAATTCTATTAAATAATTAAAAACATTCTAGTTTCCTAATCAATCAAAAAAAAAAAAAATCCTTAATATTAACAGTATAATATACTCTAATTAAGGTAAAATGGAAACCAAAATTTTGTCGAAAGAAGACTTCTTGAAGAATGCACTACCCTACAAATTGTAAGTGCTGATACAAGAATTTTACTAAAGTGAAGATTGATTTAGGGGATAGTTTACATTTATTGTCAAATTAAAGACCTTAAGTTTTGTTCAACTTGACTTTTGCAATTGCCATGTTCTAACGTGCTGACCAGTCAGTCATCGTATATAAGAAAAACTGTTTTTTGTGTAATGATGATACAAGCTCTAATCTTGAATCTTGTAAGAAGTTGCACTCCTAAAAGCTCATTTTGCCATAATTCTCCATGCAAAGGATTACTATTATTATTATTATTTTTTTTTTTTTTTTGAGCAAAGGATTGATTTCGGTTGATAACATTATATCTCGAAAAGAAAGTGAAACTTGAATATTGCAGGTCTATATCTTATAATTCAAATTGGAATTCAACTAATCAATTGACAGAAAAATTGGAGATAGGATGCTTAATATGGTTCTCATTTTTAATCATTATTGATTTTAACATTTGCATTACTACAACCTTTTCTAATTTATTGGGCCTAAGCTTTTTTTTTCCCCGTTGAAATGGTTAGAAGTCTCCTACGCTACTATATAATACCTCCTCTCCCCCTCAATCCCTTGGTAACTAGAGAGATGACATCAAACATATAAGACTTAACTTTCATAATGCATATACACTACATTAGAGTACTCACTTTTATTCTAGGCGCCTAGGTACACACTTTTATTCAAATGAAATTAATCAAATTATTAACAAGTGTAGGCAATGATGTGAAGGAAATTTGTAGAGAAAAAAAAATCAGGAGAGAAAGTGTGGCAGTGCATGATTTTTAATAAGTGATTGTGAATTTTATATCAAAGACTTCAATACATTGTTGCTCTAGTTTGAATTTTTTTTTTTTTCAAATTTACTTTTATTTGAAATTTTTAAACAAACATTTTTCGTTGTAGTTATTAAATCGAAGCTTCTTTATATTTTTTTTATATAGAATTTCAATTTTTCTCATGGATGTAATTAATAGGCCATCACAAGATTAACATTTGTGTAATAAACAAACACTATCAAACTATTTAAATTTCTTCGAATATTGTTTATTCTAAATGCCTAATTTTTACTAAATTTTAAATTTTATTGTTTGAACATGAGGTTTGATATAAAACTCTAGGTAAAATTTAAAAAAAAAAACAATTTTTTATTGGTAAAATATAGGTAGATTTTTTTAAATGTCACCAAATCAACTTTTAAGTCCTAACAAACCATAAAAAAAACACTTTGTGAACCAGAAAAGAAATATTATATATATATATATATATATATATAGAAAAGTAATAACAATCTTCTTAGTGGGGCCATTGACAATGTTGGTTTATAGCTCTAGCCTCTCATAATTCATGTGTAGCTTCTCGGAAAATTACCACGATGAAGTGATGAAAAAGATGTTACTAACTTGAAAGAATTCAATCAACAGATTGGACGTACCTTTTTTTTTTTTTTTTTTTTTTAAGCTCTGTCCCTACTTTTAAACAATTGTTATGAAAAAATGATTAATATTTTTGACAATTTTTTTAAATTTGCATAAAAAATTTTATAAAATAAATTATTAATATATGCATATATTAACTGGACTCTAATAAAAGAGGCAAATATCTATAATAGACACTTGCCTATTTTATTAGAATAATAGACATTTGCCTATTCTACTAGAATCCAGTTAATATATGCATACCTAAAGTATAGTTATTTTGGATACATGTATTTTTTTTTAATAAAGGAGGTCGGGGACATGTCAATTCCATCTGGTTAATGATTTCAAGCTCATACCCGATAACTGAGTCCATCCAACAGTCATTACGCCTGGTCTTTCACGTGGCATAGGTACTAATAGTCTAAAAGGGTTGAAATGAAACTTTCCTTTTAAAGATAGAGAATATATATATTATGAATTTTGCTAACGTGTGTTGCACACAATAATTAATTATTTTTGAAAAAATTTTATCGAAAAAATGTTTCTAAATGTAAATGACTTAATGTGTATTTTAAGGACACACATTAACCAGACCCATATATTATATATAATAAACATTCCTTTTTAAAGAAAAATATTATATTATATATAATATACGTTCTTAAAAAGGAATATTTCCGTGTCAACCGTTTTAGTACTTATGCTTTCTTAAAAGGGAATGAGCTTTGCCACACGTTAAAGACCAGGCCTATTTGCTAATGGATTCAATTATTGGCTATTAGCTTGATATCACTGACTAGATAGAAATGAAACATTCCTTTTTAAGAAGGAATGTTATATATATATATATATATATATATATATATATACACACATATGTAAGGTTCGATTAATGTGTGTCTTTAAGGTACATATTAACTATTCATTTTAAGAAAGTTTTTATAAGAAATTGGAAAAACTGTTAAAACAGTAAATTATTTTTTCTTTTTTTCATAAAATTTTTTCTAAAATGACTTATTAATATATGTCCTAAGGGCACATAGTAGTAAATCCTATATATATATATATATATATATATTATTGAGAATAGTAAGAAGGAATAATTTAGAGGGAGAGAATTGACAAAGACTCCATCTCTTTTTCATTTTGATTTTCTATGAAATTACACATGAATTATGAAAGGCTAGACTACTAGTCTCTGGTTGATAGCTCTACTTAGAATTTTTTTTTTTTTTTTTTTTTTTTTTTTTTTTTTGTTTTCTTGTACACAAAGTGTCAATTATGGTTTCTTAGGACTAAAGTTGATTTGGTGAGCTAAAAAAACATCTACCTATATAGGTTATATTATACCAATAAGAAAATTTTTTAATTACACTTAAAGTTTTATTGTAATAATATTTTGTATTAATCCTCATAATGATGCTCAACCTTCAATATTTGCTAACAATAAAATAAATAATTTAGTAAAAATTAGATAGGCATTTCATTCTTTGAGAAGTCCTCTTTTGACAAGTTGCATCACTTGGCTCTCACACAGTTATTTATTAAATTATTTATTTTATTTTATTGGCTATGAAACATTTCTAACTATTAAATGGACTCAGTTATTGGCTATGAGCTTGACATCACTAATTAAATGGAAATGACATGTTCTCGGCCTCCTCTATTAAAAAATAAAAATGAAGAATATATGTACTTAAAATAACTGATATTTTCTTATCTTATTAGAAACGAGTCCAGTTAATGTATGCTTTTATGACTTATATCAATATTTTATGACTAGGCTTGACTGTTGAATAGACTTAGTTATTGGCTATGAGCTTGACATCACTATATAGCTAGAAATGACACATCCCCGACCTCCTCTATTAAAAATAAATAAAGAATACAAGTACCTAAAATAACTATTCAATTAGCAAAGTGGATATTTACTTATTTTATTAAAATAAAATTAATGTATGTTGTTATGATATATATTAATATTTTATTTTATTAAAATTTTTTATACAAATTTGAAAAAATTGTCAACAACAGTAGTCATTTTTTTATATAAAAATCTCTTAAATTGATTTATTAAAGTACGCCTTAAGAGTATACATGGGTAAAGCCCATCATATTATTATACAATCAGACGTGTACCTAACTTCATCATAGATATGGCCATGTCCTGTGGGATTGAGAACCCCATAAATGACTTATAATCTTCGTTCTGTCATGACTGTGTTGTCACTTGTCACTCAAAAATTCCAAGGTTTCTGTACGGTGTCTGTGTTCATAACGCTGTTGGTGTTGGTGGGGAAAAGTTGTTCTAAAAGCTAGCAATGAAGTCCACTTTATTCACTATTTTCTCCAATGATGATATGGCATGGATGAAGCCCGGAAAAAATGATATGGACAGGAGCAGAAGCCTGTAACTTGTATATACTTTCAAAATAAACTGCTAGATTTTAACCAAAAAAAAAAAACAATAATAATAATAAAAAACTGCTAGAAACTATATAGAAAGAAATGCATTTACACTTTCCTAGGAATATCAATTATCATGTGCACCAAAAGATTTCTCCAAAAAAAAAAAAAAAGTGCAGCCAAAGACGTTTAAAATATATATATATATATAATTATAGATATTGAAATTGTTTTTATTATATTAATTAATAAAAAAGTGGTTACTTTTATATTAATTAATATAAAAATTTATCACTTATGTACTATTTATTAGTTAGTAAAATAATGATACTAATGAATTTAATATATAATTTTAAAATAAATAAAATTATCACATCATTATTATGATTGTTAGAAACCACTAAGACAATTTGGTTTTTTTTTAATAAATAAACATGGGTGTGATGACATTTGTAAATTAGAAAACTTCTAAGAAATTTCCCATGCGTCCAAGTGATTAGCTTTTTATTTCAACTTTGTCTGTGTCTTTCACCTACACCCCCATTATCTCCGTTAAATTTTCCCCACCTAACCATTCAAAATTCAAACACTCCCCTATCCCTCCCTTATCTCGCTCTCTGACTCTCACTCTCTAGTCTCTCCCTTAACTTCATCTCCTTCATCTCTTCTCTCAAACCCAATAAATTTTTTCTATAAACAAGATATGAAAATAAAAGGGTAAATTATGTATTTAGTCTTTATTCTTTACATCATATTTTAAATTATGTATTTAACCTTTCAGTATCGTGTCAATTTAATTTTTGCAGTTATTTCTTAGATATGAAAAATTTAGATGTGTCAAATAGCCTAAATTAAAAATAAAATAAATTTTTTGCTAAATCAAATATCACTTGGACTAACAAGTCAGTTGAAAGGACGGCGCTTGGAGTGTCAGGTGAAAGACAGAGACAAAGATGAGAGAAAGACAAATGAGAGTATATTTTTAGATCGAAATAAAAAGCTAATCAAGTGGGTGCATGGGAAATTTCTTGGAAGTTTTCAAATTTATGGAAAAATGATAAAGTGATTTTTTTTTTTTTTTTGACAACCTTTTCAAATTCTCATAACTAGTTTCAAAAAAATGAATGGTTAATATGTTATTGGGGAATACATTAACAGGCCCTATTTTATATATATAAAAGATTGTGGTTATGGGTCTGATTAAAGAGCCAGTGTGTGAGACATATAGGGTCCATTCGGTTAGAGGAGTGAAAAAGTGAGAGGATAGAAAAGTGGGAGGATGAAAAATATTTAGTTTTTCCTCTTGTGTGTTCGGTTGGGGGAGTGGAAAAGTGGGAGGATGAAAAATTCTTGTGTTCGGTTGGAGAGAAAAAAGGAAAGGATGAAAAATGTAATTTATATAAATTGACTATTATACCCTTGTTATATAATATGTAAAAAATAAATTTATTTTTAATCATTAAATAATATAAAATTTATCACCCCATATATATAAATTTATATTATTATAATGTAAAAATTAGATCAAGTCATGTTGAAAAAAAAACAACATTTAGTAATGTTGAAAAGAAAAAAAAAAAAAAAACATTGTTTAGTAAAGTTGAAAAAAAAAAAAAGACCAACATTGTTCAATAAAAAGAAAAAAAAACCAACGTTAACAACAACGTTGTTGTTGTTAACGTTGAAAAAAAAAAAAAAAAAAAGAAGACCTACGTTTTTAACGCTGTTAAGTAAAAAGAAAAAAAAAACTTTCAGGTCAATGTTGAAAAAAAAAAGGAAAAAAAAAAAGAAAAAGAAAAAAAAAACAGGTAGAAAGAGGGTATTTTTGTAAAAGTGCTACTATAGAATTTTTCTCTCTAGATTTTCCTTCCGATTTGGAAGGAAAAAAAAAAAAAAAAAGTGGGCCTAGAGAGAAAACTTTCTCTTGAGTTTTTCATCCTCCCTATTTTCCTTCTCCAAACGAACAGTGCAAAACAATATTTTTCACCTTATTTTCCATCCTTCCTATTTTCTTTTCAAACGAACGCACCCAAAGGAAACATAGTGGGAAAATTGAGAGAAAGTAAGAGAAGCAAGCTTGAGAAGACTAAACTTGGGTGTCAGGTGAAAGACACGGACAAAGATGAGAGAAAGACAGATGAGGGTAGACTTTTAGGAGGAATTACAAGGTTTATATGGTGGACAAGTGACATGGTCTACTATTCCATTTAGACACACCTGTTTAAAATTTCTAAGATGAAATTTTTTTTAAAACACTGATTCAGCAATTTTAAATAAGTAGAAGTTTTTTAGAAGAATGGTGGACATATAACGTGATCCACCGAAGGTGTTTATAATTTCTCCGACTTTTAGATTGAAATGAAAAGCCAATCACATGGGTGCGTGAGAAATTTCTTGGAAGTTTTCTAATTTATGAAAAAATGAAAAAATAATTAATTTTTTTGACAATTTCTTCAAATTCTCATAAATAGTTTCAAAAAATGGATGGTATTTAATGTATAAACGGACTATATGTGTGTGTGTGTGTGTGTGTGTGTGTGTTGGGGGGGGGGGGGGGGGTTGGGTTTGATTATAGAGCCAGTGTGTGAGATATATAGAAGGAAAACAGAATTTGAAAATTGACAGACGAAATTTGCGAGAAAGTAAGAGAAGCAAAGCTTGAGAGGACTAGACTTGGGGTTTTAGGTGAAAGACACAGACAAAGATGAGATAAGCCAAATAGAGTAGATTTTTAGATTGAAATGAAAAGCCAATCATGTAGGTGCATGAAAAATTTATTGGAAGTTTTCTAATTTATGGAAAAATGAAAAAATAATTAACTTTTTTACTATTTTTTCAAATCCTCATAAATAGTTTTAAAAAATGGATGGTAGTTAATTTATGTCACTTAGGTATACATCAACCGGACCGTGTGTATATATATATATATATATATATGAGAGAGAGAGAGAGAGAGAGAGAGAGAGAGAGAGAGAGAGAGAGAGAGGGAGGTGATGGGTCTAATTAAAGAACCAGTGTGTGAGATATATGAAAAGAAAATAGAATGGGAAAATTGAGAGAAACTTGCGAGAAAGTGAGAGAAGCAAGCTTGAGAGAACTGGACTTGTCGTGTTAAGTGAAAGACACAGACAAAGGTGAGAGAAGGACATATGATAGTAGATTTTTTGATTGAATTGAAAAGCCAATCACATAGGTGCATGAAATATTTCTTAGAAGTTTTCTAATTTATTTAAAAATGAAAAAGTGATTAATTTTTTTTTGACAACTTTTTAAAGTCCCGATAAATAGTTTCAAAAAAATTGATGGTAATTAATGTATGTGATTGGGGAACACATTAACTGTGTGTGTATATATATAGGACCCTATATATGGGTCTAATTAAAGAGCCATTGTGTGAAATATATAGAAATAAAACACAACGGGAAAATTGAGATAAATTTGCAAGAAAGTGAGAAAAACAAGTTTGGGAGGACTGAACTTATGGTGTCAGGTAAAAGTCATAGACAAAGATGAGAGAAAATATGAGAGACTAGACTTGGGGTGTCAGGTGAAAGACAGACAAAAATGAGAAAAAGGCATATGAGAGTAGATTTTTTGATTGAAATGAAAAGCCAACGTGGGATCTAAGAAAATTTCTTGGAAGTTTTCTAATTTACAAATGCACCACACCGATGTTTATTTATCAAAAAAAAAAAAAAACAAATTGTTTTAGTGGTTTCTAACAACTAATTCGTTCTGTTTATCAAGAATTTTTTTTTTAAATTCTGCATTAAATTCATTAGTATTATTATTTAACTAACTAATAATTAGATTATAAGTGATAATTTTTTATTAATTAATATAATAATAACAAATTTAATATATCTTATTTTATTTTATTTTTTAAAAAGTCTTTTTCTGCACACGAGAATTGATATACCTAGGAAAGACGTATATGCATTTCTTTCTATATATACTTACTAGCAGTTTATTTTGAAAGTATATACAAGTTAAAGGCTTCTGCTCTTCTGTCCATGTCTTCAAGAAATTCAAGTGCATTAGGTTTTTTCCGCGCTTCATCCATGCCATACAATCATACGAGAAAGAGTGGATAAAGTGGACTTCATTTCTAGCTTTTTACAACAACTTTTCCCCACCGACAGTGTTATGAACATTGAAAATGTCCAGAAATCTTTGAATTTTTGAGTGACAAGTCACAAGTGACAATGAGTTATATTTATGACAAAGTTACATGTCTGGTGATTGAATAATAATAATAATAAGATGGGTTTTTCTCGTGATACATTAATAAATTATTTTATGAAATTTTTTATGAAAAGAATGAAAAAGTGACAAATTGTTTTTACTGTTTTTCCAATTTTTTTTAAAAATGTTTTATAAAATGAATTATATATTAACATATGTAACAAGATAGACAAATGTCCATTTTGCTGGTTGAAAAATGACTTTAGGTACATGTATTCTTCTATTTTTTTTTTATAGAAGAAGTTGGGGACATGTCTTTTCCATCTAGTTAGTAAAGTCAAGTTCCTAGGCTCATAGTCAATAACTGAGTCCATGTTACTATGTCGAATAATTGAAGGCACCTGTGCCTAATTCTCGTACTATGTGTTTGTCATTGTTACATGTACTAGTAGCCATACTCTTTAGCTAAATGGTCGTAATATCTCTTAACTTAGATTAGGTGAGAAGCCTTGTCAAAGTACAATATTCATGCCAATATGGTATGAATATTGTACTGTGTCGAATAATTGAAGGCACCTGTGCCTAATTCTTGTACTATGTGTCTGTCATTGTTACATGTACTAGTGGCCCTACTCTTTAGCTAAATGGTCACGATATCTCTCAATTTTGATTAGGTGAGAAGCTTTGTCAAAGTACAGTATTCATGATTAGGTGAGAAGCCTTCTCAAAGTACAGTATTCATGTGGCATGAATACTGTACTTTAACAAGACTTCTCACCTAATCAAAGTTGAGAAATATCACAATCATTTAGCTAAAATTATTACATGTACTAGTGGCCTTACTCTTTAGTTAAATGGTCGTGATATCTCTCAACTTTGATTAGGTGAGAAGCCTTGTCAAAGTACAGTATTGCATCGTGATATCTCTCAACTTTGACAAGGCTTCTCACCTAATCAAAGTTGAAAGATATCACGATGCAATACTGTACTTTGACAAGGCTTCTCACCTAATCAAAGTCGAGAGATATCATGACCATTTAGCTAAAGAGTAAGGCCACTAGTACATGTAACAATGACAGACACATTATTCAACACATTGAGAGGTCATGCAAGTTGGTGAAACATCATTAAATGCATATCCAAGTAAGCAATACCAAGAAAAGGGCTCATTAAAAAAAAAAAACTATATTCGTTTAACTTAAAATTTAACTGCTCTTTTATTGGTAGGATGCAATGTTCGTGGTCCAAATACACTGTACTATGTACATGAGAAATTCTGCCAATTACAATGATCTGAATATATGATCACATAATGCATACAACAAACCACAACTCCTTTGCTGATAATAAAGTAACTTGTTGTAAAGATTCAATAGTAAAGCAATAAATACTTCACACTTGTAATACCAGAAACCAGCGTAAAAGCCACTGCTTCTTCTACCTTTCAAATAATTACATTAAAAGAACAGCTGCTAGTTACAAGAAACCAGTGTTTTGAATGTTAAATCAGAAAAAAAATTACTAATCTAGCACAAACAATGCTTCTTTAATTCTTTCATGTATTGGCTTATATTTTATAAATGAATTGGCTTATTAATGTATAACAAAATTCATAATGCTAGAACCATAGATATTGTAATGTAGAGAACCACTTTAGCAAAATTTATTAGCAGAATCATAGATACTGTAATGCTAGAATCAACGTGGCTCCACCATTGTCCACAGTTTGTTTGAAAACCTGCTAAAAACAATTGCAAATTCATTATTAACTTAGAAGTGTAAATAGGTTTAAAGAAATTAATATGCAAATGAGATGAAATTAAGCAAACAATTACATTAAGCGGATAAACTGACAAGGTGAGGGTTGAAAGTTCAAAGCAATAAAATTCCATTAATTGTTACATAATCTTACAAGTTACAACTATTCACCTTGACTTAAAACAAGGACAAGAAGAATGTATAGTAACAAAGTATATTAAGCATTAACCAGTAAAAAAAAAAAGCAATAACAAAGGCAAATGTGGATCCAAATCCGCACCATACTCATAAGTACGCCACCTTGTCAATGTTGTCACACTCGTACTAGCTAGCCAAGTGTTGTGTTTTGTTTTTACAGTGGGCAAAAATTTTAGTTACTGTGTCGTGTCAATCACAATTTCGAATTAGAATGAATTGTAGTACCTGCCTTATTTTGTAATGCCGTGTAGACTTGTCAACAAGGAAAATGCATGGAAACAGAAATTTCTTGTCTATTGTTCAATAAAATCAACTACTTTCCAGGGTGATCAGTTGTTTGTGTTCCTAAGGGTCACTTAGAAGCCTCTTTCAAGTATAAATAGGTGCTATTGTACTGCTTTATGCAAATTAGAAAAAATCTGTCCAGCATTGTGCAAGAGCAGCAGCTCTGCATCACCAAAAAAGAAAGGCACAGATTCACAGACGAAAGAGGGAGGAGATGAGATCCTCCCCAAACTCCAGCCCTCTCACAAACCCACACATACACGCGCGCGCGCGCGCGCACACACAGTTGTGAAGCACTTCTTTACAGAAAAGCGAAGTTGCATCTACTTTGGTGATGGATTCCTTGTATAGTTGATTAAAGGCTCTTGAAGGCCAGACTATTTCTAAGAAAGGGAGGTTGAAATTGTTGGAGGCTGAAGAAATGCCAGCCCCCATTGTTCGTGTGGACAAAGACGTGTTTGTATTAGTTGATGATCGATGTCTTGTTGTTGCTTGAGAGGGCTGCCATGGATCTGTTGCCTCCGAAAGATGAGAAGGGACCGGTCCACAGAATCGTACAAAGGTGAGTGTCTAAAACTATGTTTTGTGTCAAAATTTTTATATATTGAAATTATGCAGTTGTGTATGGCTAATTACCACGAGCTTGAATGTTGGGTAGGTTTTGGTTTTCTTTTGCAATTAATTTCTCTCTCTCTCTCTGTCTCTCTCTCTCTGTAAATATGAACTAATAATTTATAACCCTGCGTAGAGATAGAATGAAGAAAAATGAGTATTAGAGATTATTTTGATATTTCATGATCACCCACTCGATAAATTAATTTAAAATTAAAAAAAAAATGTGCTGACCACAAGAATTCCATCACCCACTAACTTTTTTATAGATTTTTTTTTTTTTTTGGGTTAAAAAGATGGTATTCATAAACTAGAAAACAGAATTCAAGGAGCGGTTATGCTCATACAAAGTTCCCATAGCATCCAGACTAGCCAACAAGGCAACATCTGTTGGAGGGGATTGATAAATTACAAAATCTTGAGGACTAACGGGGCGGCGGCACACTTATTTGCTTCTCTATAGCAATGTTGACTTTTTTATAGTATTGCTTCCTATGTATACCCTCGGTGGGGTGTATTGTTAAAAATCAATACTGTCTCTCTCTAAAAACTTCTAGAACTTCTCACACAATCTCTCTCTCTAGAAATTTCTCTCTAACTCCAGACATTTCTCTCTTGCTCTCTTCCTGGAATTCTCTCCAAGATAATTCTCTATAAGCTTCCTTATACTAGTGAACTTCAAATTTATAAGGTGTCTAGAAGGTTGGAGAATGACATTAATTTAATGCCAATAAAAAGGAAGAAGGTAGAAGCTTCAAGTCGGTTTCCTAACCGACATACATCTAGTATAAATAGATGGAATGGTGTGAAGTGAAGTGAGTGGGTGTCATAAAGCACCAAGTAAGAGATGTGTGAAGTTGTATGAGGTGGTGAAGTGTGTGCCATAGGTAGCAAGTGTATAAAGTGAAATAGAGTCAAGAACTAGTGTGTGTAGATATCTAGAAGTGAGGTGTGCGCAAGTGTATTTGGTGAGTAAGTGTCGTGTTTGCAGTGCACTAGTGTCAATGTATGGGAGTCAAGCATCAGTGCTTGTAAAGTGTTGTAATTCAAAGAGTCAAGTTTTAAATAAAAGCTCTTTGTTCAGTCTTTTGTTCAACAATTTGGTATTAGAGCTTCCGCTAATTAACTCATCATGTACTTGGTTTGTTTTTTTAATTCTTTGAACAAAATTTTCTCGTTACATATCAGAAAAAGAAAAGAAAAAATTCTTTGGATGGCTGAATTACCTTTTACCTTTATTTGTAGGATGGAAACTCTGGAGAGGACTTCAACAAAGATTCTATTGGGCGTGATGAAAGGCGTGTTACAGAATTGGGTTGCAAAACTGTGGAGATTTTTGTCCTTGCCCATATTTGTCATGGAAGACTTGGATGTTGAAGCCAGTGTTGAAACCTTCTCAAAGATGATTAATTTACGATTGCTTAAGAGTTAGTAAAGTACACTTTCCTCATGGCCTCAATGTTCTCTCAAGTAAATTGTGTCTGATAGAATGGCATGGATATTCTCTAGAATCCTTGCCATGTAGTTTTATTCTCATAAATCTTGTGGAATTGATTATGCAAAATAGCCATGTCAAACAACTATGGCACATATGTCATAGTTCATAAATCTTACATGAATGATGTCCCATAGTTGTTTGACATGGCTATGATGCATAATCAATTCCACAAGATTTATGGGAATAAAACTACGTGGCGATTCTAGAGGATATCCATGCCATTCTATCAGACGTAATTTGCTTGAGAGAACATTGAGGTCATGCGGAAGGTGCACTTTACTAACTCTAAGCAATCATAATTTATCATCTCTGAGAAGGTTTCAGCACTGGCTTCAACATCCAAGTCTTCCATGACAAATATACCTTCAACCTTCTCTAGTACCAAGTAACCGAAAACAAAGAGTAAGTGTATCAAAAAATTCATAAGGTATCAACACACACATATGAAAGCTTATAGTTTTGCATCAACTTACCATGCTACTATCTTGAACTTGAAGGGCATTTACAATATCATCCTTGAGGTAAAACCTTCTGCGTCTAATGGATTCACAACGCACCAAATTCCTACCCATTTCTTGTAGTAAATTATGCATCCACATGATTCCATTAGAGATGGTAATTAGTGATTTTTCTTGAAGAATTTTTAGATCGATGAATGGACCATTAATTTGAGTTCGTAGTAAATCTACAACACAATCTTTTGCCATTCCTTTTAAAAAACAAGCCATATCTAAAAATACTTCTTGCTTTCTTTCACGTAGATCTTCATAACTTGTTTTGAGCACATTCATAACTTTACTTTTTGACATATTTTGTACTCCATCTAGGTAACTTACCCATTCATTTCTGTTAGGTTCTAAAGATTAGGATCTAATGTATTTAGAACTTCAATTTGTATGTTGGCAAACCATGATCAAAACAATGTTTAGTCGTGTGTTAGACTTGCTCAAAGTATGGGTCTTAATGTAAAGTTGGAATCGAGTTTTTATGCAGAATTACTGTTCACTTTCTGTATAACTCGATCGATCGAAAATTAAACTCGATCGATCGAAATTCGGGCAGATCGTTTTTCTGCAGAATTTTCCAACTCAGCCCTAGTCCATTTAATGTATAGGGTTTTATGTTTTGCCCTAAGTATATAAGGGAAAACCCTAGCCACGTTTTAAGAGTTTTGAATGCTATGTTTGTGAATCTCATTGTGAGATCTAGAGGTGTTTACCTTCACATACACTTAGGGTTTACAAACTTAAGATTGATGTCAAGAGTTGTGTAGATCAATACAGTTGCGAAATCAATAGAGCACAAAGATATACAAGCAGGTGCGCTTGTGGATTTGCTAAAGAATTCAAGAAAGAAGCAGTCCGTGGATCTCGGAGCTATCATGGGGTCATGGTAGTAAGTTTCCTACACTTGGGTAGCAATAAGATGTTAGTGGTCTAAGTCTTGTTGTGTAAACTTCGATTCTTTCATAGTGGATTCAGTTTACCTTGAGGATAGCTAGGTCAAATCCTCCCAAGGTTTTTACCGGTGTGGTTTCCTGAGTCATCATATCTTTGTGTTATTTATTTTTCGCTGCTTTGTTATTTTTGTTTATTTGTGTTAACCTAGTTTTAATTAAATTACCTAAGTTAATCACTTGGCTAATTCACTAGGTTAATCTGTTGGGTTTAAGGGGTCTAAACGAACTGACAATTTCGATCTCTCTTATGCAGATTGGAACCAATAAGGTGGTAGATTTTCTACCAATGAGAGGAAGACAAGTTTATAACTGCCAATAAAGACAGTTCAATCATTGAATTGGAAAAGTAAATTTGATGGAAGTATTTTCTGCAAAGTAGTACCCAACCTCATGTGAACTAAATAACATCTCAAGAAGCGATGGAGCAATTTTCTTTCTTTTTACTTTTTCCTAATCTGTTATTTCTTTTTACTTGAGTAACGTCACTAACGTGTAGGTACTGAATGAAGTGAAACTGTGGCCACTTTCTTGCCCTAACAAATGAAAAAGTATCAGAAAATGGTGGAATATTGACAAATTTAATACTTTTTAATATATATATATATATATAAGAATTACATTACTAGTGGAGACAGTCTGGAATCTTAATAGCTTTTACTCTAAATCCCACCAAATAGCAAATAAAGCTAATTAATGTTAGCTAAATACTGCTAAGTTCTAAAATGCTTCAAATTTCATTATTGTAGTTATCATACTTTAAATTTGAAACTATGGCTAGCAATCATACATTTTCAACCAAGGGACAGTATCAGTAGTTCACTGACTTAACTGTCAGGTCTATGGTTGGAATACAACTTCATGATCAATTGACAATAGTAGGCTACACTATGGGGAGTAGACTTCCCCATTTAAAATCCCTCCCTCCCATGTATTGGATCCAAGAACTCCTCCTTTACCATTTGGCTGCAACGAGTAATACAAAAATATTAATTTCACTAAAAGTTGAAATCAATTATCTATTTAACTACAACTTAAGTTTATTTTGTAAGTATTCATTTGTCCACGCATCCCACATATTATAACTTGCAATAAAGCTTTATCAAAATATGGAAACAGAGAAAATGGAGAAAAGGGGGGTGGTGGTGGGGGGCGCGGCGTCACAATATCTAATATATCGAAGTATACAAAGGGCCTCCAAGGGGGGAGCAGTACATCACAACATATTATCAAAAAGATGTGAGTAAACATTTAAAAAGGCATATCAAATGGACATTAAGAAGGCATATCCATGCCATTCTGTCAGACGTTTTTATCCACTCTGGAAAATCATGTCCCAAGTTGCAAGATCTCAGACTTAAATATTCCAATTGAAAAGGGAAACCCAATCGAAGGTGAAACTTAACGTCAACAATTCATTCTGTCATGACTGTGTTGTCACTGATCACTCAAAAATTTCAAGGTTATGTACAGTGTCTATGTTCATAACGCTGTCGGTGGGGAAAAGTTGTCGTAATAGCTAGAAAAGAAGTCCGCTCTTTTCGCGTATGTTGAAGTCCACTCTTTTCGCGTATGTTGTACAGTGTCTATGTTTATTCCCTCTTTTCTCGTATGTTGATATGGCATGGATGAAGCACGAAAAAAATCTAGCCTACTTTAATTTCTTCATGACATGGACAGAAGAGCAGAGGCCTTTAACTTTCTTCTTTTTTTTATTTTTTTCCTTTTTTTTTTTTAAGATTCGGACCATTTGGTACAACCACTCAAACACATGTTTTCAGTTTTTAAACAATGTTGCAAGTGTTTTCACACACTATTTTTACCCACACATATTTCTATACATATTTTTAAGAACACGCTTTCAATTTTTAAGTATACGTACCAAACACCCCTCAATGTGTGATTTCTAAAGATGCCTTTAACTTTAACTTTAACTTGTATAATATACTTTCAAAATTATCTGCTAGAAAGTATTAATCCAAAGAAATACATACACACTTTCCTAGGAATATCTATTATCATGTGCAGCCAAAGACTTTTTAATATATATATATATATATATATAATTTTATATATTAATATTGTTTTTATTATATTAATTAATAAAAGTGGTTACTTACTTACTTCTATATTAATTAATATAAAAAATTATCCCTTATGTACTATTTATTACTTAGTAAAATAATGATACAAATGTACGGGACCCGATGACTGAAGAATGGATCGTTGAGTTGTAGTGTCGATTTTGGGGCATTATACAACTGAGGAGGGAGTTCACTCGAGAAGGGGAAGGGAAGATATGAAATATTCTTAAGAGCTTCAGGAAGGGAGGTTTGGTTAGAGAGAGAGAGAGTCATAAAGGTGGGGGAAAGTTTCCAGTAGGAAGTAGGTTGTTGTCTCTGCATTAAATGGTGGGCAACAGCTTTATCAGCTGCATTGATGAGGAAGTGACCTGAACAGTGTAACTCACAGTTAAGAAAACTCCTTCTATCACCTTCTTCAGATGTTTAAAGGGACAAGTATCACGAGGAGAAATTGATTAGGTAAAGATAAGAGGTCAAGATGTGAAGGAGAGGGGAGTATATAAGAAAAAGATGGTTCTTAGATAAAGGGATCGAGGCAAAAAATATCAAAAAAAGAAGAGTTAGAACCAGAGCATAGAGAGAAAAGAGTGAACAGTGTCTTTTACAGTGTATCATTGGCTTCCTTGGGAAAGCTTGTACTGAAACTTTTTCTCTCATATTCAATAATATAAAGTCTCTCTTCTTTATTTTTATCCTCGGGCAAGGCCCTCACTCGTTGTTTGATTCACTCTCTTACAAATTTATTGATTTTGGCCAAAGTTGAACCGTACAAATCTATTATTTTAAGTGGGCTTGGGCTGCCAGATTGTTTGGTCCCTACACTAATGAATTTAATATTTATTTTTAAATAAATAAAATTATCACATTCATTATTATGGAAAGAATTTGGTTATCACATTCATTATTATGATTATTAGAAACCACTAAAACAATTTGGTTTTTTGGTGACATTTGTAAATTAGAAAACTTTCAAGAAATTTCCCATGCACCTAAGTAATTGGCTTTTTATTTTAACTTTATCTGTGTATTTCACTTGACACCTCAAGTCCAGTCCTCTTCCTTCTCTCACTTTCTTGCAAATTTCTCTCAATTTTCCCATTATGTTTTCTATCTCACATACTAGCTCTTCAATCAGACCCTTAACCTTAAAGGCTTCTGCTCTTCTACTCAATCTAATGACACTTACAAACAGTGTGAGAGCCAAGCCATGCAACTTGCCATGGTAGTGTGAGAGATTTTTGGGCAGAAGTTGTTAATATGCAAATGGAATGAAATTAAGCAAACTTTACATGAAGCGAATAAACTGACAAGGTAAGGGTCGAAGGTTTAAAGCAATAAAATTGCGTTAGTTGTTACATAATCTTACCTGTTACAACTGTTCTCCTTGACTTAAAACAAGGTCAAGAAGAATCAATAGTAACAAAATATATTAAGTATTAACCAATAAAAAGTAAAAACCCTTCAAACCTGCAATCCTAAATTCCTAATCATAAATTACTGTCTTTTTTTCTTTTTTCTTTTTTGAGAAAAAGTTACTGTATAATATAATACTACATTATTAAGTAATTTGACATTGTGAAAAAAAAATTGTGAAAAGAAAGGGTGAGAATACTTTAATTTGTAACTTAAGATATTCGCATTCTTTAAGTTGGTTTGGATGTACTTTGCTTGCCCAAACAAAAGTTGGCCGCGCTGTCGCCCCAGCCTGATAAGAAACTCTCCAGCAATGATTTGTAAGTGTAACTAGCTAGGAGACCATGATCATCAAGGATTATGATTCTCTCAGAAGCGTATGTAACTATGATGGGTTCTTTTCTTTAGCCAAAAAAAACAATGATGCATGGGTTCTTTACATCAGCACCGTCCTTGGCAGAAAAAGGTAAGGCTGAAAAACATGGGTGGGCTCAACGGGCATCGACTTTGAGAAAAGTCTGGTGCCACATAATTGGCCACAACATTGGCCACAATTTGTCATGTGATAAGTTGTGGTTGGTAGAAGAGTGTCCCTACCATCACCCTTCCAGCAACCACAACTTGCCACATGGCAAGTTGTGGCCAATGTTGTGGCCAATGGTGTGGCACTAAAACCACTCTCGACTTCTGTGGTCACTGGTCAGAGCAATTGGCATTGGTTTTGTGGGTATAGTCCAGATGATGGCCACATGAGTTGATTGATAACTGTTGTAATATGGCTTGACTTTGCTTGCTTGGTATTGGAAACCAAGTAACACGTCTTGTTAGTTCTAAAAAAAAAAAGTCACACTTGTGTTGCTTGTTTAGCCGTGAACAACAAGGACTAGTAATTTAAATTTGATGATAAATTAGAAAATAAAAATGGAAGAACAAAAAGTACTTCATGATATATTGCGACCATTTGGGGAAAATATGCCCAACCTACATTTTTATTTATTTTTTTTTTGATAATTTTTTATTATTAACTTATGCCCAACCTACATAGAAAGTAATGAAATACAAAGATTGATGTGCCATAATGACATTAAAACACTTTACAGTTGTCATGCTACTATTGGGTCTAAAACATTTTACCACTATGTATAGAGTTATAGCGACTTGTGGCTGATATCTTACTATATATTAATTCATGACTTATCAATAAGTCCTCATTTTACTTTTTTTTTTTTACAACTTTCCTACGTACCAACCATTTAGCCTTCCAATTCTATTAAAATTTTTTCCCAATTCTATTAAATAATTAAAAACATCCTAGTATCCTACTCAATCAAAAAAGAAAAAAAAAATCCTTAATATTAACAGTGAAATATACTCGAGTAAAATGGAAACCAAAATTTTGTCAAGAGAGGATTTCTCGAAGAATGCACTACCCCACAAATTGTAAGTGCGGATACACGAATTTTACTAAAGTGAAGATTGATTTAGGGGATAGTTATGTTTGTTGTCAAAGTAAAGACCTTAAACTTTGTACAACTTGACTTTTGCGATTGCCGTATTCTAACGTGCTAACCGGGTGACCGCATAAGGAAAATTGTTTTCCGTGTAAAGATGATGCAAGTTCTAATCTTCAATCTTGTAAGAAGTGGCACTCTAAAAGCACAGACTTCTCGAAGAATGCACTATCCCACAAATTGTAAGTGCAGATACACAAATTTTACTAAAGTGAAGATTGATTTAGGGGATAGTTACATTTGTTGTCAAAGTAAAGACCTTAAGCTTTGTACAACTTGACTTTTGCTATTGCCGGGTTCTAACGTGCTAACCAGTGACTGCATAAGGAAAATTGTTTTCTGTGTAATGACAAGACAAATCATGGACTTATCAACCCACTGCCCAGCCACACATGTTTACATCGGTTTACTCTTCTCTTTTTCTTTATCTTTATCTTTTTTTCTAACTCCAAAATCTAGCATCACACGTTACCACTTACCACCATAATATCAGTCAGTAGACTCATAACTCTTAAGTCTTATCTTATTCAAAGTTTAAACCATTTAAAGTTCAAACTCTTTTCATTTTTCATTTTTCATTTTTCATTTTTCTTTCCTTCACATGGCATAGGCACACCGTGAGACATTTTCTCAGACTCACTCTCTCAAGTCTCCAATATTTCTCAAGCAGGGCTGGCCTTTGGCCTAGACCACTTAGCATATATTTCACAGATGCCTACGTAATATTTGTGGCTATGAGACTCACCAGGTGTTAAGTAACCCAGTTAAAAAAAAAAAAAATCTGTTTTTGGATGCAAGGGTCTGGTCTATGGTATGAGGTGCAGTGGATCAAAGTCAGTGATAAAAATCCAAGAACATTGTCAAAGTATTATCCAATATACTCCTTAATTACTGGACAAAAATGATAGATGTCATTGTTGGACGGTGAGTGGCTCCTTCCAAGTTTCAAGTTCTATCCTACAGAGGGTTATTGTTTACATCCTGTATTTCATAAAATTGATAATGTACCATTTGTCCTCCTTTCCCAAAATGGAATACTGTATTAATTAGTCTGTCACCAACTTCATTTACATCTCTTTCACAGTTGGTTGAGGCTTCATTTTCAAATGACTAATCATCTTCAAACAAATTTCAAATATGAGGATCAAAGGTTCGAATTTCATTTACTTTAGTTTTAGACTTCTAATATTGATTGAAGACTGAAGGCACCTTGTTGGGTGAACGGGCCATGACACTTTTGCAAATATGAAAACCCATGACGATGGAGGGGGGGTAATGTGCAGAGTAGCAGCATGAGGGAGAGTAATATAGTAAGTTAGCAATAAAAAATTTTGATTAAGTAAAATAACATCTCGAGTTTTAGAAACTCGAGATCCATATTAAAACTCGAGTCTCACAGACTCGCTTTGCAGGTCTTTGTGCTGATGAGTTGGACAAAAAATGCCACATAGATCTCGAGTCTTTAAAACTCAAATTATAAAAAGTAAAAACGAGTCTCTCGGACTCGATTTTGGAACTTTAGCAACGGCAGTACTGAAGTCCAACGTTCCTCAGTTCTTCTTCTTCTTCTCCGTCGAGAACTACAAACGCAGCTCCGACAAGAACAAACCCAGAAAAAGAAGAAAAACCAGAAGGAAACCCAGCAGAAAGAATCTCGTTCCTCAGTTCTTCTTCTTCTTCTTCTCCGTCGAGAACTACAAACGCAGCTCCGAAGAAGACGATGGTTGGAGATCTACAGCGCCGAAGAAGACGATCTGCAGCGCTGAAGAAGACGAAGAGGCGAAGAACGCTGGAGCGAAGAACAAAGCAAGACCGTT